>CM054177.1:15021063-15436063 GCA_028829895.1 Sinotaia quadrata | reverse complement strand
ACATCGCGTGCACGGATGTGCATACAGACATTCGACTCCACACGGCAGCGACCAGCTACAGGTGGAAACGTGCGAACACACCGAATAAAGATTAGCATGCAACCCCTCCCCCTTGCACTTCATCGGCGTGCACTGTCGCACGCATACGGTCGATGTACGGACTCAACTGCCTCTGCCGAGCCCCAGCCCCTGGCCCCGCCCACACAATAGCTTCCCTCTGCCATTGACGTCATGCAGTGACAGGCGGGCTCGATCGTTGTTGAACACGACTGCACGTGTGTGTCAGTGTGCACCTAACTGTTAGCGCCAGCCAAACTTTTCCTGTCGACGTATCCGCCGACTCCAATAATATTATTGACATCAGTACCTGTCTAAAGGTGCCAGTATGCCACAACCACCCCCCACTCACGCGTGTTCGAACTACAAGCAGGTGTTGTTTTCTGAACGAACCGCGCACGCACGCACGCACGCACGCACAATTCGAACGGGCAGTTTTACCGCGCAGATCAGCGCGAAATCAGTAAAGTTGGAAGTCTAAGAAGAAATCTATTTTCACGAATCTTTGACAACGCTAAAAATTTTATGTCTTACTGTAGTTGTTACACAAACTCTTCTTGAATACAGTGACACCTGTCTATTACTCGTAATAATTAATGACTTGTCTTAGTTCGTTATCTCGCAAACAGTATTTTACATTTACGTAGTGGCTTCTGTTTGTATCATGAAAATTCCAAAAGCGATTTATAAGTCGTGTGTAGTACGCAAGTCAAGTCATACTTGTCTTAGTTCGTTATCTCTACCAAACGAACACAACTACAAGGTTCAATGTTTCGCTTCAGTAACCTCCACTAGCACGATGCAGATATTAATAACCATGACGTAAACAATGGAATACCGTTCAATGTTTCGAAAAAAAGAATAAAAAGAACAACTTCTATACCATACACAAACAAATAAAGAAACAAAACTCCCAAGTAACCGAGACAGTCATGTAAATGGAAGCACTAAGCATTGAATACAAGTTTGGCACATATATTAAAATAAATTTGTCACTATTAAATGTGTGTGTGTGTGTGTGTGTGTGTGTGTGTGTGTGTGTGTGTGTGTGTGTGTGTGTGAACTAACTGATTGAGAGAGAATGGACTTAGAAATATGTTGTGCCTTTATACTATTGATAGTTGTGTTAGTTTGGTAGAGATAGTAGTAGTTGTTGTTGTAGTAGTAGTGGTAAAAATAGTAGTAGTTGTTGTTGTAGCAGTAGTGGTAAAATAGTAGTAGTTGTTAGTTGTTGTTGTAGTAGTGGTAATAGTAGTAGTTATTGTTGTAGTAGTAGTGATAATAGTAGTAGTTGTTGTTGTAGTAGTAGTGGTAATAGTAGTAGTTGTTGTGGTGGTAGTAGTGGTAAAAGTAGTAGTTGTAGTAGTAGTTGTTGTAGTAGTAGTAGTGGTAAAAGTAGACTCCTTGTTTCCGTGCACACCCTCCTATTTATTTTCTCAGTTCATTCATGCGCTCAAGGCTCTTGCCGCATGCATTAACAGTCTTACATAACATCCTATATTTTTCTTCCTCGCTTCGCAGTGCTCTCGTCTAGCTGTATCAAGCCTCTTACAAGAACAGCTAAACACACACACACACACACACACACAAACACACACAAATCACCATTTAAAAATTGTAAATGTCAGCAACAACAGAAACAATCAACAGTAACTCTCAAAAGACACTAACGATGAATACATGTGCACCCTAGCCAAATAAAAAAAGTAATGGCATCGATACAAAAATAACCCCAAAACCTAATCCCCAAGCATCCCAAGACAAATAAAAAATAACAACAAAATCAACCCATACCGAATAAGAATGTAGTGTACAAGTCTATTTATAACAGTATTAGGTATTATCAAGCAAATATAAATTTAAAGGTCTTGTTCCACACATCCACACAAAATCCAGACATTCAAACACGCGCGCACGTATACATAAAATTTAAATCCAAATTCACCCTGTAGTAGAATAATTATAGAAATTAAGAAACAACACACAGCTTTCATTCATAAAAGTTAACTGAACGAACAAACGAGCCAAACAAACAGCAAAACAGCAGCTCATATTTATTAAAAGAAATTAGTATTGTTTGAACGAACTTTATCCCTTGTACGGAAACAGTATTCTCTCCGTCTTTGTTATATTAGATGAACCCGGCTGACTTGATTTGTATGAATAATGCTCTTTCATTGGACGAAGGACTGTACGAAAGCAGCCCTCAGTTATTACTGTCTAAACAGTCGATAGACTAACATGCGAAAATCAACGTCAGAAAATTCTAAACTCTGAACTAAGGAGTCGACAAATGTTAGACCGACTCAGGGAAGGTTCTTCTTCTTAATGTAGGGGGGCGCTTTCGGCTTCCGCCGCTTTCGCGTCAGGGAATGTTGAAATCGCGGCCATTTTTATACAGTCACACCCCAACTGTTGAACTAGTGAGCGAATCTAGCAGTGTGACAATGTGCTGATAGATTTTAAAATATGAATTTTCTTTCTCTCACTCATCATTACCCTTCTCCCCCCACCTTCTGTCACTCCATCTCATATTGACACCACTGAAGGGTTGGCACAAAGAAAACTGACGAATAAAATAATGAAAGACTGAGTAAATTTGATGAAAATTGACAAACTGTCTCCAACGCTTTCAAGAAAAACGTACCAGATGTTATCGGGACATTACTACTACTACTATAACTACTACTATTACCACTACAACAACAACAACAACTACTACTACTACTTTTACCACTACTACAACAACTACTATTTTTACCACTACTACTACTACAACTACTACTACTTTTACCACTACTACTACTACAACTACTACAACTTTTACCACTACTACAACTACAACAACTACTACTTTTACCACCACCACTACTACTACAACAACTACTACTTTTACCACTACTACTACCACTATAACTACTACTATTACCACTACTACAACAACAACTACTACTACTTTTACCACCACTACAACAACTACTACTTTTACCACTACTACTACAACTACTACTTTTACCACTTCTACTACTACAACAACTACTACTATTACCACTACTACTACAACAACAACTACTACTATTTTTACCACTACTACTACAACAACAACTACTACTACTTTTACCACTACTACTACTACAACAACTACTACTATTACCACTACTACTACAACAATAACTACTACTTTTGCCACTACTACTACAACAACAACTACTACTATTGCCACTACTAAAACTGCCACTACTTCTGCTACTACTACTATTTATTAGGGGTGGGGAACAAACTGTCTAATTGTTTGCTAACTTTCTGAAGTGGAAAGCTAGGTTGTACATGAAATACTAGCCCAACAAAATGTCAACTCTTTCACTAGCTTTCGATGAAGTGGACTACTAGATTTAGTGAAGATGTATTGTATTTGCAGAAGAATTTAAATTCTTTTGGTTTTTCTTGACTGTTTGTCTATCTGGTTTTGATACTTGATGGTCGCCCATAAATTAATGAATAATCTAGGACTACACAACTAATTGAGGTCAGCACTTCCGGTAGCTCTATAAACCCCCAAGTGAAAAATTCTTCACTAAATATAGAACAAGAATGTAGACAACACAACATTACAATTATTTATTTTACATAAAGTGAGGATGGTAAGAAATGACACATAGATGAGTGAAAAATTAATAAAGAATTTATTTAAAAATAAATAATAAAACTAGAAACAAACATATCTCAATTCACAATTACAATTTTCTAATTATTAATCTATCTATCACAGAGAGATCTACTGTACTGTGTCATGATTACTGTGTTGACTGTGCCATGATTACTGTGTTGTACACTGTGTCATGATTACTGTGTTGTGTACTGTGTTATGATTACTGTGTTATACACTGTGCCATGATTACTGTGTTGTGTACTGTGCCATGATTACTGTGTTGTGTACTGTGCCATGATTACTGTGTGCTTGGACCTAACTGTGTGTGACAATATGAAACTGTAAATGATGTAATTATTTCTTTAGTAATTAATTTTCCTGTTTAATTAATGTAGCTTCATTTTTTGTTTGATATACATTTTTTCTTCTCCATTTTTTTTTCTAGGATGGCAGTGAGAAAAACATGTTGGAATTTTTAGTTGCTTAAGGCAAAATATCTTGGGACAATAAATCAATAAGTTTTAATATGGTTCGTGGCTAATCTAGGTAGTTTAGCTGGTCAATCTAACTAGTTTAGCTGGCCCATCTAGCTAATTTAGCTGGCCAATCTAACTAGTTTATCCGGTCAGAATTAGAATTTCTGAAACACAACAATAGGTACGGGCAAACCCGTTTCGTCTGCAGACATCTTTTGGTGGTTGGATCCGGTACCTGTGATCTCAGAATCCCAGTTTCTAAACGAGATTCGTGAACTCTTTTTGCTTGCAGGTCTATGGATCGATCAAGACACCGTGTGGAATTTGAAGTGCCGTTAACCTAAACGTGCCCTTGTAATGGGAAGTACGTGTCTAAATTTAGACTAAATAAATTTTTAAAAAATAGCATGACGAGGCCACAGAGTGCGCAATCTCTTATGCACAGCTTTTATATTAAGAGAATAAAAATCGGATTAAGTGTGGTTGTTTATTGTATATATATATATGTAAACTGGGCAGACATATTACCAGTTACTCTTCATCATTAGTGCTGGTGTTCTGTGCTTTCTAGAGGAATTTGAGGTCGTCATGGGCGCAGAATGTATTCTTGGAGCAGTTATCTGAGAGTAAAGTTCAACTTAGATAAATTCTTGAATCATTTTATAATGTGTTTTATTATGATGAGTCAATATGTTTTATTATGAATGAATCAATGTGTGAAAGTCAATTTTGTTTCACAGGTACACAGTTTACGTTTATCTGACTGAGAGAGAGGACTGGGTGGATTTAAATAGGCACGCTTATGGAATTATACACGCTTATATACAAGCATCACATATTTTTCTTCTGCGCTTCAAAACTTTTCTTCTCTGCCTCCTTGGGTGCCTCTTCTCTGCCTCCTTGGGTGCCTCTTCCCTGCCTACTTGGGTGCCTCTTCCCTGCCTCCTTGGGTGCCTCTTCTCCGCCTACTTGGGTGCTCTTCTCTTCCTACTTGGGTGCTCTTCTCTGCCTACTTGGGTGCCTCTTCTCTTCCTTCTTGGGTGCTCTTCTCTTCCTACTTGGGTGCCTCTTCTCTTCCTACTTGGGTGCTCTTCTCTGCCTACTTGGGTGCCTCTTCTCTGCCTACTTGGGTGCTCTTCTCTTCCTACTTGGGTGCCTCTTCTCTGCCTACTTGGGTGCTCTTCTCTTCCTACTTGGGTGCTTTTCTCTGCCTACTTGGGTGCCTCTTCTCTGCCTACTTGGGTGCTCTTCTCTTCCTACTTGGGTGCTCTTCTCCTATGAGTTGCATTTCCAGGTAGGTGACGATACTGCATCGCTTGCCGTCCACTCAGGAGAAAACATTTTCTACGGACAATATTTTGATGGGTCAATTTATGATGGTGAACCACCGATATAAATTTTGTCTGATGGTTCTGCATATCAGTGCTAGCTAGAGTCAACCTACGCGTTACTGAAGATTGGAACCATGACACCTGTAATGACACGAGAATTCAACTTGTATCAACTCTGAAAAATGTACGGATGAAATCTAATTTTAAAACTTTCCTAAACTGGTTTCCATGACGAATTTCCATTTCTTGCTAATTTGTATAAAATCTCTTTGTGTGTGTGTGTGTGTGTGTGTGTGTGTGTGTGTGTGTGTGTGTGTGTGTGTGTGTGTGAGTGTGTGTGTGTGTGTGTGTGTGTGTGTGTGTGTGTGAGAGAGAGAGAGAGAGAGAGAGAGAGAGAGAGAGAGAGAGAGAGAGAGAGAGAGAGAGAGAGAGAGAGAGAGAGAGTGTGTTCGCTTGAACTATAATAGACCTGAACAAGAACATTTGTAGTTTTGAAACCAAACTGAACCGTTAAAAATGATTACTTTCACGCGATAAGCTATGTGCATGCATGCATAAAATTGTTGAACCAAACTGATTAATGTTTCATTTTTAATTTAATTGAGAGAATTATTTTTTGTATTTGTACACACAAATATTTGGCTTTTTGTACCTGTACCCTTGAATTTGCATAGTTAGAAAATCTATTTTATATGTTTAATTTTAATTTGTTTATTAATTTTTTTGTTAATTTTTTTTTTTTTTTTTTTTTTTTACATTTTGTTAACACTTAACATTTTCAGTTACTGAGGAAAGTTACAATGCCTGTTAGTGGGTGTGGGCGTTATTTGTTTAATTGTAAGTCAGACAATAGCATATCTTAAGTAAGTGTCCCACCAGGATAATGAGATATATGAAGGCCAAAACCACATGGGCAATAATGAGCTAAATGGCACGTGACTTGACAAAAGGGGGTTTGATAGGTAACACTCATTGCAAGTGATGTTATTTATAATCTAATGGCATTGGTATATGACGAGGTTTCTTGCTCGCATTTATAAAGTCCTTTTATGGGCAGGTTTTAAAGGGATTAATTACAAAAATTATTGATCTATTAGCCCTGCTCATCACACTAGTGTTTCCATTTACGTTGCTCCCCTGATTGAACACAGACGGCTTTTATAATAAAATTAGCGATTGCTATAGAAAAAGAACAACTTGTGTGCATCTTGTTGTGGTATATTATAAAGTCATCATCAATCACCCCAATATCTACCAATTAGAGCAGGGTTTCTCAAACTGGGGTTCCCCTGGAACCCTAAGGTTCTGCGAAGGTCATTAGCGGTTCCCTTGGGGATCGTGATTGAAAAATAAGCATCGTAAATATAGTAATTTTGTGTAAAGGTTTCCCTGCGACATGAAAATTATTTCAAGGGTTCCTCAGGGTAATAAGGTTGTAAAAAGCTGAACTGGAGGGACCGCAACGCCATCAGTGTAGAGATAAGTTGGTTACCATCTAGTTCTGGCTTGGATATATTGACAGATATTGCTCTGGACTTAAGTTGCTGACAACGTTGGTGATGTGTTATTTGCTCAACGAAACGAGTGTTTATTATAACGAATGTGGCTCCGGACTTGAAAGATTATGGTTGTGGGGTGGAGTAAATTTGCCTATCCCTTTTTTTAAACTTAAATGTTTTTATCAATTGTTAAATAGAAAAGTTACTCGACCTTAGGCACTGCTTATGCTGATATTTTTAAGTGTCAAAGCTGGAAGTAAACAAACTCGAGTTGTGAATATGCTAGAAAATTGATGAGCAAATTTTCTTATGAATAGTTTCACACTTGTTCATAACAAAATCAACTAATGGAGATGGACTGGAGGTTTCTTTGTTGAAGAAGTACCCCTATTTTAATCACTTTGAATTTGAACATAATTTGAACATAAAGGCGATCGTTAACTTATGGTAAGTTAACTGACTGATAATGAAAGAACGGACTTGGAATATTTCGTCCATGTTTGCTATTGATCTATGATTTTAATTTGAGAATACTTATGTAATTGAACCATTATTTGTTTGTTCACTAATTTGATTACGTTGCATATTATATTTATGAATTTTGATCGATGCTATATTTCTTATGCTGTGTGTGGTATCGGGCTAACAAAATTGTTGCAGGATTTGAAAATTGAGGATATATGTAAGAGAGAAAAGAGTTTAGAGATGAAATAAGCTTGAAATTTAGTGCTGCATTAATTTGACTTTTGCAGAGCAGGCCTTTTTTCTTCTTTCACACATCATTCTATGTTGACTACTGTACCTGATTACATTGGTGAAAACAGCGTTGTCGTCAACTTAGCAGTAAAACGTGTTGCTGTAAGATGATTCCTGTAAATTCCATTCCAGTGGCAATATGGTAGAAATTGTGGCTTGAGTTTGGTCCCAAGAATTAACGAAGATTATTTTGAATGTTGTGTGTTGAGTAAATGTACAAGGAAATTCGAGAACATTCCTCCTGATGTGCTTGATAGTGCATGTAAACTTCAGGATGATTCTAGAAGAGACACATGGGGCTACTGCCTAAATAAGAAAGACTTGTTGCAACTTTGTGACTGTGAAACTCATGCCTGTGAATGCTGCCATCTTTGAACAGATTAAATTAATTACTTCTCTGAAACTCATTTCTATGATGATATCCACGAAGTTGATGCTAATTCATGCTAATTGACTACTTATGTCTATGCTAGGATAAACTGAATGATTGTTGAACATTAGTTGAACATTGTTGTGAAGTGATGTAATGTCAATGCTCTTTTGATTATATTCATATGTTGTATATTTGATTGTTGATTTATTTTATTGTTATATTTATTGACCTTCTAATGCATATTGATTACCTTATGTTGGAGAAGAAAGTGGGTGAACGGGGCTCGCTAAATATAGATTAAAGGACGGATTTATCTTCTCCTTTTGTAAGAATTTTTCCATCTACGGAAATATTGTGTGACCGTAAATGTTTGGCGCTTATCCACCAAGTGAGAGAGACGAGTGGTGTCTTTTGGAGAATTATTAATTAATCACACAAATTAAGATTCTCCTCACTTGTAATTATTTATGGGTGATTAATTAGCAATAATTATTCATGACCATTAACAAGTGTAGCGTAGGCGTCACAAGCTGTATGAAGGTGTTTGCTTAATTCAGTGTATGACAAATGTGATTTTGAAGCTATGCTGAAGGTGTTTGGTGTTTGCGTAGGTTTTGACAAATGTGATTTTGAGGCTATGATGAAGGTATTTGGTGTTTGCGTAGGTTTTGACAAATGTGATTTTGAGGCTATGATGAAGGTATTTGGTGTTTGCGTAGGTTTTGACAAAATGTGATTTTGAGGCTATGATGAAGGTATTTGGTGTTTGCGTAGGTTTTGACAAAATGTGATTTTGAGGCTATGATGAAGGTATTTGGTGTTTGCGTAGGTTTTGACAAATGTGATTTTGAGGCTATGATGAAGGTATTTGGTGTTTGCGTAGGTTTTGACAAATGTGATTTTGAGGCTATGATGAAGGTATTTGGTGTTTGCGTAGGTTTAGACAAATGTGGTTTTGAAGATACGATAGTGTTTGGTAATGGCTTTGACAAATGTGGTTTTGAAACTATAGTAAAGCTGTTTGCTAATGGTTTTGCTAAATGTACTTTTTAGACTATCATGGTGTGACAGTGTCTGCTAACGACTACGGCAAACGATAATTATAAGCTACGGTGAAACTAATGTTAACTCATTAACTCATATAAAATTAGCAGTTTGCGAGGACATAAATTCATAAAATCTCGGGAAAGATTAATCAGTGAACAAATCAGAAATCCATGTCTTAAATAAGTGAGATTATCAGCATAACGTTTGAAAATCATACACCACGGCATTGGTGTCAAATATTGCGGGACAGACAAAAAAATAGTAAATAATGACATCACGTGACATGCGACTTACACGTAACAGATTATTGTAACATTGGGTATCATGAATGAATTATAAGTTCATCATACAATTAAATGAGGCGTTTGGTTTACAGTTTTATAGACTATGAGTGTAGTGAGAAAAACAATTTATACAAGGACACTTCACACTATCAGTTTTATACAGAAGAGGGAACAATAACTAGCTAACAATGCCCTAGTCTGGCAATTGCATCTTATCACGTCTGGGAGTCCTTACAATTTGTAAATTCATTTACAAATAGTTCTGTCTTTCCAAAGTACGTGTCATGTACAGCATGGAAATGTTGTTTGGTTGAATTGTGTTTTATCTTTTCATCTTGCTAAGTGGGAAAGAGTGCTGCCTACTAAGATGGAGATACAGATTCTGTGATAGATTTCGTGATAGATTTTGTGATAGATTTCGTGATAGATTTTGTGATAGATTTCGTGATAGATTCTATGATAGATTTTGTGATAGATTTCGTGATAGATTTTGTGATAGATTCTGTTACAGTCAAATGATCGTTGAACCGAGACAATGATTAGATATTCCGAATTAGGTATTTAAAGACCAAGTTGACAGGAATCTACATCAATCACATATATTTAGTTTTGGAAAGAGATATTTAAGTAACTGCAGCTTTAAGAAATGTTCTTTAAAAGTTTAGTAGCCATCTGGTTTTATGAATATTGTTATTTTAGTTATAAATGTAAAATTAAAAGAAAAATTAAAGTAACAGTTCTCGCCGATACGCGAGATTGTCGCATAACGACATAAATTGACTAAAATTCTTTGAGCTACAGTTCGGTCAAGGCCGTTTCTTTGTCACAAGTGCATTAAACGTGTGCAGTAGATGGAGACACTTGTGCAGAGGATGTTTTGCATTTATCAGAATGTCAAATCTTCCCTACAACCTGTTTGCAATTTAGCTCAAAGTAAGGAAATCTATTGATCTGCACTGTGAAATTAAATAGATTTACTAATTCCTAAACATACGCAATCTGTAAAGATAAGATCTCAGTATGATAACGTGTATAAATCTATGACTATGCGTATAAGTCTATGATTACGCGTAAAGTCCTTTTGACTACGATTACATCATTTACGCATGTTAGTCTATGATTACGTGCAAAAATCTATGACTATGCGTGTATGTCTAACCAATATCTAATCATTCACAGATGTAGTTAGGCAATTAACAAGATAAAGTATTGATATATTTATATATATATATTTTACCTCAGCGAGTTCTGCCTCGAAACCTTCTCATTACCTCATTGAGTTCTGCCTCGAAACCTTCTCATTACCTCATTGAGTTCTGCCTCGAAACCTTCTCATTACCTCAGTGAGCTCTGCCTCAAGGCCTTATTGTTAGTGTAATGAGTTCGAAGCTAAATGTTTCGTAAGACAAAATGAAAATCATGAACAGTTTAATTTGATTCATTTCTTCTTTGATCAGGTCAAGAAATCAGCAATTAATTTACGTTTCCTAAACCGCGTGACTTTTTGTTTCCACCTATAAACTGAATCATTCACCCTTGACATTGATTCATAATTATGCTGTCCAATAGATTTAGATTTATTTCGTTTCTACTAAAAATAAAAGAAAACGAACCCAGAAAAAAATAAAAACCCGAACAAAACAATCATCTACTACAACTTAGGCACATGACCCCCCCCCCACACACACACACAAACAGGGCATCTTTAATTACCTACATTGTTACAACTGTTACATCCTGTCAAATGATCAAATTATTTAAGTACGCATGCACTCTGAAATCCATTAATTTAGCCGAGCTAATTGTAAAGGTTGTAAAACAAATAGATTGGTTGACTGTGCACATTGCTTTTTATTTGTGTGACGCATATAAGAGCAAATTTGCAGTCTCGAAGGGACATGACTCACAGTTGTATCGGAGTAGTGTAAATCCGCGAATTTTTTTACAGTACGCACGCAACCTTTCTGCCAACTTGAACTTTGAACTTTTCCGGAGTTAAGTCCCTTCTACCGGCGAGGAACTTTAATGCAGTGTCATTTTGGTTACGTGTACCTATTTTGTACTGGCGAATGGCCTTGGCCTTTGGTCTGTCTACCTCTGAGACATTTCAATTGAGGTCATTAATTAAATTTAGTTATACCAAATTCTAAAATATCAAATGACATTTTTGTTAATATGACTTTTTATGTTAAAAACGAATAGATTGCAATAGCAAGAGGTTTATTTATTACTAGGATTGATGAGACAGTTGGAATGGACGGTAGGTAATTCAACACAAAGAGTCACGTTGTATAATTCTTAGTGCACACTAGGGCACCATCACAAAACCACGCACGCACGCACGCACACAAAGAGGGGAGACTAGAAGACCCTTCTCTCCTTCTTTTGTGCACATACGGTAGTGCCCTATAAATACCCACGCTGTCTTAACAGGCGAGCAACACAAGACGTCAGTTTCTATACTTAGCTCATGGCTACGAGGCTGCTATGGGACGTCCAAGCGTTCTGTTGACCTTCAGAAGTGAGTGCGGTGTCAACAATTGACTGCGTAGGGCAGAAAATATAGCATTGACACCTGAGCAATAACGTTTCACAGAAGACTAAAGGCAAATTTTAACCTAAAGAGGAATCGCTTCTGGCATAATTCTCGGGCGCGTCCATGACCTCATGCTGAGGTCAGCTCCAGTACACAAGTGCACTTGTGCAATTGACACGTCATTTGAGGTCTACTGCGCTCGATTAGTCTGGATTGTCACGTGATCAAAACACGACCTCTGACGTCTCCCTACCTCCACCCTTCCTCCTTTAACCTACTTTTAGCCAGTGTCACTGTTGTCGGCAGCGCATTGGAGGTCAGGTATATTCGGGCCCAGCTGTTTGCGTACGCTCTCGCCTGAGTGGAGCGCCTCTATCTGGTTCCTGTTTATGCGTTAGATACACAGGGGACAGTTAGCTTTGTATATCCATCTCTTAAATTCGTTCACTTGCAGCTCAGCGCGAAAGCGGCGGAAGCCGAAAGCGCCCCCTACATTAATAATAATAATAACTCACTTGCAGCTTTGTAATCGTGAATCGGGCACGATAACCCACTGTAAGCAAGGAAAGCTAACCGAATACCGGAACAAAGTACTTAGTACATCGCAAACACTACATAGATATTATATTGTATAATGTTCTATGTTTACAGTTGTCTCTCCCAGTATTAAAAAGCGTTCGAGTTAGAAGAATGAAAAAAATAGAATAGTACACTATTCTACAGAAGAACGAAAGAATTCAAAACATTATTTAAATTAAAAATAAAACTCATTCCTCAAGAATATACGATTATATGTATGTATATGATTTTTGAAAACAACATTCTGATCCGACAGGTTTGGTTAAGTTTTTGACAAGAAATGAAGGGGGAAAACTTAAAGTACATTTCGCATAGTAAAATTTTTGAATGAAAATTCTAGATGGACCATAAGCATGATTCAATCCAAATCTTAATTTATTACCAGTGATATTTATTTACTTATTTCAAAGGAAGAATAGCTAAAATAGCCACTAAGAGTGTAGAGTCTCGGCAGACTAACCATAAAATAATACTTAACGATATAGAACGTAGATCTATAAACAATAAAATGGATCGCAAAACAATAATATAAAAACACCCTGCAGAAGGGAAGATAAAGAGCTAGGATTAGTGTTAACCCTCTATTTCTTTCCCCTCTCCACGATATATCTCTGGCACCTAAATAAAGGTTCCCCCTATATATATTAGATTTCAAGAGAACTATTTAAGTTTTAAATGTATGTGTGTGTGTGTGTGTGTGTGTGTGTGTCTGAGAGAGAGAGAGAGAGAGAGAGAGAGAGAGAGAGAGAGAGAGAGAGAGAGAGAGAGAGAGAGAGAGAGAGAGATTGGATGACTAGATTATGAAGCAATGTGAAGAATTTAGACTAAACGCCAACAAAAAGACCCCCACAAAAACAAAATCCAAACAAAATAAACTGAAAGAAAATATCGATGCTTCCTCACATTAAAGAAAAACGAGTATATTCCAAATAATTTTATTATAGAATAAAAATAGAATAAAAGTCAGTCAAGTGACAGATTCCACCCCCATTCCAGATTTTAAAAAAAAGCCAGTGGCAAGTTGTGGAACACAGCGTAAAAATGTTTATGCCCAAATATAGTCAATTATGCAGACTCCAAAGTTTCTGTTTCTTAAGGGGTGCAAACATTACATTAATATTTAATCTAACCTCTTATAAAATACTAATGGTTGCAGATACTAATAAGAGTTTGAAGATTTACAGTTTGGAGGATTTCCTGAAAATGCAGAATTCAATTATACAAACTTAACTAAACAATTCTACTTACAACAATTTAATTATGTTTCTTAGACATCACAGTTCAACTCTATAACAGGCAAAATCTGACTAAGCATTTCAGAGTGAGAAGAAGTTTAGTTCTATAATTTTCTAAGTGCAAAAGTTTAGTTACTATTCAAAACATACCAATGCACTGTTTACCAACTCAAGCCTTACTCATAATCGGGACTCTGAGTAAGTGATGGGTTTAAATTTTAGCCATGGTATATATGCATTCAATTGCTTTCATTGTTTTAGCTGGGGAAAAGATCAGTTTGTTTGACTGGCCTAGGTAAGGGCCCTGAGTCATGTTCCCATTATTTTCATTTCTCAAGTGTGGAACACCTGCCCACTTGAAGACACACATGATCAGGTTGACAGTCTTTGGAATTTCTTGCAGACAATGCTGGCCAACTCTGGGCCAGTAGTTTCATGTTTCAGGTAATTCAGAAAAGTGACTTCAGTTTACACAGGTGTAGCAATGGCTGAGAGAAATGACTGCAGGTGATTATTATCTGCTCATGCTTGACTGAGGACCTATAGAATGCACATCTGGTGGCTATGCTACATAGTGCCAATTACATAATCATATAGATATTGCTAGACTGGATTGTCCAATTTTTAATTAGCACTTTAACAGGTATTTTGTATCCTAACCTAACAATAGTTCAAAAAGAAATCTAAAATACTGAGAGTGACAGACACTTAATTAAATTCAGAAGATTGAATAATTAATAAAAATATAATAATTAATTATTACTTATGTCATTTGAGTTTTGGGTGCTACAATATGAAAGGAGGGTCTTGCATAACAAGCACTGGTCAGTTGGAGTGGTAGTACATGGAAAACCCATCATATAATAATAAACATTTTTATTTTGGCAGATTGCCACCAGAAAATGATGAAGAGCAGACTACATGGCACCGAGTCTGAGAAACAGGATTGGGAAACCCCAATGAGAATTTAATGATGCACATATGACCAAAGGAATAAATAGATGGGAATAATGCAAAGACACTCTTTTTCCCACAGAGCCTTTCAGAGCAAGGGGAGAGTCCATTTTTTAAAACTATGTTGCAGTTAATAGAAATAGACAGTCAAAAACTTTTGATTAAGAAACAAGATAGGAGGAAAGGATTGATTTTCTTTCACAGTGCTTTCTTTATATAACCCTAAAAGAGAGGGTTTACTGGTTTGTTTTTGAGCTGATCGAACATTGTGATGAGCTTTCCTGAAGCAGCAAAGGGGGCCAAAGGGAGGTCTTCCTGTCTTGAAGGTTTTGGACAAAACTAGAGTTAAGTGCCCCACATAACAGATCAACTCTGAGAGAATTTTCTTAGGAAAGAATCAATAGCATTTGCGGGATATCAAAGTGGAATCATGATCAACAGGGGTTACCAAGACAATCATGCAAGGTACAGCAAGGAGGGCAAAGGAAAGGAAGACAGAATAAAATATGGGAGGATAACATCTCAGAGTGGACAGAACTGGTACTGAACAATATGTTAAGATTAGCAGAAAACAGAATGGAATGAAGGAAACTGGTTGTCAGGTCATCAGTGGTGCCCCAACACTCGACAAGACTAAGTGATTGATAGATAGATAGTTAGATAGATAGAGAGATAGATAGAATGACAGTGGAATCTCATTCATACTGACAAGTATTGTGACCATTGACACTCATATCTTGGAGATCTAGTCATCGAAGTCAGGACCTCTTAGTGTCTAGAAAATATTAACAGACAGAGAGCCTTTACATTTTTCCTAAAGTGACAGTGTAGGTTAGCTGTTCACATGTGATTGCATTGGGCTGCATCCCAAAAAATAATTTTACTTTCCTTTATTCAATTTTATTATTGTTTTTAAATAAACTTTCTTATTTTAGTTTTACTCTTCTCATTAAATTCTTATTACTTCAGATTTTCTTGTAATGTTTGTATTGTCCATGTTTTTATGTTAATTGTGGTGGCTACACCTGGGGGCCACAGTGAGCTATTCGCTAAATGGCATGTGAAACCAAGTTATCTGTATGTGTGTCCGTCACCCATTCAATTACATCATTGGGAGGTATAGGTAGCAAAGGGCAATGGGCACTTCAGCATGTAACTGGGTTGATACAATATAATAATTACATTTAAATGTGTGTAAACTGAGGCCTATTTTGGTACTACATTAGTCTGTAGAAGGTAATTTGTAAAAGGGATCTATATATAGAGAAAATTTATTTGCCATACTGTTTTTGTAGAAAGTAAAGGGCTAACAAGGACATATACAGAGAATTTGTATATCATATCATTTGTAAATCATACTGAATTGTAGAAAATACAGTGTTAATAGTGGTGTTTGCAAAGAATTTGGTATCATAATACTGTTTTGTAGAAAGTACAGGGTTAACAAGGGCATATACAGAGAATTTGGCATCATACTGTTTTGTTAAAGGGTTAAAAGGTCGTATTACAAAGTCTGGTATCATGCTGTTTTGTTGAAAGTAAAAGGTTAATAAAGACTTCTACAGAGTATTTTTTCTATTAGTTTTAGATTAGTAAAAATATTTATTTAGCAGATGAAATTATATTTAAAACGAAAAATTATATAACTCTTAGTTGTCAATGATTGAATTTTGTTTTAAATACATTTTTAGAGTTATGTATTATTTCTGTTTTGGCATAGGGCTTTGTGTCCTTTTGAAGGCAGTGAAAGCATGATAACAACTCGAACTCCACTACAGCATAATAATTAAATAAATAAGCATAATAATTAATAGTAATACAGGATATTCCTTCACTGCTCTTTAATAAAGTTTAGCTAAAACGGCACACATTTATTAAATTACCCCGCTCTCCCTCCCATTTCCATTCTAATACTCGAGAAAGTTCCAGGCCTTACCCCCTCCCCTCCTCGCCCCACACCTTTCTCAGTCCATGTCCAGTTTTAGGTTTACAATGTCATTCGATATGCAATAAAAAAAAATTTTCTCGATCTATCGCCAAAATAATCTGCAGGTTCAAGGTTCTTTAAGCAGGTATTTTGGTTTTGGTCTTAAATTAGCGCTGACAGGCAATCTCTTTCTCTCCCCCCCCCCCAATCTTCCCAACCTCCGGCATCGATCAAACACTACCCCGCCCAGTTAATGCAGGCCGACACCCCGTGGTCTCAAACAAGATGGCAGGTGAGGTGTGTTTGTTTCTCGATGGTCCATAGTGCGCACGACTTGCAATGATATTTGAGTGCGCATGTCAGTTTTTTCCCCCATTTTAAAAATTACGAATCATCTTACTCTTATTTTGATCAATGCAGGTTTGTTTTGTTCTTTTTTAAAAATATTTTTTAATTTTACGCTCTATTTCCACAACTGGCTAATTTCGTAGAAGGCACCTTGCGATCTTTTAGGGAGCGTCAGGAGAGAAAGTTTAAAAGAGCGTGTGTGTGTGTGTGTGTGCGTGTGTGTGTGTGTGTGTGTGTGTGTGTGTGTGTGTGTGTCTGTGTGTGTGTGTGTGAGTGTGGTGTGTGTGTGTGTGTGTGTGTGCGTGTGTGTGTGTGTGTGTGTGTGTGTGTGTGTGTGTGTGTGTGTGTGTGTGTGTGTGTGTGTGTGTGTGTGTTTTGCAAGGCTTCCGCACACGGTAAAACAAACGTCTTAACAAACTGTCTAGGAAAACATGTATAATACATATTCTACCCTTCCTGCACAGGCTAAGACAAAGTCACATAACTCTTCCTAGTTACACCTACTTAGCCCCCGCCTTCATACCTTTTATAGCAGTGCCAGGTGATACGATAATGCAAAATGGCTGCTTCCATGGATGTTACAGAATTCAGTGAAAGCGATGGTGAAACAGAAGATATCGCTCTCTCCTTTTCTTTTTTTAAAGCTGCATTGGCCGAAACCTTAGATGATCAAGAGAGAGAAAAGCAGAAAGATATCTTTTGGGGGTCAGAGGTTGGATCTCAAGAAGAGATCAATACGTGCATATGAGGAATCTCTTTTATTCTTTTCATTTCTATTTCCAAATCTGCTTTCGGGGATTACCACTTCTTACATCGACCTCTCTTTCGTTCGTTTAATTGTCAGTCATTGCTAGCGTCCCACACACGTCAAGGACTCGCGTGCTGGCCGATCAGCACTATTTTTATTTTTTGTACAATTAGCGTCACATGATTTGACGGAGATTTACTAATGGCTATGACATTTTGACGTCATTACGACTGTCTCAGGAAAACAGAACAATTTTTTAACTCTGTCACCTAAGACGTGTCATTGGGATGTTTTCGTAAGACATATGTCCGCCCACAGTAAGACGTGTTTTATATAACAGCATTATAAGACATTTGTCTTACGTTTGTGTGCGGAGCCACGGGCATCGGCCACCATCTTAGACTTTCTGAATTTATTTGCTAAAGGGACCGTAAGAGTGCCCTAGCACACGGGACACGAGTTTTTTTTTTTCTTCCTCGATGTACTAGACGCTAAACCCACCTCCTTGAGCTAAGGAGTGGCTAAATATTACCTCTAAGTTTTATCACCCCACCCCCTTCCGAGCGGGGATCGACCCCTGTCCCGGCCTTTTGAGTAAGAGGCCAGTGTCTTGCCGTCTGAGTTGTTACAGTTGCCTTCAGTTGTCATCTACGAAGTACTAGCAACTAGTTTTGGTGAGACTGTACAAGTCTCGAGTCCTTTGGGGCGTCAAATAAAATGGATGAGTCAGAGCTCGTTTAGGGTGGGGTGGGGGGTAGGTGTGGGGACACGCGTTCAGTTCTTCTCTATATTTAATTCTACCACTGCATATGACATCTGTTGCGTGACAAGTTTCTCGGTAAAATATAGATCTCTTCCCCTCACATACCCATTGCTGTCGGATTTGTTTCTGTAATTAGTTTCAGCTAACTCTCTGACATCCGAAGGAACTTGTTTTCCGGGGTCGTTCTTTCTCTCCCCCCCCCCACCTCCCACACACTCAAAGCAAACTCAGCTGTATTATTAAATAGTGACCATAAATGATGGCCATGGGTTACTCTTGGGCACTTTATAATTAACATGCTTTGAAAATATAAAACGGACATTTTATGTAAAGTAAAATTAGGTCTGAAGATCAAATTAAAAAAGTAACTATTTTTTTATGGCAGTGTAAATCTACAATACGGTGATATTATCACTGCTTGTTTATTCACCTCCATGTAGAAAATATTTACATAAAGTAGTTACGAAAGGGCAAGGGAACACATGACGAACAAGGCAAAGCAAATTCATCTTGACTGAAGATTTTGGCGCTGGTGTTGGCTGGGTCAGAAGTCTGCTGTCACTGAAGGTACCGCATACCATTACTGATAGGAAACCAGAGAGGACTGTCAGGTAACTTACAGCAACATGTTTTACTGAGAAGTTGATGACGTAATCAAGCAAGTACAGTAGTCACTACTGCCTGACGAGAAAGGATCAAAGGCTTGCTTTTTGTGCTAATGTCGAATTAATGCAGCACTAAATTTCATATACAAATTTTACATGTACATCTAAACTCCTTTCTCTCTTACAAAATTTTCTGAACTTACAAAAACCTGCAACACACCCAGCATAAGAAATATAGCATCGATCAAAATACACAAATATAATGTACAATGTAGTCAAATTAGTGAACGTAGAAATAAGGGTTCAGTTACATAAACATTCTCTAATTCAGATTATGGATCAATAGCAAACATATACGAAATATTTTAAGTCCATTCTTTCTTTTTCAGTCAATTAACTTACCATAAGCTAATGATCGCCTTGAACCAGATTCAAGTTATGTTCAAATTGAAAGTGATTAGAATAGAGTACTTCTTCAACAAAGAAACTTTCGGTCCATCCACATTGTATGAAATAGTTATTGTCACAGGAAATGAGGGACCGAAATTATATTTTATTTCATTTTAAAAAACCGCTAACAAAACTAATTGAAGTAATCCGAGTTTTGTTATTTTTCGTATGTAGCATGTAACTTCCAGTAACGGTCACCTAAGATCTCTTTAGTAGACAGACGTTCGTGACGCAGTGTGTGTCAATTATCATATTGAATATATATATTAGTTTATGAAGAATATGTATATTAAATAAATTGGGACAACTGCGCAGTACGAGTCACATGTTGTTGACGAGAGAAATGGCCAGTGCGCATTAGAATTGACCACAGAAAAGCGTGCATCACGATTACCACTATATATCCAAGGCAAAAATCATGTCACAGGACATAGCTTCTGGAAGTTTTGGAAACCTTCAGTGAAAGCTATATAAGAGACAAAATGAAGATTTTACTCTCAATGTTGAAAACGTCGATTCGTCTGAAGCCAGTCTAACTTCACGTATGAATTATCTCATGTACAGAGATTTCATAAAGGAAAGCTGCAATAATCTCTTTCCATCCGTTTTCCATCCGTCTGATGCCATATATTGAGTAACGAGGCAAAATTACTCAGTATAACTGTTGGCAAAGTGGAAAGTTCACTGTCAAGAAAACCGATGCATGCGACGCTGGTTGTATGCAGTTAACGACACGAGTGACCAAATTTGTTCTTCCCCCTGTCTGAGTTCGTTTGGTAGCTCTATCCCGCTATTGAGAAGGCTAGCACCGTGATCGTCTCAGACATCCGGATTTCTACACTCAATGTAATGCGACGACACATCCCACTGGACGACTCCACCCGATAATGCTAAACGTCGTTGGGATGTCCGTTTCCACGACAACCGGTACAACGATAATTATCGACGCTGACAACAGTCAGCTAAATTTCAGATTTCTCCCCAGTGATAATCTGAAAGTGGTGCCTAGATTCTGCAGAATCTTCACCTGTAATGCGACGCCTCAATTGCGTCGTGGTCTTCACTTTGAAGTGCCGCTTATAAGTGACGTGTGAGCTTACGTCATCTCCTTGGAACTCTGACATTAATAGTGAGTAATAATTAGCACGGCTAACGCGCACATACTTAACTCTAGGACTCTTAAGAAAATGAACACTATTATATCGTTTGCAAAATAAGAACTCTAATGTTAAAAGTAATGCTTATTTTACATAACTATTGTTAAAGCGGCCCCATTTGCCGCATAAGAATTGTGTAATTAATCTTTATTTTATATTTTGAATTTCATCATTTTCATCTCCCCTTATTTCCCACAGAGTGTATGACATTGGAAAGTTGAATGAATGATTAATCACTGTGCGAAAGAGTAGTGCCCCTTTTAAATCGGGAAATAAATAACCTGATTTAAACATCTTTCAACTCTCTTGTTATTCATAGTTTTTGAGAGGGACGAAAGAATTGTACTATTGTTTTGCACCGTTCGTCTGTTCGTCCATTTATTCACATTTATGATACACACTCACAACACACACCGCCAATAAAACGTTCCTTGGCATGACATTAATAAATTGGGCCCCACCCAAACATCAATGGTGTATGTCATGTGTGTCTATGTAACAACTTGACGCGACGTCGTACTGGCATACGTCACACGGGCTAATCTTGGAGGTGCACCGGAGCAGGCCAAAAATAGACTTCACCCCTTGCATCTCTAACTTCAGCTCGGGGTCGGCTTGTAACGAGCCGCCCGTTTTGTGACAGTTATGAACAAATGGGAGACTATTAATCAGAAAAAACTACTCATCCAGTTGGAACGGGTTTGGATTGCATTAGCAATTTTCTAGCATATTCTCAACCCAAGTTGTTTACTCCAACTCTGACACTTACAAAAATTGCTATTATAAGGATTGCCCAAGATCGGGTCACTTTGACAATTTAACAATTTATCTATAAATTAGGTTTAGAAATAGGGATAGGCAAATTTACTCCACCACAATATCTAACTTCATATTCACTTCAGTACTAAATTATATTTAACTCAGTTTTCTCATCTAGACTAAGTTATATTTAACTCAGTTTTCTCATCTAGACTAAGTTATATTTAACTCAGTTTTCTCATCTAGACTAAGTTATATTTAACTCAATTTTCTCATCTAAACTAAATTATATTTAACTCAATTTTCTCATCTAGACTAAGTTATATTTAACTCAGTTTTCTCGTCTAGACTAAGTTATATTTAACTCAATTTTCTCGTCTAGACTAAGTTATATTTAACTCAATTTTCTCTTCTAGAAATTATATCTTCCATCCTGACAGTTGCGTCCCCTCTCCATTTGTTCCACGATTGCGAGAATTTGCTTCAATTATTAGGTCTTCCATGTATAAAATAAATTTAATGAATGGCAATTATGGCCTACTGCCCAAGTGAGTTTTAGGTCTTCTATGTATAAAATATATTTAATGAATGGCAATTATGGCCTACTGCCCAAGTCAGTTGTTAGGTCTTCTATGTATAAAATATATTTAATGAATGGCAATTATGGCCTACTGCCCAAGTCAGTTTTAGGTCTTCCATGTATAAAATATATTTAATGAATGGCAATTATGGCCTACTGCCCAAGTCAGTTGTCTTCTATGTATAAAATATATTTAATGAATGGCAATTATGGCCTACTGCCCAAGTCAGTTGTTAGGTCTTCTATGTATAAAATATATTTAATGAATGCAATTATGGCCTACTGCCCAAGTCAGTTGTTAGGTCTTCTATGTATAAAATATATTTAATGAATTTTTTATGGCTTACTCTCCAAGTCAGTACATCATAAGTTACACACGAGCTTGGGCATTTAATTCAAAAATAACTTAACCGATGTTTGTAACGGCAGGAGAAAAATGTTGCACTTAATCGTGCATTCTTAAAATGTAATCACTACCTGACACTGTCACTCGCTCTCCGTGGAAGTATATACTCGTTTGTCAGTGCTGGTATCGGTACTTGTGCGCGGAGCCGAGAGATTAGTAACGCAGACGGCTGGAAAACCAGCACTTACCTCCCCCTTTAGTGAAAGGTGACACCACAGCGAACGGCACCTGTTTGCTACTGGCGGGGTTGACACTATAGCCATATTACTTGCAGACCTACGCCCTGCCATCCTGCATCTACATGGCAGCCATCGAGAACGGCATAATTATTTCATGATTAAACACCCACTTAATAATGACATAAGGAGACATCGTCATCTCAGCAGGCGAAGAATAAAAATGGCTCAGTTAGGAAAAAAACCCCCTCTTTGTATCTTTTTCTAAAGTTTTTTTCTCTCTCCCCCCACCTCCATCCGTCTGTCTTCTGTTTCTCTCTCTCCCACCACCACAGCCTCACTTCTGACTCACCGTCTCCACCCCTCTGTCCCCCCCCCACGTGATGGAGTATTTATTATGCCAGCAATGCAAATTGATTGTTATTTAGTCGCCAGCATGAAATTCGGAGAGACTAATGATTAAGAACATATTTTGTTTACCGTTACAACCTGTATTCATCGTTGACTGGTCGTAACTTACCATGAGGCGTTTGGACAGCGAGTTAAAGACGGCCCATTTATATTTACTGTAACATCTTTGACCCGCCCTTAAAGAACGAGCATTGCCTTTTGTTATTTTTTTTTAATTTTTCCTTATATAACGTAAAATTAGCACGTCAGTGGTGTGTTTTGACATGCGAGTCAAACAATTCCCGTTGATACAAAGACCCGCACACTGAACCAGGAAGGAAATTGATGAGTGAAATAGCAAACAGTAAAGAGGAGGGCCAGTAGACAGCAGAAAGTGTATCTAGACACAAACAAAGAAAGAGAGCGAAATGGATCGTATAAACATACATTTCGTAAACTATCGTATTATGACACATGTGCAACCCGAAAATAAATAAATGGCAAGTTCTTTAGAGGATTCAGTGGGTCTGACTTTCGCTTAGTGCAGATGAAGTGACTGTATTGCCTTTCTATTTTAGGCCGACATAATTAGAAAGGGGAAGGTGGGGGGTGTCATGTCGTAGACTGTAAGTAATAACTGCCTTAGATCTGTCAAACTGGGATAAGCAGTTCAGGAAAAAATCTTTACAAACCACGTACACACGAACACGCATTATGCACGTTTACATACATACCACCACCACCACACTTCATAAATGTAGAAAGCATTTCTATTTATTCAGTTTATCATTTGTAACATTAATGTAACATTAAGATGAACTAATCGATTTCAGATGCAATTTGTATCATGAACAAATAACTATACACACACATACATACACACACACACATACATACACTCACACACACATATATACACACACACTCACTCACACATACACACACACATACACACACATACATACACACACACACACTCACACATACACACACATACACATACATACATACATACACACACACACACACACACACACACACACACACACACACACACAAGAAACAGAATAAACAATTGAGTAAGGAAATAATAATGGAATTTAATGTAAGTGAATTATTCAGACATAGGCGACAATACAAAATGAATTGAGCAAAAATAAATGTTCATTACAAGAATCGCTGAAATACATAAACTCACTTTGGGATGAAGATAAAATAATGTTTATTCGATGTATGGGGGTTTGCACTTTTAAATGGTCAGTAAATCCTCCTGTCCAGTTAGACACTACTCTATCTTTACCTAAAATAGACACTACTCTATCCTTTCCTAAAATAGACACTACTCTATCTTTACCTAAAATAGACACTACTCTATCCTTTCCTAAAATAGACACTACTCTATCTTTACCTAAAATAGACACTACTCTATCTTTACCTAAAATAGACACTACTCTATCTTTACCTAAAATAGACACTACTCTTTCCTTTCCTAAAATAGACACTACTCTTTCTTTACCTAAAATAGACACTACTCTATCTTTACCTAAAATAGACACTACTCTTTCCTTTCCTAAAATAGACACTACTCTTTCTTTACCTAAAATAGACACTACTCTATCTTTACCTAAAATAGACACTACTCTATCTTTACCTAAAATAGACACTATCTTTACCTAAAATAGACACTACTCTATCTTTACCTAAAATAGACACTACTCTATCTTTTCCTAAAATAGACACTACTCTATCTTTACCTAAAATAGACACTACTCTATCTTTTCCTAAAATAGACACTACTCTATCTTTACCTAAAATAGACACTACTCTATCTTTACCTAAAATAGACACTACTCTATCTTTACCTAAAATAGACACTACTCTATCTTTACCTAAAATAGACACTACTCTATCTTTACCTAAAATAGACACTACTCTTTCCTTTCCTAAAATAGACACTACTCTTTCTTTACCTAAAATAGACACTACTCTATCTTTACCTAAAATAGACACTACTCTTTCTTTACCTAAAATAGACACTACTCTAACCTTACCTAAAATAGACACTACTCTTTCCTTTCCTAAAATAGACACTACTCTTTCTTTACCTAAAATAGACACTACTCTATCTTTACCTAGACATTACTCTATGTTTACCTAAAATAGACACTACTCTATCTTTACCTAAAATAGACACTACTCTTTCCTTTCCTAAAATAGACACTACTCTTTCCTTTCCTAAAATAGACACTACTCTTTCCTTTCCTAACAAATAGTTAGATATCAAATATTCATTAAGGCCTTTTTCAAATCCATACAGGGATCACATTTAATTTATCTGGATTTAAAGATGAAGATGTATTAGTCTTCTAATGGCTATCTCCGATGTATAGGTTCTCATTAACAGCATTCTCGCTGAGTGGTACTTGTTGAGAATGGAAATTAAGAAATGCAAACTAAATTTTAGATTCCATATACATTCTCATACAGTCTTTTACAACGAGGCAAACTAAATTAAGTACTATCATATTCAAAAGAAAAGAATGAATTTGGGCTTTCGCTCACACACAACACATGGACATTTTGCAGCAAAGATGTCTCTGCCTGTTCCTCTGTCTCCCATATAATTGACTTCTTCACTAAAATAAATGACAATAAATATAATAAGAAAAGGATTCATGATAATTTAAATTGCTATACATAACCAAGGGTTGTAGAAGTGGTTCTGTAAACAAAAATGTGATCCTTATGGAAAGTAGTACGGGTCTTCAGTAGTCTTTGAACTTTTTGCAGCAATCGGAAAGCGTTACTCATATCACGTTGCCTTTCGTCCTTTTTTACAACGCATCGCACACCAGGTGTCTATAGCACACACGGTTTTGAAACCAGTTCTCGCACCACAGCACACAGATTTTGACATATAAACATTGATACAATTAGAACACACCAGGCCATGACACACATGTATGGCGAACCAGGTTTTGACAAACATAAAATGCACCACCTCCCAGGAAAACGTCACAGGCAGCAAGCAAGAACCCTGTCTGGTGTTAGAATAGAGATTCAATGATCTTGCTGCTCAGCTCTTGAATTTAATCCTTCCTGCCAAAATATGACTTCTCTAAATTGTTATGCCTAATATTAAGTAGGCATCTTGCTGCTAGGATAGAGCAGTAATCCATATAACATTTGGAAATATATATTTGGTTGCTAGGCTACACAAACACAACTCACAGAACAGTGTTACCAATGAGCTGGTCACGTGCAAGTGTACGTTAGCTTACAGGTCCACGTTTGATACGACACTTATACACACCTCCGCACACACACGCACATATCTATACACCTCTCTTTTCACGCACACATACATATATACACACACACACACACACCTCTGCACTCATACACACATGTGCACACAGAAAGTAGTATATAATATTTTACACACATACACGCACATATAAAGCATATTACCTTTGACACACGCATAATACCCAGGCTTCACATACAAACATACCGTATAACACATACAAACATGCCGTATAGCACGTCCGGTACAGTTAGACACACACATAGTGTACAAAAGATTCAATACAATCATACGCATCGTGACACACAATAGCTTCGACACGCGTAAGGGCCCGTTATGTCACACCGGCATGTAACACGCGAAGTTTGAGACACAGCATGTCAGACTTGACACATCCAACACATTCCGTTTGACACGCGTGAAACTAGGTATATGACAAACACTCACGATGACGTAATTCACCCAGATTGACGCTTGCATCACATTTCAGGTTTGACACATGAAACACAAGAGACACAAATACTGACTGTGTAACTCATGTAATTCACTAGAACTAAGTTATAACGTACACTACTCCAGATCTGCCACACACTTAACATGCCAGACTTAACAAGTACACCAAGATTAACAAACTCCTAACACGCTAGAAATACCCACACACACACACACACAACTCACCACAAAACGCAAAAAAAAAAAAAAAATTCTCCACGGAAACACACACACGGTCCTCTCCTGGCGTTACTAACTATAGCCACACACACACAAACAAATGAATAAACAAAGAGACAGACAGACTGACAGAGGCACGCATACACAGACAGACAACTGAAAAGCAAATATTTATGAATAGTTGCTCACAAGTGAGTCGAGAAATTGATTATGAAATGAGTAGCTCGGTATAAAAACAAAGAGGGGGGGGGGGAAGGGAAATTAGCCACTCACTTTTGAATGTACATCAACTGTGTATCTATTGTGTGTTTCAGGATCTTGTTGCACACAGGACAGTTAACTCGAGTTAAAACAGCCGTTCGCTGGGAAGAGAGAAAAGATTACTGATTATCACGGCTCACTTGAGGGCACGTGTCAGCCCTTAGCTGTTTGGGCGCGCAGCCAACTTGCAGCGCGAAGACCTGGTGAGGACGGTTAAATCAGGGGTTAGGAGCTGACCTTTGAGAAACAAATGTGTGTGTGTGTGTGTGTGTGTGTGTGTGGTGGGTGGGTGGGTAGCGAGGTGACACGAAAACAAATGACTCCGTAGTAGTACCCTGGAGTGAAACGGTTGCAGACGAAAACAGATGAACGGAAGCTGGTCTGTTTCTAGAAATACACGCATGTCAATGATCAAAGATTGACACACGGGATCTCCATTCAGCAAAACACTGCGTGCGCAGCCTGCATTCTACTCCAGAGTTTGTGTGTGTGTGTGTGTGTGTGTGTGTGTGTGTGTGTGTGTGTATGGTTTTGGGTGGGTGAGTTTGTGTGTGTTTCACATATCTCCGCTTCAGTAATTGTGGGGGAGGGGGAAGAGCTGAAATGGAATATTAACATGGTTCTTGTTCGTTGGCGTAAACTAGGTTGTTTTAAAAGAGAAGCTGTATTTATTTGTGTTGAAAAAGTCTCTTTTTATCGCTTTTTCTTTTAATGGCTAGATTGCTAAGTTTGAACCTATTAAAAAAAATCTTTTGTCAAGAAACAAGAACTGACAAGTTACTTAAGAATCAGTTGTGTTTCTGTTCAGATATATACGAACAAGCTTTTACATGGAGGGGTGAAATAGGCATAAGTAAACACATTAATAGCCACACAGAGATGCACGCGCGCACGTGCACACACACATTCATAGACACATACACACAAAAATACACATTCATAGCCACACGCACGCACACATTCGTAGCCATACATACACACATTCACAGTTGAACACATACTAAGCCACAAAATATATCCACCAGATTCACATAAGTGTGAGTTTGTGTAAGAAATGAAACATGACGTCACTTTAACTTAGTATAATTGGAATTCGAAACAAATTAAGACATGGACCTCTACCATCAACCCCCCCCCCTTTTTTTTTTTCCTGAAACAATGTTTACGCACTCGCATGTCTGAAAATATACCTCAATCGATCAGTCACGGGACACACCAACAAAGAATAAAATAACACCAAACTTGCTGTATAATTATGAAAATGAAATAGTGTCCCTTTCAAAAGAAGATAAGAAAAAAAAATTGGGGTGAAAATTTGAACGTCATTAAGTGACACAAAATGGCTGCCATTGTTACTCACGTATTGACGTGAGTTTTAGGAAACCAACAAAACAGCACTCAACTAAATAGCTTCTTAATAACGCACTGCAGGTGACAGCCAACTTCAGTTGACTGATTCGCCAAATGCAAACCCTACAGATTTGCTTGCAAACAGCGTCAATCCGGTTACTAGAGACACCAGTATTTATCAAGATAACATTCGCGGGTCATTAGGGAACATCACGTGACACCCCTAACAGATTTGCCTGCGATGGCACCATCTTAAGCATCCCCCACCACAAGGAAGGGAGAATCGGTGCATGTAGAAATGAGTAATTAAGTAGTTTTGTAACTGAAATAAGAATATGCTTATGTTTCGTTACCTGCGAGCGTGTGTGTCAATAAATGCGTGCCGAAGGGATGTATATAGGGGAGGGTGGTAAAGGGTGATGGGTGTGTTTGAGTGACAACGTCCGATATCGCTTTCATGTGCATACATTTCGTACGCGTG
Source organism: Sinotaia quadrata (assembly GCA_028829895.1). Taxonomy (NCBI): domain Eukaryota; kingdom Metazoa; phylum Mollusca; class Gastropoda; order Architaenioglossa; family Viviparidae; genus Sinotaia; species Sinotaia quadrata. Next base: position 15,406,907 of record CM054177.1, on the reverse strand, counting down.
ACGTGTACAATTGGCGGCGTGACTTTTTGGCATAGCCGTCAGAAGAGAAGGGGATGCCCTGGGGTCGGTGGGTCATTTCATGGTAGCGTAATGAAACCAGAGGAACGGCGCTCTCCTGTTAACTTCTGATGAACGGCTATTGTTAGCACGTCTACGTCAGTGCGAACATAAACAGTGGACGGTACAGTAGCACTGAGAGCCGATTGCGAGAGACAAGGCCGACAACTGTGCTGTCATTATCAGCACCGACCAATATACTGTCTACTACATAGGTAACAAGTCTGATTCAGGATACAAAACAAAGAAGAGTGATTTAATTTTTCTGTTTCTTTTCTGCTTATAAGTTGAGTCAGTGTAGTTTGTTGAAGGAAGAATTAATTAATGAATTTACCTTGAACTTGTGATAAGAGCTTACGTGACAAACCTGCCTAAGTCTTCAGCAGCGGTGGACATTTGCGCGCGCGCGCGCGCGTGTGTGTGTGTGTGTGTGTGTGTGTGTGTGTGTGTTGATTTTGCTCCAAAGAATAATATTCATTAAAAAATTATCCGCCAGCTTATCTATGATCAAGTGAAAGTAAATCTAGGACAACAGCGGACGTACATATAAATATTAACTTTATTGCTTCATATAGTAAAGATCAGAGTCCCCGTTACAAGCATGACCCCTCCACACCTCAGAACGACACTAATGAAGTATGAGTGTAAGGTGTTTCTTTCTTGCTCCGAACGAAATGAGCACACGTAACAATACTGGCAAAATTGAGTCACATCACATCAGTTAATTCATTTCCGTCTTGAACGAAATGAGCACACATAACATTACGGGCAAATTTGAGCCACATCAGTTAATTCATTTCTGTCTTGAACGAAATGAGCACACATAACATTACGGGCAAATTTGAGCCACATCAGTTAATTCATTTCCGTCTTGAACGAAATGAGCACACATAACATTACGGGCAAATTTGAGCCACATCAGTTAATTAATTTCCGTCTTGAACGAAATGAGCACACATAACATTACGGGCAAATTTGAGCCACATCAGTTAATTCATTTCTGTCTTGAACGAAATGAGCACACATAACATTACGGGCAAATTTGAGCCACATCAGTTAATTCATTTCTGTCTTGAACGAAATGAGCACACATAACATTACGGGCAAATTTGAGCCACATCAGTTAATTCATTTCTGTCTTGAACGAAATGAGCACACATAACATTACGGGCAAATTTGAGCCACATCAGTTAATTCATTTCTGTCTTGAACGAAAAGAGCACACATTACATTATGCAGTAAATTTGAGCCACATCAGTGAAATTAATTTCCGTCTTGAACGAAATGAGCACACGTAACAATACTGGCAAAATTGAGTCACATCACATCAGTTAATTCATTTCTGTCTTGAACGAAAAGAGCACACATTACATTATGCAGTAAATTTGAGCCACATCAGTGAAATTAATTTCCGTCTTGAACGAAATGAGCACACATTAAATCGCGCGACAAATTTGAGCCACACCATTTAAATTAATTTCCGTTCTGAACAAAATGAGCAGCATATCTCCAGTCGTCTTAAAGAGAATGAATGTTAGTTGCAAAAATCTACAAATAGACAAATGTGAATACATTTTATTGTGAATTGTGAAGGTGCATGTGTAATACATCTCTTTCTCTCTCTCTCTCACACATACACACAAACACATCACAATTTAAAGTATCATGACATCACGATATTTGGACGTGACCCCTTTATCACATTGTGACTCACTTTTCAAACCTTTTACTCTTAACCAGGGTCGTCTTAACACCATTAAAGGCCCACGGGCAAAGCAGTGCACTGGGGTATCTACCTACAGAACCACTCACAGGAGCAAACATGTAAATGGTCGATAAAATGTCCCTATGCTTGAGAGGCCCTGGGCAACTGCCCAGCGTGCCCTGGCGTTAAGATGGCACTGCTTCTCACTGATTGATAAATCTTTTAATTCCGTATACGCTTCCACTTAACAGCACCACAAAGAGTGTAATGGTAGCTGGCCGTATTTCGGTTGGTCCAGAGCATGCTCCCAAGAGTGACGTTATTGGTTGGCCCTGTTGTCATCGCTCGGTTGATTGATTATGTCCTGTAAGAAGAGCACCCCAGGCTAGAATCTCTGTGCTGTAGCGGTCCACGGATAATTTAAATTTAAAACAAAACAACTTCTCGCTTCCGCCTCAAGCACTTGTTGTTAAACTGCGGAGAATGACACTTTAAACGAGCCTTGAAAGAAGTGGAATTAAATGTTAAAATTGTAGAAATGTGTGTGTTGGATGTTTGATTGAAGTTCGTCTTCACCAATCTTTTTACAAAGTCAAATTACAGATGGTTTACTTCTCTGTAGGTAGTACCATCCTGGTAGGAACAGTCCGGCAGCAACTCCCGTCACACTCCATTGTTAACCGACCATTTATCTGAGGTTTACTGCTATTCATCACTGTTGACCCTCCCTCTACCCCCCTCTCCAAACGCGAAAGCGGCGGAAGCCGGAAGCGTTCCCCACATTAACAACAATCATCACTGTTGGCCAGCCGTTTATCTGGAGATTTACTGCCATTCATGACTGTTGGCCAGCCGTTTATCTGGAGGCTTACTGCTATTCATGACTGTTGGTTGGCCGTTTATCTGGAGGTTTACTGCTATTCATGACTGTTGGCTGGCCGCTTATCTGGAGGTTTACTGTCATTCATCACTGTTGGCCGGCCGTTTATCTGGAGGTTTACTGCTATTCATGACTGTTGCCTGGCCGTTTATCTGGAGGTTTACTGCTATTCATGACTGTTGGCTGGCCGTTTATCTGGAGGTTTACTGCCATTCATCATTGTTGTAGTATTGATTGTCCGCGGTTCACAGTTTAATCCCTGTCAGTGTGACATACAATTTAATTTTTTTTGTTATTGTTACCTGGACTTTGTCTGCATATGAATCTGAATCAGTGACACGAAGTCTTGACTGATTATATTGTCCAGATATGGGTCTATAATGCATTTGTGGTGGAGTAAATTTGCCTATCCCTATTTCTAGACTTAATTGTTATATAAATTGTTTAATTGTTGAAGTGATCCAACCTTAGGTGCTACTTATGATGGTAGTTTTGTAAGTGTCAGAGTTGAAGTAAACTACTCGAGAATATGCCTGATGCAATGCAAACCAGTTCCAACTGGATGCCTAGCTTTTATTATCCAATTGGCTAAGATTTACGAGAAAGAGATCGGCCAATGGGCTGAGATCAAGAATTTATATGCTGTAGGGAATTCTATTGTCTAATCAATTTGCGTTATCGTGGGGTTTCACTGTGTTTGATTAGACTATTATTTCTACAGATTATAGATGCTTATATGCTAAACACTTGACATTGTTTCTAGTGAACTGCTCATAAAAACTAATGCACTGTATTTATTATGCTGTATGTGTGTACTGGGCTAATAAATACTGTTGCAGGAAAGATATGTTGAGACTTGAGTGTAAGAAAGAATGGAGTTAAATATAAATAAATTGGAAACTTAGTGTTACTGATTATATTTTACAGAGAAAAAGCAGCCTTTTCTTCTTTTATCTGAATCTCCTGGTTCACTGATTATAAACTGTCTAGACTATGGTAGACATGAGAACTATCTACTGCAGTGTGTAAGTGTAAGGAATACACTGCACTCCATTGATGTATAGTGGCAAGGTATACTGACTACAATGAGCAATTTCTGGTACAAGGAAGTTAATGGAAATTGCTACAATTATTGTTCTGCTTGAGTGAACTAATACAGTGAAGGAGCATCCAGGTTAACCTCGAGAGAATAGCAGCAAAATACTGTTCTACAACGTGAGGAGGGAATCACATGCAATTATTAATGTGAACAATAAACTTGAGGCATTGTTAGAAAAAAGCACATGAAAGACTATTGAAACAGCACCTAAACCAGTTTATGTACAAACTATTATCGCCTATCTCTAATAACTCCATTTCTTGGATAAGAATGATAAGAATTATCCTGTGATTTCTATTGACACTAAATTGTTGAATTGTGTTTTAGGATATGACTGAATAGATACTAAAATTATATGAATGTTGTTTCGTGAAAATATTAGTGTCTAATAATCATGTTTATTGTATTTGTTATGTGTATATTTGATTGTTGATATCATAAATTTATTGACCTTGTTATATGTATTGATAAACTTATATTGGAGAAGAATGTGGGTGGATAAATAAAGATTAAAATGGCTTTGTCTTTTCCTTTAGTAAGAAAGTTTTCACCTATGGAAATATTGTGTGATGGTAAATGTTTGTCTTTAATGTTGTGGAAGAGAGAAAACGTTTACTTACTGTGCCCGCATATCCTCCAAGTGAGAGAGTGGTGTCTTCTGGAGAATCATTAATAATATAAATTAAGATTCTCGTCACTTGTAATTAGTTATGTATGATTAATTAACAATAAAAATCTTAACCATTAACCAGGTGGCGTAGGCGTCATAGCATTATTTTCCGGATATATGCTGATACTAACCGACGTGCAATTTCTAACCGGCCTTTGTCAGGTGTCAGTGACATAAAACCATGATTGGCAAGTGTACTGGCATTATTGACATGGTCTTGATTAGCTACTATTCAAGAATTTCATTATCATTGTTAGTTTGCATTGCTTATGTCATTATTGTAGAGACAGCAGGCAGGTGCGAAAAGTCCGTATGAATAACTTGTAACACAACAAATACCGAGCGGTGACCGAGATAAAATGTTGACACATGGTAGGGAGTTTGTAGAGTTTAAAAAAGAAAACTAAAGTCTACAACAAACAGAGCCGCTGCTCCGCCGGAACCGGCAGTTTAAGCTGTCAGGGTTAGGCGCGATCTTTTTAACTTTAAAAAAACCTCAGTCTGGGCGACACACACACACACACACACACACACACACACACACACACACACACACACACACACACACACACACACACACGCGCGCAGGCACGCACGTTTTCATTTGCGCGATGAGGTGCTTTAAAACATACTTTTCAGTAACTGTTAAAGTTATGTACTGTTGCATTTTCTTTTTGCTTAATTAATATACTGTCAGTTGCTGTTAGATAATTTTAGTGGTCAGTGGGGTTGTTGCTGTTGTGTATATGTGTGTGTGCGTGCGTGCGTGCGCACTCACATTTATGCCAGCTATCTACAACTTCTGTACCTAAGCTGCATGATAATTCAAGAAAAAATGTGCTACACTCTCTGAGCTTTCAACGTTTGACCTTTACGCCTAATGAATCTCTTCTCCCACTTCCCAACCATCCATATCCCGGTCCAATCACCTTTTCTGACATAGTCCTCTAGATAATTATCTGCCCATCCCCCCCCCCCCCACACACACACACTCACACTCCTTTCTAGGTTTTGGGTTAACAAAGACTGTAGGTTTGTGTCGTCTGCTGCGGGAGGTAATTCACCCAGAACTCGACCTTGCACCGAAAGGCACTTGGGTAAATGCAATTTACGTCCATTTCCTGTAAGCAACTGTGTCTATTGGGACTGACAGACATGTACACTGATCGATAGAAAGACAGATCAATAGATTTATACAAAAATAAAACACTCCTTTGCTTGACTTGTCGCAAACTCTGTTTATTAACAACACGTGTTCGCTGTAGTATATTCAGTTTCGACTGGATTTCTCAATGAAACCTCCAAATCGTTCTTGAAGGTAGGCCATTCACTGGACTCAAGACTGGCCCAGGAAAACTTGCACAAAAAAAAGTCACTTATAGGTTTAAAGTTAATTTTTATCATTGATTATGCGACTAGTTTCCATGGTCACAGTTTTCACTACTCTAAACTTATAATAGAACGGTATATTGGATTCAATTTATAAATAATTTTATCTTTCACATTCTTAGTCAATAAGTCGCGTTAACCATTTTTTCCAAGGGTTTCTCGCACAGCCTCATGAATGTTGAAAGGAGCAACATTTATGAAATAAGACGATGTTTGCAGATGATTGAATTAAACAAAATGCTATTCATAATAGTTGACACTTTGTAGATAAACAGCCGTTACATTCTTAATTGCTTTATGCGTTTGTTTTTGTATTGAATTAAATTGTTGATTTTGTTCTTTATTGTTACGCTCTGTTCTGTGGCCTTGCTTCGTGTTGTGGAGGTCACGTGACTTGATAGCATAGCCTTAGCTTTATAGCTTCCTAATAATTATTGCCTAATTAGAGGTGGGTTAGGGGCCGAGCCACAAGAGACTTAGGAAGAATAGGCATAGGAATAGATTTCCCATCTCCATAGTGGCTGGGGATTTTAGGTGTTGTTATTAAATATAATAATTAATTTGACGTCGAAAAATTCCTTTTGCGCTGAGGGGTCGGCATGAGGCTAGCAATTAATACCAGTCTAGGCTTACTGTATTGCAATTAAAGTATATATACTTCCAACTAGAATAGTACAACAACACCAGTCTAGTCTTACAATATTGCAATTAAAGTATATAATCTTCCAACTAGAATAGTACAACAACAAAAGTATAGTCTTACAATATTGCAATTAAAGTATATATACTTCCAACTAGAATAGTGCAACAACACCAGTCTAGTTTTGACAATATTGCAATTAAAGTATATAATCTTCCAACTAGAATAGTACAACAACAAAAGTATAGTCTTACAATATTGCAATTAAAGTATATATACTTTCAATAGAATATTACAACAACAAAAGTCTAGGCTTACAATATTGCAATTAAAGTATATAATCTTCCAACTAGAATAGTACAACAACACCAGTCTAGTTTTACAATATTGCAATTAAAGTATATATGCTTCCAATAGAATAGTACAATAACTAAAGTCTACGCTTACAATATTGCAATTAAAGTATATATATATTCCAATAGAATAGTACAACAACTACTAATGCATTTCTACAGTGTCTGATTCTAAGAAGGAAAAAAAATCCTTTCAAAAAACGACGCAAACAAGCACTTTATAAAATAAGTTTTATTGGTATCCAAATAAATTCTCAGTATAGCATGGATACACGAAACAAAGAGCATGTATCCACTGACTTGGTACTTTTAAAGTGAACACAAATGAACACAGTCTCCAACACTATCAAAAAAAAGTATGCGTGAGAAAACAAAAACAAAGCACATCAAACAAGCCAACAAATAGCGAACAATATGAATGACGAAGTATGGAGAAAGCGACTTATCCAATCAAAACTGCGTAACGCTAGATAAAAAATCAAACACGTACATTTTTAAGAACAACGGTTGTCAGAGAACATAAGCTAAAAATACGTATTTGTATACATAATATGACATCATGATAGATTGTGTGCTGGTCTCAAGATATATTACATTGTGTACTGCTCTCTAAAGATGGTACATTGTGTACTGATCTCAAACAATGGTACATTGTGTACTGATCTCAAACAATGGTATATTGTGTACTGATCTCTAAAGATGGTACATTGTGTACTGATCTCTAAAGATGGTACATTGTGTACTGATCTCAAAAGATGGTACATTGTGTACTGATCTCTAAAGATGGTACATTGTGTACTGATCTCAAACAATGGTATATTGTGTACTGATCTCAAACAATGTTGTGTACTGATCTCAAACAATGGTACATTGTGTACTGATCTCTAAAGATGGTACATTGTGTACTGATCTCAAACAATGGTATATCGTGTACTGATCTCAAACAATGTTGTGTACTGATCTCAAACAATGGTACATTGTGTACTGATCTCTAAAGATGGTACATTGTGTACTGATCTCAAAAGATGGTACATTGTGTACTGATCTCTAAAGATGGTACATTGTGTACTGATCTCAAACAATGGTGCATTGTGTACTGATATCTAAAGATGGTACATTGTGTACTGATCTAAAAAAAATGTCTTTGTGTGCTCATCTTAAAAGATAGTTTTTACGTGTACTGATCTCAAAAGATGATTTTTTTCTTGTATACTGATCTCAAAGACTGTTTTTCTGTGTACTGATATGCCGAGATTAGGTATTATGCATTGATATGAGAATGTGTTGTATATTGTTATATGATGCAATGTGCTCTGATTTGAAGAGTTGATATGTACTGATATGAGAAGTGATGGAATTTTGTACTGATATGGGAAGTTAATGGAATTTTGTACTGATATGGGAAGTTAATGGAATTTTGTACTGATATGGGAAGTTAATGGACGAGACGATGCAATATTTACAAAAGAAAATGTCGTTTGCTCTGAGATGGTGCACTGTGAACCGATGTTAGAAAATTATGTAATGCACTGATATGGCATGATGACGTAATATATGCTGATATGAAGATCGTATTCAGCAACATGATTTATAAGCACACTGAAATATTGATTTGTACACTAAGAAAAACGAATTCTATATTGACACATTAAGACACTATTTAGTAGGATGATGCTGTACAAAGATATATTGGTGATTATAACAATAGTTGAAATTAACGTATTAAAACACATAATATACACATAAACTATTTCATTAAATATTTGCAAACATTTTGCGATAATATTGTTTTTAAACAAAAATTGTGAAAAATAAAAATAAAATTGAGATATCAAAACTGATCACAAGACTATTAGGCGCCCCCTCCCACCCCCCCCCGAAGCATATACATGTGAACAGATCAAAAATAGTTTTATTCACTTGGCAGAGCGGACGGTCGTAAGACAAATGGACACACTTTGACAGATGCTTCCTTTTCAAGTTTAAAACAGTATTTTTATTTTATAAGTTGATATTATTTTTAAAATGAACACTTCACGCGAACACTATTATTTCCTTCATATATAATATCTGTTTGCAAAATGCACGTATATGAACAAACTGACACAAAATAAATTAGCATAACTGCATTTTACGTGTACACACGTACATTTAAAGAAAAAGCACATAAACAGAGATTACATTCGAACATATAAAGATATGTACACAGACCCATTCTCCCCCAGCACGCACGCACGCACGCACATACACACACACACACACACACACACACACACAATGTGCACACACATTTGTTGAATGTAACATTCTTTCTTCTCTCGCTCACTAAATATTTTATTCTTTTATTCCTTCTCCTTTTAGACAAATCATACATTTTTCACGTTTAATAGTTTTCTTTTGGAAACGGGGAATGAAAAGGGTAGTTTTGGCAAAGCTTAGAAAATTGGCAAAATTGGGAAATTTGGTTAGGCAAAAAACAACTGTCACGCTTATGCTTAGGAATGAGTTTCTAAATGAACGGTAGATGTGCTTCAGATTCCGTGAACAGGAAACAATAAAATTTGACAACCCCAACTCTCCCGCGAGAAATAAAAATTAATTACGTTATCGAGCTGTGCACTGTGGAAAGAAAAAAAAACAGCAGTGTTAAGGAACGCTGTCAGAAATCAAAAGCAGTTCCACTATTTTCTCCCACTTTCCTTCAATCCACCGACCCACTCGCGACCGCCTCCATTCTCCCGCTTAATAAATTACTTTCACATCAGCAAGTTTGATTCAGTACGATAACTTGTTAATTACACATTGAAATGGCGAAAAGGGTGATGTTTTCACGAGTTGACAATTTAATTCTAATTCAGAAAAAATAGTTATTACTAAATTGCACGTCTTACTGGAAATGAAAAGGAGAGACATCTGTAGTACAATCTAAGTTTTAATCTGTTTATGTGAAAACTATCAAACAGAGCAGGCCTATGTATGGCTAATCTACGCATGCTATCAGAAAGATCCTTTCCTGTTCGTAGCAACTTTAGAACCAGAGCACACGCGGCTAACGAAATTAAAAAAAATCTCCTTGGCTGCCATCTCTGATTTTAAAATATACCCAACTAGTGAGGCTGGGTGGAGGCTAAGCTGAGGCCCACGTGAGTACAAACGTTTTTAATTTCAAGACCACAGCAGTTCTATCGGTAGTTGTAATCCGGATTTGTATGGTAGCTCACTTTCAGTCTGCTGTAAGAGTTACTTTTGCAAATTGAAACTGTTGAAGCGAGTTGTTTCCCCTATGCTGAAATAGACCATGAGTATTACAAATTGCGCAAGAGCTTAAAAAAATATTATATTAAAAAATATTATACGCTACAAAGAAAAAAGGAAGAGGAAAAAGACGAAGAAGCGTCGTGCTGGTGATGAGATAGTCAGATGCTAAAAGAAAAAAGGCTTTGAACAATGCAAACCAGTTAGCTGTTCTCTTAACCAGAAAAAAGAAAAAAGGCTTTGAACCTTAAAATAATGCAGACCAATTAGCTGTTTTCTTAACCAGAAAAAAGAAAAAACGAAAACAGCGATCTTTTCTTCATGTTTACTTCTAACTTTCGTTGATTTCGCGGACGCGCGATTTGCAAATCTCATGAAAATTTAATTTAGAAAGGAGAGAGAGAGAGAGGAGAGAGAGAGAGACTCCTGACTTAATAATCAAAGAATTCACGCACCAAATAACGTGCTAAGTAAAGTTTCGATAAGCAAAGGAATGACGTAACAACTGAAGTGCTGACGTGCATAAGTTCTGACGCAATAAGCAAAGAAATGACGCAGCAACTGAAGTGCAGACGTGCTAAATAAAACTGAGGAAAAAATAAAATCCTGATGAAGGAAGCGAAGTGCCTAACTAAGACTCAAAGCACTGACCAAACAAGACAATGATGGGCGGGACCACTTGTAATGGTACACGTGACCGGAAGTGAGGTGGAGGCGAGACCTTTGGCTATGCGAGATTCGAACCCACTTAAGTAAGTGGGGTCTTTGTGTACCCCTTCCCTCGGGTATACATAATGCAGAATGACTTTGTCAGTTTAACGAGTAATACATTTTTCATTCCTTTGGAATGGGTATATATTATTTTCAACAGTAAGATAAAGCATTTACTTTAACAACACAATGTAAACATACGTATATATATATAATTTTTATATAACCGAAACCGGATTTCTTTGTGTCATTGTAAGGCATTCCAGTAATGCCAGACTAATCAGAGAGCTAACTCAAATCGCATATTTAAACGAGCAACACCATTAAATAACTTTCAGTTCGACATTTACAAGCATTTAAAACAATGTTAAATGAAATCTAAAACACAATGTACACTTCAGTAAAGCAGGAGAAAACCAACAACAAATGTTGAATGAAACAAAGGAAATGCAAAAAAAGATGACGTATGAAATAAAATAGTTTTGCAAACGTTACAAAATATTAAGTAACAAGTACTCTCTGCATGAAGCAACTTGTCGAGTGCCAAAATAAAATAAGATTATTTGAGTGTTTGTGTGAAGTCATTATTTGTTTTATGTTGAATGAAACAAATGAAAGATGAAATAAAGCAGTTTTACAAACGTAAAAATATGTTTGTATATTTGTTTCTAATATGTTCGTTGGCTTTTTGTTTTAAATCCATATATCGTACAAATTTATTAAACTTGTAAAAGAGGAATGATTGCATCACCGTCTTGACACCTGAAAGAGGCATACGTGTTCGTGATGCCTCAAGATGCTCTGAAGACGGACCACTTCCTGTTGCAAGAGCGCAATTTCTGCTTGTAGTCGTCCGTTTTCCCCCTCATTTTCTTGAAGTTTCTGTAAAGCAAACTGATACACATGTACCTAAAGTCTTTTATTTATCTCATTTTCTACCAGTGTCTGTACAGCAAACTGATTGTGAGTGATAACATAAATGAAACACACTGATTGAGAGTGATAACACGAATGAAACACACTGATTGAGAGTGATAACACGAATGAAACACACTGATTGTAAGTGATAACACGAATGAAACACACACAATTCTCATGTGTTGTAGATACATCCTTTCCTTATCATGTACTATGAATTACTACTAGTTATTATTTTACGAAATTATATGCAAAAACCTTGCCTGTAATTAATAATAGTAATTAATAATGACTAATAATTATTATTTTTCGAAATGTTATGCAAATAGCCTTGCCTGTAATTAATAAGAGTAATTAATAATGACTAATAATTATTATTTTTCGAAATATTATTCAAATAGCCTTGCCTGTAATTAATAAGAGTAATTAATAATGACTAATAATAATTATTTTTCGAAATATTATGCAAATAGCCCTGCCTGTAATTAACAAGACCCATAAAAGCAACGAAAAAATTCCATTAAATTCGAACATTAGTCAATGTTTTTTTTTTTTTTTTTTTTTTTTTTTTTAATGAGTACTTTAAAAGAACTAAAAGAAAATTTAAAACTAATTTTAAAAAAATGAAACAGACAAACCCGACACAGCTAAAGTAAAAACAAACAAACAAACAAAACAACTCCACCTCAACCTCATTAAACGAATAATTAATTAATACAGTTGTATTGTAAGCCCGAAATGTTTAGAATAATCCCCTACCTCTCGTAAAACCCAAGAATACCTTGATGGAAGTTGATTAGTCTATTGGCTTTCAAGCTGAAAATTGACAGATTTCTTTCGTGCATGTACGTACGCGTGCGAACGTGTGCGCGCGTGTGTACGTATTAAAATGTGACGCAACACATGATGTCGACAACTGTACTTACTTTTTTCATCTCCATCTCAGAACGCTTTTTCTTTTGGCGGAATCTCTGGGCAGCTTCGCGGTTCTGTTGTCGACGTTTGTTCTGGTTGGCTTTTTCTTCCGCAGTCATCTGTGAAATGTGCAGGAACAAAACAAACATCCTGTGAAGACGTCATCAATTATGTCTTTTATATAATATTAAGTGACTGTCAAATTGGTGTATATATAAAAGTGGTGTATGACGTCACAATACTAAGTGTGCAGCTAACGATCTCATTTTGTTACAGATCAGACATGTTACCTCTGGCAATCTCCATATGCCACACCCTTCCCCGTAAATTTAAAAACTGTCTACATCACAGTGGGCAAGTGACTTAATGTTCCCCCCCCCCTTCTCACTTCCCTCTCCACCCTTACTAGATGCCAGTCGTCTGGAAAATTGACAACTGGCTTGAAATGAGACAATCCATCATCCACCCAGGCGCGCACGCACCCACCCACACTCTTTTTCTTGGGACATTTTCGTGTTAGTGTATAGCAATAGTTCTTGCATGCATTTTTAGAATAGATATGCAATAATAAGATTTTCTTTGTCACTGTTACCAGACTGTTTTCCTAACTCTCTCCACTTCCACTAATTAATTCTATAACGAGACTGAACGTGGCTAGAAGAGGAGGACGGGGTCGGGGTAGGGGAAGAGGGAGAGGAAGAGGAAGTAGAGCAATCATTATTGTTTATATGCGAATTTGGCCTATGTTTGTTGTCGCTGTGTGATATGTTATCTGCAGATGTCATCCAATTACACGAGTGTGACGCGGACTCGTGCCGAAAGTACTACAATACCGCCATCTATTGTTCGCACCCATTCCTTGTATTGCAATGCATTGATGTATGGAATTACCATTTTGTTAAATTGTTAAAATTATTAAATTTTCATTTTTTGTTATCCAAATAACAGAAGTTGACTAATTATTAGCTAAGGAAGACCGAATGAGAACTGGGCTGGGGGCTGGAGTCGTATGTGGATGTTTGGATACTTAATTAGTCGTTATTAGGATAACGTGTCTAGTTCACGCAATATTACACAGATTCATCTGTCACTGTATTTAATATCTAAACTAAGAGAATTAATTAAGTTGACTGAAGGGTGAGTTTGGTAACTAGTCTGTCAACAGCATAGGTGTAATGTTAGAAATTAACAGTCCTTAAATCCTTATGTTGAGACAGGGTCTCTAAATAAACACTGGTATGTAACAGTTATAAAGGACTAACGTTGACAACACCACACCAGAGTTATATCTTAGTTATAAAAGACTAACATTGACAAGACTACATCAGAGTTATATCTTAGTTATAAAAGACTAACATTGACAAGACTACACCAGAGTTATATCTTAGTTATAAAAGACTAACATTGACAAGACTACACCAGAGTTATATCTTAGTTATAAAAGACTAACATAGACAAGACTACACCAGAGTTATATCTTAGTTATAAAAGACTAACATTGACAAGACTACACCAGAGTTATATCTTATTTATAAAATACTAACATTGACAAGACTACATCAGAGTTATATCTTAGTTATAAAAGAAAGGCAGTTAAAATTCGTCGAGTGCTGGTGACGTGTTCAGCGACAGTCTCGTCTTGTGTAAATATGCGTACAAGCATAACAGTCAAACTTTATCCGCTGACGGAAAGGGCAATTCGAACCTATCCATTAGTCTCCTTAACAAATCTGTCTGATAATCCCATCCTACTTTCTATTTTTATTCTTATTTTTTTTTAGATTCTAAAAAATGACCAACTTCTAACGAACAGCTCCAAGTGAATATAATTTCTCGTTAAGAAATTCACAGAACTGGAAGTTGAGCATACCAACCTGAGGATTTACAAATATCACGGACCTTGACCTATATCTTAAAGTCGAGAAAACTGTGGATAGAAATATGAGTGTGACGCTTAGAGAGACGTGTGTAGGACGTTTATAGAGTCATGCACGGAGTTTATACGGTGGCTGGGGAGAGTACTTGACGTGAACAGATGATTGCATGCGTACAATATAAAGACGAGTTTGTCACATTTATAGAGAGACGCTCTTGTGTGGCGATTGCAGCGTCACACAGTCCTATTCTGCACAACGCTTATAGAGACGTGTGCTGGATGTGTAGAAGACGAGTGTGTGACGTATATAGAGCAAGTGTAGGACAATTACAATTACAAAGACGTTCATAGAAATGTGTATAGCATTGATAGACATGACTAGTGTATGACGTTATTAGAGACGGGGTGTCTGACGTTATTAGAGACATGCGTGCACGACGTTGAGACGGGTGCATGACGTTATTAGAGACACGTGTGTCTGACGTTATTAGAGACACGTGTGTCTGACGTTATTAGAGACACGTGTGTCTGACGTTGTTATTAGAGACGTACGTAGGACGTTCGCACTTATAGACGTGTTTAAGTTTACTAAGTCTTACAGATACTAATGATGCTGTTCTAATAAATAACATAGAAGTTAAGGTCAGAAAGAGCATTAGATTTGAGGACAGGTTTAGAGTTAAGTTTCGGCCTCTTGTCACAGTTGACTTGTGTGGACGCAATAATGCACTCTCTAAATTATACTGTTACCAGTTATGGCCGATAAAATTAATGAATAAATGACTGCAAAAAAAAAAAAAATGAAATTAAAATTGAAACGAAACTTTCTCTTACTTCGTGTTGGACGGGTTCCGAGACCGAAGGCATGATTATCTCCTCTTGGCCGCTATCAAGCCGCTTCTTCATAATCTTCAGGCGGAGTTCTTCTCTCAGAATGGGCCCCAGGCTGCCAGTTCCTTGGCTTTCATTCCACGCCTTCAAGACACTGGGATCAATGTCGCCGTAAGGCGTGGCTTCCTCCACGGCATCAGCAGATTTGTACGATTCCACGGAGCCGCGCTGGCTCTTAAAATACCAGTCATCCGTTTTGAAGGCGGAGCATGGCGAATCTCCAGTCCACAACCAGTCTTCGTCGGTAAACTTGGAGGCAGACAATTCGCATCGTGGCCCTTGGCGACTGAGCTTCGTATCGGTACTGGCGCTTTGATGGACATTTTGGGATACCAATATGGCTTCGCTTGTAGCGGTGTCGGGAAGGGTGTTGGTTGCTGATGATTTCCCATCATGAAAAACATCGTCATCTTCGTCGGGGAGGTAGTTGTCGTCAAGAACATTGTCGTCGATATGTGGAAAAAGGGGACACAAATCGCTGGAGCAATCGCGCAGGAGACTATCGAGTTGATTCGGTGAGGAAAACATTCTCTGGCTAAGGTGGTTAGAATCTGAAATGTTCTGTTCCAATGGCTCGTGAAATTCGGTCAGTCCAGTCAGTTGGTATGCCTGAAGCAATAAAAAGCCAGCCTCGTGTTAGCGATAACTGTTATCGTCTACTTTGCTATCCAAGGGAGATAACAACTCATTTCATGGACAGTACATCAGTATTTGCTACTCTAACCAGTGAAATCGAAAGTAAATATAGGTTTGTACGAAATGGCAACGAAGGCCACATATTGTAAAGATATTTTTATTTGCAGTTAGTATTATTTTCAGAGGAAATAACATTTGTTTAAATTATTAAAAACAACTTATTTTATCTGATTAAAGTTTAATCCTCGATTCCCAATATTTGCTGATTTCTTCCAGCATAGAATGTTTGCTTGTCTACTCTGGACATAAAAGGTGTATTGCCATGCTATAAATAAAAGTGTCTAGTTTTCATTTTTCTTATAATTAAAAAACCAAGAAAACAAAATGTTTAAACCATTAAAAAAAATTTCAGCCTGGACAGGAGGCATTATCCAGATCATTTCACTTTCCAACAGTACGAAAATTTTCTGCAAGTGTAACCTTTTATCAAATGGGACCTGCATTATCGTCCCTTCCAACTGATTAGACCACATAGGTTCACCATCATAGGCATGAATGATCCACCATCTTGAATTAGAGACGGATTAAGAGACACCCGTAATTATTTTTGCTTTTTTTGTTGTTGCTATCAGGATGGTTTCTAACTATGATATTGTAGTGCTTTATCTTGAGGTTAATATAGTGTTTTACCTTGAGGGTAATATAGTGTTTAACCTTGAGGGTAATATAGTGTTTAACCTTGAGGGTAATATAGTTTTTAACCTTGAGGGTAATATAGTGTTTTACCTTGAGGGTAATATAGTGTTTTACCTTGAGGGTAATATAGTGTTTAACCTTGAGGGTAATATAATGTTTTACCTTGAGAGTATTATAGTGTTTAACCTTGAGGGTAATATAGTGTTTTACCTGAGGGTAATATAGTGTTTTATCTTGTGGATATTATAGTGCTTTACCTTTGCGCATACAAAATGAATTTAATGAGTTAGATTACATAATTGTGTGCGCTACTGACTATTGGAAAAATAAAGTAAGATAACTGTTGAGGCCTGCAATTTTTTGAAAACAAAAGAGCAGGACGCCCCAAACCTACCCCCTAAATTAGAATTCTGAAAGCAGCAGTAACGATTAAGAGGCACCCCCTCCAGAAGCCACCTCCATCCCCTCATATTACTCCCAAGATCGCGTCGCTTGTGCGCAGGTTTTCTGATGATGGACGACAAGGAAAATGATAAGCATTTTGGTTTCATGTATGTTTCTACTGGCAACTGTAGACAGACATGATGGGAAGGGGCGGGGATGAATGACAAGCTGTACTGACATTTGACTTGGTGCAGATGACTAGTTAGAGCTATGAAATAGTGCTGAATTCGAGTAATATCTATAGTCGCACACGTTTTCTGCACCCATGCACACAAACACGTAAGTAAACCCGAACACACACACACACACACACACACACACACACACACACACACACACACATACACACGTAAATTCGCAAATTTTAGTCTTCTGCCCCTCTCCCTTTGTGCGTATAAATGTGTATGTGAACACACTCATATGACACTGAATTAGCCGATTTTCTTGGACGCTGATGAAAAAACCTCTCCACCCAACCACCATAGGTTACGAGGCCATAGACCAGGGGTGCACAAACTATGGCCCACATGTAGCCCGAGAAAGGTCTCTCTGCGGCCCCCAGAGGACTTTTGGATGTTACCATTATTATAAATGTAAAGCACATTATTTTATTATTTGTGTGTTTTTTTTTTTTTTTACTGAGCCATCCCTGTGGCAACCATCCAAGCACTATCAATTGGAAATTTGGCCCTCTGGCCTAAAAAGTTTGTGCACCCCTGGATAGACAAAGTGTTCCGGGTTCTAGGATAGAACCACACACTTCCCGAAGTGCACAACATTTTGTTTTTGTTTGTGTAAAAAAGGATAGAAAGTAAAGAAAGAGAAAGGGGAGGGGTTTAACTGGTTGATCCTACTTAATTAACGTTTGCATTAACTTCTAGCACTGAAAAAGAGGGGCGGGTGGGGTATGCAAACATATTCCCAAACACTTAACGATGATTGTAATGCATGGACACAACAAGTCTGCGGTTTTCTTAACACTGAAAACTTGCGTACATTGAACAAAGGAACATTAAACATAAAAAATATATTTTAAAAATATTATCTGTTTATACTTAGCGTAATGTCATTACTACGTGAGTTTTCTTGCTTGTTTCCTGACCACACTCACTGACCTCGGAGGGTATATACTATAAAAAATATCATAAGTATTAAATTCACACACACACACACACACACACACACACACACACACACACACACACACACACACACACACACACACACACACACAGATTAAAGGAGTAAAAAAAAAAGAGAAGAAATATGCTGTCCAGAAGAGAAAAAGTCAGTTTCACTTGATACACCTCACGTGACAGAATAAACACGTGAATGAACGTGTTACAATTCAATTTGACAGGTGCGCTACGTTAACATATTGTTATGAAATCGACATGCGCTGTCATTCACTTACATCAGACGACAAAGAATCGAAAAAGCGAGTGTGTGGTGTGAATCAAGAGGTGCGCGCGCGCGCGTGTGGTGTGTATGTGTGTGTGTGTGTGTGTGTGAGAGAGAGAGAGAGAGAGAGAGAGGTACTGGTGCTAGTTTTAAATACTCCCGTTATCCAGTATGGCGTCCAGTCCTATCTACTGCTAAACGTCAAATGACACTTGCAAGTGTTTAATTTTAGTTGATCACAAAAGTTTCTTCCTCAAATGAACTTCTCTCTCTCTCTCTCTTTTTTTTTACCCCCCCTCATCTCCAAAAGCCAGGTCTTAATATCTATGACAGCTTTGAGATCAAAATTAATGATGACGCATTCGACACGCTCATAGGGTCGATCACAACTTAAAATAGAAACAGCACGATGCACAAATAGGCTCAGGCGATTCCAACATAGTTTTCAAAACAGTAACAAGACAGAAGAAAGTGACATACTTAAAATAAAAAGTCAAAGAGTGTCTTTAGTTGCATAAACATTTCAAGCAATCTAAAGAGATTTTCATTAAAAAGAAGAAATCAGTTCATACTTACTCACTGTGTAGATTTTTGTGCAGATAAACACGCGCGCGCGCATACAATACCCACAGTGGAAACGTGGAAAGCACGTTGGACAGTTGTAACGTAATCCACACGCGAGTGTAGAAACAAGCACCTCCCGCGTTGCGCACACTTTAGGCGTGGCATACGCGTGGCCTCGTAGTAGTATGGTCTAATACGGCATTGCGGCTGAAATGTATGGTAACGAAACTGGTCAAAACTACACAGGAATTATACAAAATGTGGAGCATCGTGTTTTGGTATTACGATTCAGATTTAAGATCCAGTAGAGCTAATTTTTCACTGGCAGTATGACACAGATTAGATCTCCTTCACGACATTGACACTTCTCGTGTTTTACAGTGAGCACCTTAGAATATGATGCAAATTACCTGGATCAAAGGTCAAGAAGGAGTAACATTATCCAGTCATATGGAGATAAGTCATAAGTAATGATTAAATTATTGTAAAATCACTGTAGATGTCTGATTGCGTAATGTTTTATACATATGTTGTTGGACAGGAGAAGGGACAGTATCTGCTCAGATAAGGTGGGGGGAAAATCTCAGTTTACACACGCCACTTGGCCAGCTGCTGTAATTTAGGTGCACGCACGCACGCACGCACGCACGCACGCACACACACACACACACACTCTTTCACATAACGTCACACACAAGAAATACTATAGAAACATGCTTGTTGTGCTTCAGTCTCTCTTTATGTTGCCTCACTGGGCAATATTTCATTATGGCTCGCTGTCTCTTGGCCTAACTGGGCAATATTTCAGCATGACTCAATGTCTGTTGGCATAACTTGGCAATATTTCATAATGACTCACTGTCTCTTGGCCTAACTGGGCACTATTTCAGTATGATCCTATGTCTGTTGGCCTAACTGGGCAAAATTTCAGCATGACTCAATGTCTGTTGTCATAACTGGGCAATATTTTAGTATGACTCTATGTCTATTGGCCTAAAAATAAACTAATTAGTTCTGGAAAACAGAATGCCAGAACTTGTAAAGATATCTTGTGAATAACATTTTTTTTTAAACTTTGAGTTATGACTGATATTTTAGTTTAGAAACTAGAATGACATTTCTGTCAGAGTTATGTCAATTCCCTGTTCAGTGATGTGAACCTTTCATCCTCTCAGCGACGTTCTTGACACCTTTCCAAACAATTTATCGCATTATTTTATCAGTGACCGCTTTCATATGGCTACTATTGATTTATTTCCACAATGTCTGTTTTAAATATAATTTTGCATGATTGCTCTAATTCTCAATGTTGTAGGTGTGACTGTGTATGATCTCTTTCTATAAATAGCGTTTGTCTAATCACTCGCTTTTGTGACATTACCTCGTTAAGCAAAGTACTGAATAGCAGTAACTGTAACGGTTTGCTTTTTATTGATTTAAGGTCAAATATTTATTAAATTCAAAGTGCAATTCTAAAATTATATCAATCCCGGATCCTGTTCCAGATCAGTGAACCGCGGATTCAATTTTTCATAGCTTATCTCTCCGCGAACTTTTAAACTTTTTGTTTTAAAATAATTATTTTTAAAAAAATGAATTTCGCAAATAAGGGACCTCGAACGTATCAGAAATGTTCATTTTGGTGTTGCAACAGTGTATGATGATTGTAAGAAATCGCCTTCATAACTAGACACTCATAAAAAATTATTTTTATTACCAGTGTTCTACTTTGGTAGGTAACAAATGTTCTTGAGATGGCTGGTATATTCTGGCACCTGTGCACTGAACACCATTAAGGGATAATGTCAGTTACATAGGAAGATTTATTGTAACTGCGATCTATTTTTATTTTACTTTATAACTTTTAACTTGTAATACTTTAGCAGTGGGTGAGCTGTTGGGATTATTACAGCCGTGTTTGCCCCCTAGTCTGAGGTCACGATGATGAAATCTCTGGGTACCGTTTAATTTCTTTATTGTCTTATTTATAAACTAACTCAAGGTGTTTTTGTTATTAAGAATGAAAACATATTGTTTTTTGTCGTTGTTTAATCTCAAGGAGATGACCATGCGTATTCTCTAGCACGATCTTGACCTCTGTATTATAAATAATTTTTTGATGAACTACCTATTTCCCTAGTGTTTTAACAGACATACAGATACCCACACTCAGGCGCAACACACGCAGACGCTCACACGCAGACGCTCACACGCACACAGATACCAACACACACGCATACATACGCATGCACACACACGCGCGCACATACACACACGCACGCACACACGCGCACTCACACACACGCAAACGCACACACCCACACACCCACACCCATACGTGCAAGCACACATTCACGTACGCACACATACACACACATGCACGCACGCACACACGTACGCACACACGTACGCACACACACTTGCACGCACGCACAAGCTTATCCTGATACAGACTGTCTGTTTTTCGTTTTTTCGTGAAGACCAAATTATACCTAGCGAGGATCACAAGCCGAAAGGCAACTTCTAATATATACATATTGTTTGAATGTTTTAATTAATTATAATTTCATACTGATATTATAAAGCGTTTTTATTAAAATTTTCTTTAATCTACAGCCATTGATTTCGATGGCTAAATGACCAAATTACAAGTATGTTTTAAGGTCAGTTGCCCATTACAGAATTTGCAATAAAAGAACGCTTCATGTGTTTGTAAGTGACATTTGAACAGAATCCTTATTCTTCCATTCGCATCATTTTGTTTCAGCAAGCATTGCCTTTCAAATTATACTAATACAAATTTGTCTCCCAACACCCTTTCTTAAAACACGGTCGGACGTTCACTTTCAGCCTCTCTTGACTTTTCAGTCTGACGGTGGCGGGGTGGTAGGGGGTGGCTCAAGGGAGATTTAAATTAATATGAAGTGCTAACATTTATTAATGATCTATAAAGGGAGCTATATATGTCATGGCTGGGGACATTGGGGTCTTGAGTGTGCGCTTGATAAACCTGTCATTCCACTCCTCAAGGCCACCATCTTAATGACCTTGGAAGCGGTTAAGAATCGATCGCCAGATGAGTTTGTCACCCGAGCTGGTATCGAACCCCGCCCGCTTGACTGAGAGGCCAGCGTCCTATCTCGTGTATATTCACCACTTTTCTCTTTCACTGCGTCGTGGCATGGAGGTGCTTGCCTGGTGCTAAAGAAAGCCCAAACAAATTTTTAAAAAAGCCCCCCCCCAAAAAAAAAAAAACAAAAAAAAACAACGCAGCCGTATGACGTAAAGACATGTTAAATGTGTTCCTTATGATTGTCTCTGGTTACGTGTTTAAGTTGTTTGTTTGTGTGCATATTTATGAATTATGACAGTCTGCCTTGATGTGCATAATATACTTCATCTTGTGTCTTAAAACTGACAATCCTACAATCATAAGTTTTCAGCATAAAATTTTCCTATTGTTTTCCGTGTGTCAATCAGCCTTGCTGTAGCATGAATGGTGCACCATACTATTTTTTAAAAACTTGATTTATAATTATCTAAAAAAAAAAATTAGCAGCAGCTCTGATTGGCTTAACTTGACCTGAAATAGGTAGAGGAGAGACTAGTGCAATATTGCGAATAAAGGGGCATAATAAATAACTATATGAAACTGAGATGAGTAAACTCAAAGATAGACTGCTGCTCAGATATCAGCGTGAAAAGAGTCGCACCAATGTTGTTCCCTGACATCCCAAATGACATCAGCACTGGAAAGAAAAAAACAACTACTACCGAAAAGGCGGGAAAATCTTATTTTTAGAAACAGCTTACGATAGAGTTGTCAACTTGTTTCAGCTTAGAAACGCTTTCATTGCGTCATCCTCAAATCGAGCGGAGGGGCCCACTTTAGGATACGGCATACGCAATACAACTGTTTTACAGTGTTTTTCTTTATTTCTTTGCACTAAGAGCCCGCGACTATCGTCTCGTGACGCTTTTTATTCACACGGCATGGCAACGCATCGCTAAGACTGCATGACTAAGGACAAAAGCCAGAAAGTTTGCTATCTAAAAGTCCTTACCTGTCCATAAAAAATATGTAATACACAGAAGGAGGTAACAAAAATGTAACGATTTGTGACGAAAGTAATAGGGATTGGGTGGGGGTGAGAGGAGGTAGGAGGTGGACAGAATAAAATTATTTTTTTATTTACGATGTTTTATTTTATTTTGTGACCCACCAATCGCATATGCGTTGTATTCTTTTTTTTTTTGTTGTTGTTGTTGAAATATTTCAAGATGACCACCACTACAGAACTTTAAAAAAAAATACATATTATTAATACACAAATTTCATCTTGGTTAGCGCATCTTGGTTGGGGAAAAATATAATAAAAATACGACATACAACTACTGCGACATTTTCCCAAAGCATTGCTATAAAGAACACTTTTACTGGTGTGTGTTCAATCTAGAATCCATTTATTGAGTTACACGAACAAACTATTATTTCATTTACGTTTTTCGTTCACAAACTGTTATAAATGGGTGTTTATTTCCCGGTAAAATGTTATGAAACCTAAATTGCTTGTCAGAGCTCTAACTCCCCTCCCCCCTTAGCTCTCGTGAAGCTGGAAGACGAAGGGGACTGTTGTGGTCAATGGGGTCCACAGCTCATGCGGGGGTGGGTGTATGTGTGGAGATGACATAGGTATTACGCTGAAGTTATCCTGAATATCATACTTCAGAGATATGCGTCAGTCAAAGCAAGGCAGTGTTCCCCCCACTTTACTCCTCCTTTTCTTTTTTTTATTAACTATCAACCGAAATATCTTGTTTCTGTTTTTTTATTTTTATTTTTTGTTAACTATCAACCGAAATATCTTGTTTCTGTTTTCTCAGTCCAGCCACTCATGAAATTGGCACACGGTAAAAATAATATTTACAAAGCTATAATTAGTTTGGGCAAAATGCCTTTCTAATTAAATACAATAAGAAATCACAAAGGTTTTTCAGCAGCTACCACCACGATTACCGCCAGAACGAACAAGTCATAAATCATAAGTCACAAGTCACAAGTCATAAGTCATGCTGAGAATTTACACAATTCCTTGATTGAATTCATCACGGCCGTCTTGACAGACCGAGCTTATTCATCAAAGTTCGCGTGTGTGAGACCCCCCCCTCCTCACCTCCCGGCCAGCTCACTATCGATTTCACTGTCTATTGGAAATAACAAACATTCTCCCGAGACCTTCCTGCGATCCTCAGGAGCATCTACAAGACTCATTAGGGCCGCGACCCTTGGTGAAAATCGGAAGTTTTTTCCTCTAAAGTAAAACGAAGCACAGAACAGGACAGTGTTGCCCTGTTTGTGGTTTGGAGTGGCAGTAATGTCAAGTCATGACTCATTAAACACTTTCTTTCGGGATTGAGTCACTCACTCACACACACACACACACACACACACACACACACACACACACACACACACACACACACACAGACTCGGACACACATACACACACACACACACGCACACACACACACTCACACTCTCACACACACACACAGACACACACACACTCACACTCTCACACACACACAGACACACTCACGCTCTCACACACACACACAGACACACACACACACGCGCGCACACACACATACTCTCTCTCATTTGAAATATAAGTTAGATTAAATAAATAAATGTTGTTTTTTTAAATTCTTTGTGACAGTCTTTGGCAAGTTTGTTGAAATCTGATTTGGATGGGTGGGGTTGGAGTGAATGTCTAAAGTAGAAGAAAGCGAAAGAATAACATTTCAAAATACCAAAGCACTTTGTACTGATATTTTGTTAAAATTTATGTATTGAAACATCTAATAAAGTTCACGACCTCAGAAAACAGGATCGGAAATTTGAAAATTTACTGTCAGACATGACGAAAGAAGAAGCTTATGTCATTTCTTTACATCGATAAGATTAAAAATAATGTTGAAAGATCAACACAAACATATCAACAACAAAAAAAATATACGACACTTGAGAATTACAGCTCAACAACCATTTAACAAGAGAATTTTTAGCAAAGGCCTCAGGACGGTGCAAAAGGGCAAACGAGTCAACCCCACCAAAAATAAAAAATCCCCCCCCCCCCCCCCGCAACTGCTTGCTGCATGTGCGATCGCTAGTAGTTTCTTACGGCGGTGAACAATTATCACCAGTAGAACAAACCAAAATTATTCTGGAAATCTTAAGAGTGCTGATGTTAAGTGGTCTCACTTAGATGCTTCGGTTATGCATTGGAGTATGCCACGCTGCGCCATCGTGGACTGCCGGTCACTGATTCCAGCTGGTGTCCGTAGTGTTTTCCAGAGTTAGAGTGAGTCAAATCTTTCGCACCTTGTGCAAGGAGCTTAGCTCTAGAGCCAATTTAGGAAACTGTTAGGTGTGACAAGTGATGGACAGGAGGAAGGAGGTATAGTCAGAGTTAAATTGAGTCATCAAAACTGAACCGTTGAGAAGTTCAGATTACGTGTTCCCTTTAGTAATAATATGGTGGGTAAAATTCTACTTGATGCTAATTCTATTTAGTACGACCCTAATGTCTATTGTCTGACAATTGCCTTCTTCTGCAAATGCAGAAATGACAGAATATGAAAAGTTATCTTTTGTTCACTGTGATAATAGAGACTGTGGCAAAGCTAGAACCACAACTAGCATGAATAATAATTTAATTATATTTTATTAATTTATTTTTCTAATTATTAAATATACTGCTAAATTCGTTTAAGATATTCCTTTCTGACCTGTCTTTTTTTGTGTGCTGAGATAGCAGTGTAGTAACATTTAATACCTCATTCACGCTATTTTTACCAAACCATTGAAGAGAGGTCGAATGCCAGAATAGAGGGCGCAGTGTGCTACAGAGAACACTGGGTCCTTCTTTTGTTGTCTTGATCTGAAGCTTGAACAGTCTATTGTCTTAGATCACCAAAGTGGAGATCCTGTGAACCAGTTCCAGCAACACAAGACACTACTGTTCATCACTGGAGAAAGGGAGATAAGTACTCAGACACTGAAGCCATTCGCCATTGACAATCTGATTTATAAATTCATTTTTGAACTGAAAGGGACAAGAGTGGGGACAATAAAATGCACCCAGTCAAATTTATTTGTATGTTGAAATTATTTTTCTTTTATTGTCCCTATTGTTAAATATGTTTGTTATCTTTGTGCCTTATCTTAATTAATTCTTCTGGAATGACCGTTAATTGTGATCAGCTGGGTCAAGCCATACATAGAAGAATGATTCCTAATTAATTAAGACTGGGGAGATAGCATTACTGACATTAGAAGGAAAACTTCAGCTAATTTACTTGTTGTTATATTGTCTCATAAAACATCAACTAATTTACATGTTTTTGTATTGAATGTTGTATTGTCTCATAAAACATGAACTAATTTACTTGTTGTTGTATTGAATGTTGTATTGTCTCATAAAACGTCAACTAATATCCTTGTTGTATTGAATTTGTATTGTCTCATAAAACGTCAACTAATATACTTGTTGTATTGAATTTGTATTGTCTCATAAAACGTCAACTAATATATTTGTTGTATTGAATTTGTATTGTCTCATAAAACGTCAACTAATATACTTGTTGCATTGAATTTGTATTGTCTCATAAAACTTAAGTAGTAGAATTCAATATAGCGGCTGGAAGAGTAAATTAAGCCACAGGGATGTTATCAGTATTAAAACTATAATTCATAATAAATAATTCGGATAATTAATGCTGTACCAGGGTCGTTAAAATAATCTCATATGACAGTCTGTCTCTTGCATTATAATTGTAGGTAGTTTAGTTTTATTGTATAAATTGCATCTTAAAATCTGTTCTTAAAATGGTTCTACCACTGAAAGAGAGAGAGAGAGAGAGAGAGAGAGAGAGAGAGAGAGAGAGAGAGAGAGAGAGAGGGGTGGGTGGGTGGGTGGGGAGAGAAGTTGTAGAGAGAAAACTAGAGAGGGAAGAGCAACATCTCCACTATTTTCTGTTTGATCATTAAATATATTTATAACTTTTAACAGGAAGATAGGGCACATCCGGTATGATCACGCACCCCCCTCCCCGACTCACTGTTCTGTTTGATCATTAAATGTATATATAACTTCTAACAGAAATAGATAGGGCACATCCGGTATGAACCCCCCCCCCCGCCCCATTGATCTGTTGGACCGTTATACGTATTTATAACTTCTGACACTAGTAACAGGAACAGATAGTGAATAATCAGCATGACCCCTTTGACATGTTGGATGGTTAAACGACTTAGTTAATAATGATTTCACGTTGTGATATGCACCCTATAAACAGTAAAGATTAGAAACCTGCACACTTCCAAGTGGGCATGATCAAGTGGATAAGCGTGTATAAATATTACGCACGAGTTATGTCCCCTCGACAGACTGACATCAGTAAGTAATATTTACAAGTGACCAAAGAATGAACAAACAGGGGTAGGGGGAATTAGTAAGTTTTACATTCATGGTGCAAACTCGTATGTCTCTCCAAACTTTTAAAAGTTTGATTAACTGTTAAAACTGATTTTTTTTCATGCACCAGTCAAGCATTGTTGTTTTGAATCAAATCAGATAAATTATTGAGTGACCACTTTGTAACTGATAAAGATTTTGGACATCGTGATTACTCTACACTGATGCTAACAATACACATAATCAGAACAGTCCCTTAATAGACTTACTGCGGAGAGGATGTTTTGTTACAGATCCATGTAACTGATAAAGATTTTGGACATCGTGATTACTCTACACTGATGCTAACAATACACATAATCAGAACAGTCCCTTAAGAGACTTACTGCGGAGAGGATGTTTTGTTACAGATCCATGTAACTGATAAAGATTTTGGACATCGTGATTACTCTACACTGATGCTAACAATACACATAATCAGAACAGTCCCTTAATAGACTTACTGCGGAGAGGATGTTTTGTTACAGATCCATGCAATTAACTTGTGGCATGGGTGAATTTTGAACTCAAAATTATTTTCGCATTTTTTTTTTGTGCTGTGTTTTGTGTATTTTATGAAATAATTCTTTAAATTGAAGAATGGTCAAATTTCGTTTCAGTTTAGTTGTAGTAGATCAAACAGTGGGAAAAGAATTAATTAGTTGCTTTTGTGCATTACTTTTAATTGCCAACAAGAATATGAAAAGAATATTTAGGTTAGAATTTGCAGTAGCTTTCACTTAGGTTGGAGCTTGCAATTCATCTGAAGTTCTGGATTCCATTCATTAACGTTTGGAGCTTGCATTCATGTAAGTTGGAGCACCTGGAGCTTGGAGCATCTTATTTCACCTATTTCTTCTTGATCACCGATTTCTTTCATCCATTTTGGAGTGAGGAAATTTGCATCCATAATCTGAATAACAGAACCACGTATCGCACCTGTCTAGGAGCACACTGTGTTGCGTTTATTCTTTTTTTCTGGAACCGTTGGAGTGTGTTTCAGTAAAAGTTATGTCCTCTTCTGATGATGAGATCAACCACAACTGCAACAGCATCTAAAACGTTATCAGTTCAACTGTCTGTGTTCTTCTTTCTCAATGTATGTCTAAGTCTGTCGTGAAATGTGTCCAAGTCTGTCGTGAAATGTGTCGTGAAATGTGTGCACGTCTGTTGTGAAATGTGTCTAAGTCTGTTGTGAAATGTGTCCACGTCTGTCGTGAAATGTGTCTAAGTCTGTTGTGAAATGTGTCGTGAAATGTGTCCACGTCTGTCGTGAAA
Source organism: Sinotaia quadrata (assembly GCA_028829895.1). NCBI lineage: Eukaryota > Metazoa > Mollusca > Gastropoda > Architaenioglossa > Viviparidae > Sinotaia > Sinotaia quadrata. Next base: position 15,378,010 of record CM054177.1, on the reverse strand, counting down.
TGTGTCTAAGTCTGTCGTGAAATGTGTCTATGTCTGTGATGAAATGTCTATATGTTGATTACATCAATATTTATATCCGACAAAATTGAGATTTATGTATGTCTGCTTATGTAATCTGACCAGACCTTATGCAGATGTTTTTGGATTAAGATTTATTCTCTCCAAATACGAACTCTAAGGAAAGTCTGTTTAAATAAATATGCTAATGTAGAAATCTATTTTTCTTTTCACAGTTGTGCTACATCAGAATTTTCTAGTCTTTAGTTCGCGTAATTTAATCAAAAGTATTGATTTCCTTAAGTTGACATGAGCAAATTTTATTGCTTGAAAGTTTTGTTAGTGGGAGCGTTCATTTTGAATGCTTGACACTTTTATGAAGGAGAGTTGATACAAGACTCCATAACTTTCAGCTATTAAACAACTGTTGAGGTACTTAAATGTGCTCTCTTTCCTTGTGGTTTCGTATGGAATAACAGTATGTAGACTTTAAAGATGAAATGTTGTAAAGGATAGAATGAAATCCGGATTTTGGTGTATGACCTTCACTGTGAGTTGTAAAGGATGTGTGATGGACAATACCTGATTAATCTTTAAGAGCAGAGTCGGTCACGTATCAATCGGCGCACACTGTTTTATTTCGGGTAATTGGACTGACTTGAGATTAGACCTCTTCATTAAAAGTTTGAAATAGTTCTTGTAAATATTAATTTATATTACTATATCACTCTTTATGATCTACAAAAGTGTTAAATATGTAACAAAGGGGAGAAATCATACAAACACATTTATTTATTTATTTGTACACACATACACAAGCATACATATTAAACAGACAAATAGATAGATAGACAGATAGATAGATTGAAACACAGATACATATATATAGATAGACAAATAGAATGATAGACAGATAGATAGATAGACAGACAGATAGACAGATAGATAAAAGCACAACAAAATTTTTTATATTTATTTTTATTTAATAGTAGCAGTACCATTAACCTCTTTTGCTCCACAGGAATTGCGTGAAAACTTTTCGTCTTCTTTAGATGTTCTCAGTTTTTGGTGGATTCTTGTGGAACTTCCTCTCTTCTCTAGCATTTCAGGATGATAGTGGAGTGTGCTGGAGCTGTTGGATTTTATTTCGTTCTTTGTTCTTGCGTCTCGCTGCGAATGTTGTAGGGCCATGTTTTAATTAATTCTTTTGATTTAAAAAAAACAACACAACTATATTAATTTGAAGCTTTTGCCTTTGCGTTTCTGTTGGTTTTTTTTAGAGGAGATGGAGTGTGTTTGTTTGTTTGAGGCATGTGATGAGTGCTTTGTGTAAGTGGTGTTGGTTATGCCCCTTAAGGTATAGTAGTGTTAGTGTGGTGAATGGTAGTTGTAGTAGGTTTGTTGTTTCTCTGATGAGTTTTCTTTCTTCTGTGTTGTCACAGTCAAAGGGAGATAATACTCGCCAGAAAATTATTTTTAAAAAATATATATTTGCTTCAGTCATTCGTTCAAGATCATCCAACCACTCATATATATGGCCGGTATTTGTGTTTATCGCCGCACACTGGGTATAGATCTGGTGTGTCACTAGCCCTGTAAGACACACACACACACACACACACACACACACACCCTCACCATAACACCAGAAACGGCAACAACATTAACGCCATCGCCAGGATTATTGTCGGATGCCATGTAGTGTCGAAGGCTTTTGAAATGTCTAGGAAAATTGCGACTGAGTGCTTTCCTCGCAGTTTGTCTCTCATGATATTGTCAATTAGTCTGTTGGTGGCGTCTATGGTGGATCGTTTGGGTCTGAACCCATGTTGCATTGGGGGGTAGTAGGTTTTTGATTTCTAGGTAGTGTGTCAGTCTCTTGTCTACTATTGCTTCTAGTGTTTTAGCTAGAGTTTGGAGATAGGTCTTTAGGAGTTTGGCAGTGTGCTGTCTTTGGCGGTTTTTGGTATTGATATTAGGGTAGCTTGTTTCCAAAGTGTTGGCGTTTTGCTAGTTTGCCATATTTTGTTGAAGAGTTATTTAAGATTGTTTATAATGTTGTCTGATGAATTTTATCTTGACCTAGAGCTGTGTTTCTTTATTATGTTTTATTGAGTGACTGACTTCTCCTACTGTGATGGGTGAGTTTATGTTTGATAGGTCTTTTTTTTTCAGTTTAGTTTTAGTTTTTTCTAATAATGTTAGTTTGTTTATGAGTTCTTGAATATTTTGGGATTTTTGAGGGTTTGTTTTGTTCGTGTTTGATTGAAATGTATCTGCAAGAGTCTCTGCCTTTTCTTTTTCCGAATTAGTTTCTGTTTTTTGTTTATGGATGGGTTATGGGTGGAGGGTGGGGGTGGGGGTGGGAATTGTGCTTTTTTCCTTGCTTGTGCCCATTTGTTTTATTTTACCCCAGATTTGTTTGACTGTGTTGTTTTTGTTAAGTTTTCTGCATGTTTTTTCCTAGGAATTTTTCCTGGACATTTTAATTTGTTTAAGTAATTTGTGTTTATGATGTAATTATTTCTTTATTTACTATATGGATGTATTAATAGTAAATATAGTTTCTCCGTATGTCTGCAGGCTACAATTTGGGACATTACATTAAGCAGTGAACCAGTTGCTATTAAAATCCTGGTTACGTCAGCAATGACCTCAGTTGTCATTTACTAGTTGTTACGCAGATTCCTATGAAGTTAGTAATGACCCAGTTATTTAATGTATTACTTGCTATCTATAATTTGGTTTCACTTATAATAGCCTTAGTTGTTTCATTTAGTAATTGTTGTCATGAGCTCGGTTGCATCTGTAATAACTCCAGATAGGTTGCGTTCAGTAGCTTTATATAGGTTTTCGTTATTTATCATGGCTCCCTTTATGTTTCAGTGGCTGTTGTTGTCCTTGGTGCTTTTGAGTGTCACCATTATTTCATTTCCCTTCGAAGAAATGTAGAAACAAGGAAGTAGTTATATTATCGAGAGACTGTAGCTTTCTCATTTCCTGTTATTGTTCGCAGTGCAAACAGATATAAACTAGATATTTAGAAAGAACACTACGGACAGAAGAATTTTAAAAAAAAGGTAAAAAGATGTAGATCCTATATTTTCCATTTCATTATTTTTTATACTTGGACAAAAGAAACGTATGCCCGAGCGCTTGTACACACCTCCAAACGCACAGACACCCCCTCCACACACACACAGCACACATATTCACAATCAACACATACACACATTCATCACACAAACTCTCACACACTTATACACGCTCCAAAATCCGTTTGCACAAAATCATACTTGGACACAACAATCGCTGATACGTGTAAATAAACTCTCTTGACGCCATCATGTACTCTTAGCATAGTAAAGCTGTACAAACATTATTGGACAGAAACAGATCGTGATAGTAATCAATAGAATGAAAAATAAACCGGAAATAAAAAGAACAAAATTAAAAAAAAAATAGAGAGCGTGGGGTGGGGGGAGGGAGACAGAAAGAATGAAAGGCAAATGAAAGAAATTTAGAAAGGAAGAAATAAAGAAAGAATGAGAGAAAATTAGAAAAGAAGGAAGGAAAAGAAACGGAAGAAGAATATTGAAAGAAGACAAGAAGGTTTATAAAAAGAAGAAGAACCACCGCCATTCACGACTTAAACAGGTTGGGTTTTGCTGTGTGCTCGTTTGGAATGACGTCAGAGAATTGGTTTGAAATGACCTCACAATGTAGAGAGCTGTATTAGAATGACGTTACAGTGCAAAGTGCAGCCATCGTGTTAGTTCTCCTGGCAAACGGCAAAGTGTCAAGGACAATTCGACACTCTCTCTCCTCCCCCCCCCCCCCGGTCTAATCTACGTTACACACTTATATTATCGATCAGTGGCTAAAACACATTTTCCAATTCGTATTCTTGATGAATTTTTCAGCCCTCTCCTCTTTTTAGACAGTCAAGAAGTTGAAAATTAAGTCAAGCAGAACCGAGCATAAAGAAAGGGCTTTAGATCTCATCCTTTTGTACTGTCCATGTTCTCCAGGCCAAAACCAATAGAGGGTTTAGAAGGAAGAAATCACTTCAGGTCAATGTTACCTGGGTCTCGAAACCGGTTATAATGCTCAGTGTGTGTGCGCGCGCGCGCGCGCGCGCGCGCGTGTGTGTGTGTGTGTGTGTGTGTGTGTGTGCGTGTGTGTGCGTGTGTGTGTGTGTGTGAGAAAAGTACTTTTAAAGAACCTTCAGAACAACGCCCGTAAGTATTTATTGGCAAATTCAGTCTAAAGACGTGGAACAGTTCAAGCGTTTGAAGCGTTTTCTCAATAGTCGTGCAAAATAGTCACTTGTTTGAGTGCAGTGTCAATTGCTGTTACAACTCCCATCGCTCGCGCGCACACACACACACACACACACTCACATACACACAAACGTACGCACGCCCTAGTGCACCAAATGTACGCAAACAAATATACACACATAAACATACACATGCCCTGTGCACTAAAATTCTCCAACACGTACACAGCACTCACGCTGACGCCCCAAAACACCATACACACATAATGCACAGACACACGTTTCGAATACTATTCGTGCATAATACACACGTACAGAAACGCTGCACTCCCTTGTGCATTATATAAATTATGTACACCTCGGTTATCACACACACACACACACACACACACACACACACACACACACACACACACACACACGTGCGCGCGCGCACGCAAGTTTATACACTACACACATGCACGCCCCATATATATATACACATACACACGCATGTTGTCCTGAGCTCCATAAATACAGGTAAAGAGATGCAGTTTTGTCACGCATGAATTGTGCACATTTGGGTCTTGCTTTTGGACGGCTGCAGAGGTTTGTGGAGCTATTGTCATAAAGTCATTTCAAACAAACTAGCAGAAAATGGAAATGTAATCTCAAGCCAACCATTCATCCGTGAAATACTGTTCCTTTTACGTTACAAGCACATAAACATGAATGTCATACCCACATCTTTCAATTTACTCGCAAAGGATTAAAGAATAGCATTATTTACTTAATCTAAACTTAAATAATAGGTATACTTGTAATTTAAATACCGATACAAATACAAGAGGAACACAACATATTTAAAACTCAAATAAGATGTGAGTTTCTTACGCTGGTAATGCGAGAGACTGGCTTATTGCATTTAGCTGTCGTGTCATTTTGCTTTCTTGATTCAAAGCTTGTTCATGTGTAAGCCAAAATTGATTATCTCCCTTGACTCGAAGTTTGTTCGTACCCTGTGCAGTATAAGCCTGAGTCACTCTCTCCCTTGACTCACACTTGGTGCACAAGCTGGCAATATTCTCTCCCTTTGACCCCAAACTCGTTTAGGTATAATTTGAATCTATCATCGCTCTCCCTTGTCTCGGGACAGGAAATCAACACGAACACGAACACGAACACGAAACAGTAAATCGGAAACACTATTAGAAAGTTAATAGGATCCTCCTCCATTTTATTTATTAATAATTCTTACATCTTTATATCTATTTACAAATGTAATGGTCCTTGAGTTTAAATATCTATTTCTGCAGGAAACTATCTAAATGTTTATGTTCATTTATTTTGAAACCGAGGGAGATTGAAATGTATCAATTGAGCTACATTGAAGTACGTGATTGACGCACTGGCATATGTAAATTGACTAAAACTGAAATACATACATTGATTAGAACTGTAATATGCAAACTACCAGAAACTGAAATACATACATTGATTATAACTGTAATATGCAAACTACTAGAAACTGAAGTACATACATTGATTAGAACTGAAATATGCAAACTACCAGAAACTGAAATACATACATTGATTAGAACTGAAATATGCAAACTACCAGAAACTGAAATACATACATTGATTAGAACTGTAATATGCAAACTACCAGAAACTGAAATACATACATTGATTAGAACTGAAATATGCAAACTAATCCAGAAAATGACAAGGGAGATAATAACTATCAATCGGTAATTAAAAGAATGCACTATCATTCCTTTAGGCGTATGTTTTCCAGACACTTTTGGAGGAGGAACTGAATGGGGGGGGGGGGGAGGGGAGAGGGAATCCAGATGACTTCATACAGCTGAAATTTGGCATTGAAAACAGGTGAAAGTCAAACCGTAGTCGCAAGTGGTAATTTTACTTTTGCACAAGTCGAAACGACAACCCCACCCCATCTTTCAATCACGTTGGCATTTCGGCATTATTTCCAGCAAACCAACAGGTATAGGGGCTTCTTTATCAAACCCGCCATTTGAAAGCAGCAAGTGGCTTCTCTTTGTGTTGCACGTGGCAGGTAGAATTTTTAAAAAGCGACCCTTTTATATACCCCCATTCCAATCCATCTTCTCTTTTCGACTTGTTTATTCCCCCCCCCCTCCACCTTCCCAACACATTATTCCCCCCTCCGTCTCCCAGCGCTAATGCATCGCAATTTAACACGTGAGTGCGGTAACAGCCACTGCGTGTCAATTTTCTTAGAGGGGTCTCGCTGGTATTGTGAGAAGGTTTCGACTGATTATGTTCACTTCTTTAGTGCCCTTGTTCAAGACCCGACCCTCCTGACGGGTACGAAGGGGAGAACACAAAAACAAGGTCACCATTCATTGCTCGTTCCTGGGGTCACGGGAGGACAATACAGGTCAAGCCACCAACTTTCATTCTTTATTAATCATGGATTGCTTGAGTAGGTGACGATATTCGCTAAACAAACCGTTTTAGACACCCTTTTTTTTAAATAGTCGATTGAACAATCATTTGAACTATTTTAATTTTAAAAAATCATAACAACAAACTAAAATGGAATTTGTTTCTTGTTGATATTTTCATTACAGTTGTGACAACCATTATTTAATTACTACAATGAATCATTCAGTCTTAGTTTTTATTTTTTAAATGTTCTTTTTCACTTCAGGGTCGAAATGCATGACTTGCAGTTTAATTACAGTTTACCTCCCTTTATAGGCCTATGTTGTGCAGTCTTTCTCAACCTTTATACTAGGGAGGAAGCCTTGAAATAATGTTCAGGTCTCAGGGAACTCCTGCTCAATAATTACTATTATCTACTATCTTTTCAGTCAAGATCTCTTGGGGAACTCCTTAGTGACCTCTAAAGGAACCATTAGGTTCCATGGACCCCAGTTGCAACCCTAGGTTTAAAGAGTGAAGCATACATGTCCATGTGTAATATATGTTTTAACATTACCATTGCATATCCTTATTTACAGCCATTTATAGGCAAGCAACTTGTAACACCCAAAATGCAAATGACATAAGTAATAATTATTTAATATAATTTTATTAATTATTTAATTTCCCAATTTAACTAAGTACCAGTCGCATTCGTCTTTTGAGATTTCTTTCTGACCCATTTGCTGGGATAGATTACAGAAGGAACTGAAAGTGCAAATTGTTAGAGAAAGAGTTGGATAGTCAATCTAGTGATGCCTATGCAATTATGTAATTCAGCACTATGTAGCATAGCCACCAGATGTGCATTCTATAGGACCTCATTCATGCACGAGAAGATACCAATCACCAGCAGACACTTTTCTCAACCATCACTACACCTATGCAATCTGAAGTTGCTCTCATTTAACTGAAACATGAAAATGCTGGCCTTGAGTGGACCAATATTGTACACAAGAAATTTCAAGAGCTGTCAATCACACATCTCTTCTAGTGGACAGGTGTTCCCAATTAAGAAATGAAAATAATAAGAACACAATTTGGGGGTCCTTACCAGGGCCAGTCAAGCAACACAATCTTGAAAAAGCTAAGACTTTTGAGCCAACAAAACTGATTATAATCGCATAAAAACATTCATAATATACCACAAACTGTCGCCTAATAGCGGCCAATTTATGTACCAGGTGTCAGTAGTAACAATTTGATTTAATCACTAATTTAAGTCATTAAAGCAGTACTTCATAATTAACCTTTGCCTTTTGACTACTCTGATTGTTATGTATCAAATTTTTCTTGTTTACCATTTATTGCATTGAATAAATATTTATCTGTTACATTTCCACTTCCATATTTAAACAAAGGAGATATGCATGCTTGGGGGGCGGGGATGGAGGCATAATTTTATGCATTTAAAAAAAAATCAGACAATAACATATCTTGAGAAGCTGAGGAGAGAGAGGGCCAGAATTTCTACCCGATCAAGAGGGATGCGAGCTTACAAGTGGGATAGAAATTCCAAACCAGTAATGCTCAGAGACAGGTGGAGATAAATTATTAAAGGTTAATGTCTCTGAGACCTGACTGAGTTTCTCTTTACAGGCAGGATGAAGCAGATTAGGGTTTGAGTAGGGTCATCTGTTAAATCACTCATCATACAAGTTACAACTATTGATAAACTTCCCAAATATAAATCCCCAGAAGTGTTTGTAGGGGTAACACCTCCCCCCATTTATTTATTTAATCTCTAGGCTCTCAAACACTGTTAGACTCGTCTGAGTGTACCCAGTTTTAGGTCTCATATTTTGCATCTACCCGATAGCTTGCCTTATGCGCAGAGACTCTGGCAATCACTGTAAATATTATACAATTTGGGCTGATTAAGTAGTATGTAATAATTCGCCAGAGATCTAGCCCGACTGACCACATAGCTGGCTTGGTCTGTCTTTGTGCTTGCCAGAATTGACCGAAATGAACAAAGCCAATCCTGATGTCATTTACGAAACACCATAAGAGAAGATTCAAACTGGTAAAAAAAAGTTTTTTCTGAGAAAGGTCAGTCAAGTTGAACTTACTTATTGAACCATATACATAGCTATGATTAATTATATTTGTCTGAATGTAGGTGTATTCATTTACGCATATACATTTGTTATTTTGATTCAGTCTTTCCTCTTCCTTCTTTCACTCATCTAGCATATGTTCCCTCCTATTTCTATTTATGAATGACGTGCATCTGGACCTTCCATCGTTATTTAGTGTCAACTGAAAATTCAGGGGTTGGGTGGGAAGTATCTTTTTAGAAGTGGCACTTTATTGGCAACATATCCACCAAGTACCTGCCATTTATTTGCACCCTATTGAATGATCTTTGGAATAAGCCATGGCTGGCCAATGCAAATAGATGAAAACCCCAACACCTATGCTGTACCCAGACTGTTGACAAGGCCCGTGCAAGAACCCGACAAAGGCCCATCTAGAGAATTATTAATAACATAGAATAAGATTCTCATCACTTGTAATTAGTTATAGATGATTTTTAATTAGTAATAGTAATCCTAACCATAACTAGAGTGGCATAGTGTGACAGTGCGGTTAGATTAAAAATTAAAAGATTAAAGATTAGAATGAACATGCCTCGTGGCACCACGGCGCACCCTTTGGGAAACACTGTCCTGGGGGATGTGATTATACCAATCAAGACGACATTTTTGAAGTGACTTGGGGACATAGTATAATTTTACATTTCTTTTTGTGAAGTGGCAATACAACCATGCGGTTGAGGGGAGAGAGAGAGAGCGAGTCAAAGAGAGAGACAGAGGTAGAGTCAAAGAGAGACAGGAGACAGACATGGAAGTGAGAGGAAACAAACTGAAAGCATCAGACGAGCGAGAGAGGGAGAATTAATGTATATACTTTACATATGTACTTGTATACACAGCATTTTTATTTCTGTAACAGAGTTTAAATTATATTAACATTACACATACATATACAGTAATATACTTGTACATAATACATTTCTATTTTTGTAACTGATATGAAATTGTATAGAACTGACATATGCATATATATTGGTTTACTTGGACATAATGCATTACTATTTTTGTAACTGATTAAAAAAAAATTAAATAGATTTTACATACATAAGCACGATTATATTTACACTTATACATTATGCATTTCTACTTTTATAACTTACACATTATAATTACATAGTTTTTGTAAAATGTTGTTTTATATTTGAGTACGCAATATAATGCATGCACACAGAGTTACGCGTAAGAAATGCATGCACACAGAGTTACGCGTAAGATATGCATGCTCACAGAGTTACGCGTAAGAAATGCACTTAGTTGTGTACTCCGGTATCAATGTCAATTATTTCAGATTCTTAATTATGCAGTTCGCTATATCTGACATATTATTATTATTGCATTCTGTATGATTAGAATCAACGAAAGATAAATCAATGGCAACAAAGATTGGTAAATTTTTATTATTGTTATTTTGTTACCAATAAATAACGAGTAGGTATTTACACACTAACGGACTGGTGTCTTCTACGAAGTTTCTGAGTAGATGTAGAATTTAAAGTTCCCTCTCTACAGTGAGAATATGTTTTACTGTATTAATTAAAATTTATCACTCACTCACTCACTCACTCACTCACTCACTGTGAACTTGTCTAGATGACTCTCCTTCACTGCGACACACACACAAACACACACACATACACACAGAGTAATTGAAAAATCAGAACACGAGTAATCAAAGAGAAAAAATGTAGAGAAAAAAAAAAGAAAGAATAAAGGAAAGAAAACAAAACTAAACGTACGTCTGAAACCTACTTATAATCAGTCAACAAACGTTCAACAGTCACATATATATACAAACAAACAAACTGACAAACAGGAAAAAAGAGCGCCCACACGCACATACAAACGGAAAGAGGACACAGCTGTTTCTGTCATGAGAAACTATTATGGTCCCAATCAACGGTCTCCTCGAACAGGTCCGCTAACCCCCCAAGCGCCAGACCGCTCTGTGCGACGACGTAACCGCCCGCGCCCTCGTTCCACGAGGGGGTCGACGTAGTTGTCTGAAGTTTGCATCCTGCTGGAGAAAGGTGTGTTTGTGACTCGGCGTGTGACCCAGTCCTGGCATCCACTCCGTGCTGGATCAATGCTTTCTCCAGTTGACGTTTCTGCTTGAGCAGACAACGAACCTCCGCTTCTAACTGTTGCATTGTTGCCATCTCTTTATCGGTTTCCTAGGCAACAGAGGGTCGTTTTCTATAATGGCGTCATTGAATGTAAGACGCTAGCTATATTATGGTTTCATCTGTTCATGATATATCAGTGGTGTGAGATGTGTTGTTGCCAACAATTTAATGTTCATTCATTCACACACACACACACTAGGAAATACACACATGTCCACAGACATTAACACACACGCACATATACAATAGTCTACACACAAAAACTAAGCATGCATGCACGTATGCACCCACGTGGATTTGTACACACACATGCATATAAACTCGCGCGCACATGGACGTACAGAAACTCGAAATCATACACTTGCATACACATATGCACTGATACAATTTACATATAAATACAGACAAGCGGGCAGATTGACAGTCTCAAAGCTCAGCTTACACACACACACACACACACACACACACACACACACACACACACACACACACACACACACTCACACACAAACACACATACACACAGACACTCACTCATCCACACTCCCACTTACTACAGTTTTGTTTACGATAACAGAATACTACAAGAAGCTCCCCATACTCTCACACATTTATTCGTGCGCACGTTCATACTTTCACAGTCGTACGCACAAATCAACAGACACCAAAGAGCGCCGTAGCATTTCTTTAGTTGCCTGAGCTTGATCTATTGTTGGGCGAGCCATTGAACCAAGAGCCCGGATCAAGTTACACCTAATAATTGTCGAGGAAAGGAAAAAGAAACAGCGGGCGCAATAGTGCTGTCGTCAGATCTAAACAAAAACGAATTCATACTCGCCGAATGAATCAGGTGAACACGATCCGTCATCATCAGTTACCAAAAGTACAAAATACATTATCCTTTGGTTTTCCTCCTCGCCTAACTCACTTACACCCCTACCTTCAAATTCCTAGTAACTTTCTGGGTCAGATCTACAACGCAGTCTTGTCGATTTGCATCTGGTGCTATATCATGCTTGTCGCATCTTGTATGCTATCGCCGTCAGTTTCTTTGGCGTTACAACACCATGCCCGTTAGATCTATTATGTTTACCTGGCGTTACAACACCATGCCCGTTAGATCTATTATGTTTACATGGCGTTACAACACCATTCCAGTTAGATCTATTATGTTTACCTGGCGTTACAACACCATGCCCGTTAGATCTATTATGTTTACCTGGCGTTACAACACCATGCCAGTTAGATATATTATGTTTATCTGACGCTACTACATCGTACCAGTCAGATCTATTACACTTTCGCGTTAGTTTATTGATTCATTCCACACAGAATCATAGATAAGAAAATGATTTGCATTCCGCGTAAAACCAGAGTTGGAGAAATCCAAAATCCAATAGCGTTCTACGTCAAAATTATAAAGGGCATGTTACTGAACTTGTCTAGATGGCTCTCCTCACTGCAACACACACACACAAACACACACACAGTCATACTGTCAACTTGTCTAGATGACCCTCCCTCACTGCAAAACACACCACACTGAGTACATACATATGAATACGTAAATTAATTATTAATTTATTAGTCTATCACAGCTTTCTTCCACATTAAAAACAAACGGGCAGAAATTACATACACACACGCACACACATATGCGCTTCTTTACATTTATACAAAGAAAAATACAACACACTAACACATTTACGAGCTTAATTTCCTCGGACGTACCCGATTTAAGGTGACCTCTCGCAGGCGCCTGTTGTATCGACATCTCTGAGCCGCTCTTCTATTCTGTTCTCGCCGTCTTTCTCGCCGAGAGTAGTCGTCCGTGGGAGACTAAAGTGACGTCAGACAAGCGATATAAATAGGCAACGTGAGAAAAGCAGGGCAAGATAAGCAACTCCGGAGGTATACATGTTATGAGAAAAGCAACAACAAAACAACAACAACAACAAAAGCACAGGATAACGAACGCACAATTAGCAGTACAGGAGGTTTAATAATAATAATGAGACATGCTCCGCGCATGCGCAACAAAAGTAAAGAGATAAAAACAATGTCAGAGTGAAAGTGTCGTTAGATGAGTCACGCAAAATAGGCAATATGAGATACTGGGCATTTCTGATTACTATCAAGAGCAGAAAAGTTACTAAGCATAAATATTAATAATCAGGCATTTTAATCTTGCAAAAGCTCTAAGGAGCAAGAATTGCACTGAAAAATAAACAAGGTCTTCACAAACTACTAGAATACATAAGAAAATTAATGATAATATAAAAATCATACACGTACATGACAATTTACAACAAATACGTATAATTAGGAAAAGAAATATAACTAAAAGGATTTTACACAAGTAAGATTTGAACAATGAATAGAAAAGACGTTGCTATTCTTGCTGATACAAGAAAAAAATGTCGTTAGAAATTCGAACACCATTGGAGAGATGATAATATTGCCCAGTCTAACAAGCGACCATGTCTAAAAATAGCATGTTGACAGACTGAGTTAAAAAAAAAACATCCGTTCATTGGGGCTTGACTCAAAGTGAACACTGAAATCCCCTGGAATCATTAAAGTGCCACTGGTGGCATTACAAAATTCGAGAAGACTTATTCTAGAAACACCGAATGAGTTAGCTGCTTTTAATGACCAAGTTGTGCTTAATAAAGGCACATGAAAATTGTCTGATCTTCCTTCAACGCGCTGGAATCGAATTAAATAGTGTAAACTGTAAAGGAAGCGTGGCTGAGACTGTAACTACTTGTAAGAGTGAAGGAAGAGACCATAACCCTCTTGATGACGACAGGCACCCCTCCTCAATGAGGTGGACGAGAAAATGATTTCAATTCCTAGCCATTAGGTGTCAACTATGCGCATTTCCCTTCGTCTCTTCTGTACTGAGCAAGGTTTCAGTACGAAACATGACGTCATAACTGATGACGCATGAGATACCCAACGCAGTGTAAGCGGCATCAGATAAGCGACTCATAGTAGAGCATCAACAGATAAACAAATAATACAAGAGCAGCAACAGATAAGCAACTCATAACAGAGCAGCAACTGAAAAGCAACTCATAAAAGGGCACATTAGATAAGCAACAAAATGTAAGCAAGAATGAACACTGGGGTAAGTCATATAGTAAGCAACACTGACAAGTTCAGCAATTCATGACAGCCTAAATAACGGCAAACTGTGTAGCAAAGAAGAATCAAGAGAGGCAATATAAAATGAGAAACACTATAATCGTCAGAACGATAATGGAAATAATACAAAAAAAAATCAAAAATCAAAATAGAAACAGCCATCCGGTTACGGGGTTAAAGATAACTTACATACAAATTAGCACTAATTAATTCATGTCTTATTCTTCACGATTTGTAAAAGGTCTTATGTAAGAGTAAATGTGAATTTGGTTATTTGGGTTTGGTGGTGGTGGTGATGATGGTAACTGTGATGGTGGTGGTGGTAGGGGATTAAAGCTGTTTCCACTTTCATTACGTACTGACAAGTAACAATCGAGCTTGATTATAACTTTCACTAGTCACCAACGCGACACAAACAGAAATAACTCATCATTAAAAATACCTGAAGGACATCTTGGTTTCCAGTCTTGGAAGCCATTAACCGGCCAGCGTAACTGCTGCGTTGGTAACTTACATCGTCATTGCTTTCGCGGAGAAGTGCGCTGAAATTGTCAGACGAAAGGCAGCTTTCTGGTTCGCTCTCTTTCATACGTCTGTCAGTGAATGGCGTCAAATTCCAGGCGAAAGGGAACCCTTCGTTACGTGGCTGGAGTGTGTGTGCATTCTGAGGCTGGAGTCCTGAAAGTGTATTGGCGCCACTGTCATGAACTTTCACCAACGGTCTAATGTCTGACGTTATGACACAGAATGGTGCCAAACAGTCATCTGAAACCCTGCCACTTGAAAACACTGTAAGTGTATTTGATAGACTTTTGTTTTCAGACTGAGAATTTGTACCCGACAAGGTCTCGGCCGCTGAATGAGGTAACAACATTTTTGATTGTGCGTACAAGGAATCCAGAGGAAATAAATTATGGAATGTAAGTGGTGACGATGAAGACTCGGTTTCCATTGTAGTAAACTTATGCAGTGCTTTTCTTATCTAATATAACATCAGATGGTTTGTCTCATGAACACTCCCCCGCAAGTGTTTACCTTGCGAACACGCCCTTTAATGATTTCTTGCTTATAGAAATGATTATTTAAACAAATGCTGGTGTGGAATGCTTTCAAAACGCTCACACTTCTGTGGGAAAAAAGTAGATTCCTTCATTGAATGTTGGTCTTGGCTACGTTTGGCAGGCTGGCTGGTTTCGGTCAAGCTTGGCATGCATACAAGTCAGTCTTGGCATTACCATCGGGAGTGATTACGTCAAACTATCTAGACAATTAACAGCAACATTCCCACTTGGTTTTTATTTAACTGATCGACGTCACAAAGTAGCAGACGGCTTTTTCTGTCAACAGCTGCGTCTTTTGAGGGAGAGAAAGTCTTCACAAGTGTCGCAGATACTCAATGTGCGTTCCCTTGGAAACAGATCTTTCCAGAAGAGGCAAAACATTCACAAAATATTCGTTTCCCCAATTTAAAAAACCAACAACTTCCCCTTATCAAACAGATAATGCTCATTTTGCTTCATGAAAAAAGAACAAACCTATCAAAATTGATTCTCCTTTTCACAACTCTTTCAAAGTTTCCCTAAGAGTATATTCAAATATTAAAATTATAAAATAAATCAACAACAGCCTCTTGTTTTCAGTGTTAGCGTTAATGCTCGTTTCTGGTTGTCGTAGAAAGATTACACGTGTACCGCGAAGTCTAGATTCGCCAAATGATCGATGACATTTTACGCATGGACGCCACGACTGATTAAATACTTGTCATCTTCTTTTGTTTTGTCCCACGTACAATTAAAAAAAAAAGTTTATATTCGTTACTCTAACTTCCCCCTCCCCACACCCACACTCCTTCAGTCACCCTATTCCTTTACAAACATTAGTGAAAGAGACAAATTTGAAATAAAACTCGTCAATGGCAGATTCGCTTAAGTAGGCAGTGAGAGCTTCGCGACCTGTTTGTAAGTACTTCGCGACCTCTTTGTTCTTCAGTTGCCACGATGATTTAACAGCTTCTTGATGTCGGGCTCTTTAGTGTCCAGAAATGCTGGATTGTTAGCTGGATGTATGCATAGAGCTCGGATGTCTTCTATTACTTTTGAAATCCTGCAGGTTTTCGGGAGAAACGAGTGCAACTCTTATTTAATTACTAGAACTTAGCGAGACAATAGGTCCCCCTTTTTGTTCTCTGACGCCCAAGGCTGTAAGACTTGAAACACAAGAAAGATAACTCGGCACAATGGTCGTACGTACTTGTCACTTTTTTTTTCTCCTTAGAGGGATCGCGTCCCCCAAATTGACTTGAAATATGTTTGAATATTTGTTCTTTCTTTTTGCTTTTCTTTCCTTGTATGTGTCATGCAGGTGCTTTGGCATCCCAAGTGTCCAGCTTTGTTAAGACCAGGCGAGCGGCGGTACATGTATGTGACCTGAGTACCAGTCGCATACGACACACCTCTTTCCCTCCATTAATTGGTAGCTATTATTGATTATTGTACAAATACCAAAACCCCTGGGATCTCCGAACCAGTCGATGAAATATTAATGTCAATGTTATTTTAAAAGGCAAATGCTGCCGTGTGTCTGTTGAATGATAATCAGTTTAACTATATTCCCTGTGTACGTAATTTCCTGTGTAATATTTCACTATGTACACAATTCCATATGTACGTAATAACAGTTTCGCTACTTGTATGCGTGCAGATGTGTGCGAGATAAAAGTACATCACAACACACACACACACACACACACACACGCACACACACACACACACACACACACACACACACACACACACACAAATGGTGCATTTATAATCCGGACTCGTGAATATATTTCCCGTATATCACCACCACCACCACCACCACTACCACCACCCGTCTGTAGGTATTTGTATACGAGAAAAAAATCATCAGCGCATACTGGTACATTTATAATCCGACCAGCTTTGAATATATGCCTTGTTTGTATCTGTGTGTTTGTTTATTCGTATGCTCAAGTGTGCTCGTGCATGTTAGCCAGCGAGAGTGCGTCAGCGTACACGTAGATATAATAATCATCCTGGGAGTACTAAATAGATTTAATGTGCGCACGCGCGTGTGTGTATGTGTGTGTGTGTGTGTGTGCGCGCGCGCGCGTTGCCACTATCAGCGCACTTGATATCAATATTTTGTAATCGGTAAACAACAAGATAATAACTGTGCTTTAATAATCATCTAAGTAGTACTGGGTGTATTGCAAGCGCGAGCTTGTGTTGTCAATACCAGTATATGTATAGTTAATTTACGTGAAGATAAAAAATGTTTGTGTACGTTGGCATTTACCTATCTACGTCAGGGTGAAGGCGTGTGTACGTGCGTATTAATTACGTTTACGTGTTTGTGGGGGTTGTATGAGTCCTCATACCGGTCTGTATAAGGATGATAAGGGTGCGAGCAAAATATTGTTTCAACATATCGCCTAGGTACATACATTTATAACTCTGTGTGTGTGTGTGTGTGTGTGTGTGTGTGTGTGTGTGTGTGTGTGTGAGTGTGTGTGAGTGAGTGAGAATGTGTATGTGTGTGTGTTTATCTTATCGATCCAGAAATTTAAAAAGTGTGTTAAAGAAAGAATGCGAGCGAGTATGACTATGCATGTTTTACACGTTGCACAGATACTAGTGCGTGTACTGATTGGCTAAATTACCATTACTGTCCACCAAATCAACAAATGTGTGACAGTACACGTCAAGAAGAAATTAGTCACTCAATCAGTCAATTCCAACTCTTTGGACAATTCTTTTCCTTTCTAACTCGCTCAGCCAACCGAGTAGTGAGACTTCGGAAACTCACAATAATGACCGCCCACTGCGCAGAAAACAAAACAAAACAAAAAAAAAAAAGAACAAAACAACACCAACCGCTTTTCGACTGTGCTTTTACTGCTGACTAGAGTTGTCGAACTTCCCCGCGCAAATCATGTTCACAGAGTTCGCTTTCTATTGAAGGGAGTTGTCGAACGTGCCAGTAAAAATCAGTTGGATAAGGGTCAACACGTGCGGTCTAGTGCGAACTAGGTGGTACACACTGAAAAGATTAGGAAAAACAGATGAAAACAGTAAAGAGAAATAAACGAAGTAATTTAACAATACTAATAATGATAATAATAATAGGTACACACTGAACTATTTGAACTAATTGCTAAGCAAAAAAATAAAAAAATAAAAAGTAATTAAATATTCATTGTAATAAAGTAATTTAATAAAGATATATAACAAAGCAGCTTATTATAATAAATAAAAAAAAGTAAAATCACGTGAAGTTTGATATTAAAAAAACTGAGAAGGGATTGAAAAAGTTTAAGGCAGATTTTGATATTTACATGTTTATATACGAGCTGAAGTGATATTGGTTTGTTGGTATTTTCACTTTTCAGTATGCATATCGAACTGATCTAAAGAAAGTTCAAGGGACATAATCATCGAATCGAATTTATTTTTGTAAAATATAGGATACAGACGGAAGAGAGGACATTTAGTATTATAGCTCTTGTACATGCTTGATCTCCAAGACTGTTTATTGTTTCCCCTGCAATTTAGTGTTTCATTTATGTTTATTACAACACTGTTCGTCTTCCTTCATGCCGCGAAGGTACAAGGGGTACCCACCCACCCCTTAATTGAAGTAGGATATAAGGGAGCAAATCACTGATAAATTCAGATAGGAAGGTTCGCGCCACCCTTTTGCTCGCTAAATTTAAACCCTGCCATTGACCTTCGGACGGACGTTAATAGCCAGTATTCGAGCAACCGCACCGCGTCGCCATTTGTATAATTTGGTCAAGACACTAAACGAATATTTAGCTTACTGATCACGTGACTAATCGACCAAATGAACCGGTCTGTATATGCATGCTCTAGTGTGCCAAAATGTGCCCGACATAACTGGGTCGCTAGCCAAAGCTGTACAGACGTATAGACCAAAACTGGCACAAAGGCTTTTGCCTAGGAACGTAAGTAATTTTTAGTTGAAGAAATCCTGTTGTAAAATTAAGAAATATATCTGATTTATCCTATCTACTTCCATGTAATGTACATTTTATTGTACGGCTGCTGTTTGTCTGCTTTCATTGTCATCTTTCTAAGTTTATGAATGGCAAATGTCAAGAACCTTAAGCACTTCGTCTTTAGCTCAATTGATACTTAAGGGAAAGAGTTGTCTTTTCTTTCATGGGCTCGGCAATATATGGTGCATCATGTGCTGCACATTGTATGCTCAAATCTACCACCGACTAAAGAAAGGTACACCTGGCCTTGACGGTTGTCTCCAATTGTACACCTTGATGCCTGCAGTGACTGAAGTCTATTTTAAGATGCTCATCATGTCATCTCTATATTCGGCAAGTCTGAGATATTAACTCTCTTCGGATGTGGACACTGGTCCTGAAATGCTAAGTGTGAGTGCACTCGTTTGAGTCATTGAACGGTATCATCTTCTTGCTGCCCCTTATGCATTTTTCTATCAAATTAAATATATCTCTACATGTTTAGTGGTATGTGTGCTTTGTTAGTAATCGATAATATCGTCTGTTTGTTATCAGGTTTGGCACTGGGGGTTCGTCCGCCATTTATTGTTTAATAGTACGTAAACCCCGACATAGCGCGGTGCGGGGGAGGGGGCGTCTGGTGAACCGTGCTAGGGTTGTAATTGCTAGTTTAATTTATTTAATCAAATATCTAGCCTTCAAGCCACTCGTCCATCCCCCCCCCACCCCGTACTTCTACCTTCCCCTCCTCTTGCACTCCAAAGCAGCCTTTCTCATACTTTTCTTTTAGCCTGGAGGAACTCTTGAAATAATTTTCAGGTCTCAGCATCTCCGGAATAAAAACTAATATATTTAGGATGCAAAAACGGAAAACATTGTCCCCATCTCTTACCACACAATGAGCACGCAGACAAGCGAGAGAGAGAGAGAGAGAGAGAGAGAGAGAGAGAGAGAGAGACAGACAGACAGACAGACAGACAGACAGACAGAGAGAAAGAGAGAGTACACAAGTTTAAGTGCATTCTGCACAAGGTTTAGCAAAGACACATTGATTTCGGTCGGTACAAAATTTGTCAGTGTCATTCTGCCCTCTCCAAAAATTAAAAAGAAACGAAAACAACAACCATAAAAAGAAAAACCGAATGTCAATTTGCCCTCTCATCTAAAAATCCCACCGCCCAAAAAAAATCTCAGTAAAAGAACAAGAACAAAATTTAAACAAAACAAGGTTCCCACCCCACGTTTTTGTTCTTCATTTCCGCCATCCATGACCCTTAACAAATGAAAAACACACATACAAAACACACTCACGCGATCACACTCAAATATACAAACGCATACACATACATTCAAAACACAAGTTAAAAGTTCATCTATTTTTGGAGAGAGAAATTAATTACCTCCTTATGTCATAAGGAGCAGACAGCAATAATGAAATAAAATAAGTGAATCAGCCGGTTTCATGAATATGTAAGTCTAATAAAATTGAAATATTTTAAAATATAATAATAACAATATTATTATTATTATTATTATTAATAATAAAATCTGAGTGTCAGTTAATGTAAGAAATATAAAAGTAAATAAGGCTATAATCTTGCAAAACGTTGATCGTAAACTAGAATGAAAAAAGTTGGTCGTTTAGGTGAAATCTGTGATGTGGTTTAACAGATTAGCTACCCAACCCCTACTCTATTTAATTCCACCCATACAGGTCTTCGTAATTTGCAGACAGAGAAACTCATTCAGACCTCAGAGACATTAACCCTTAATTAATTTATTTCTACCTGTCTCTGAGCATTACCGGTTCATAATTCTTATCCCTCCTTGCAAGTTCGAACACTTCTAGACAGTACAGAAATTCTGTCCCCCACACTCTCTCTCTCTCTCGGCTCAGGGGTACACTTCCAAAAATATACTATTGTCTGACTTTTTAACACAATTAAAATTAAGCACACACACCCATTCTAAGCATGCATACCTCCTTCTTTGTCTAAATACAGAAGTGAAAGTGTAATTAAACAATAACAAAATTTATTCAACACAATGAAAGTTAAAAATAAAAAGCAATTGGTACACAATAAGTAGTAGTCACAAAGTTGGCTAATCGAGAATTGTGTTCATTCAACCCAAGTTAATGATTAAATCAAAAGAATCTGCTACTGGGATCTGGTTTGTTATTAATCTATAGTTCATAGTCTCTTGAAATGTTGATGACCAAGTATAGTTCATTATGCAGATTCCCGGATCTCTCTTTCTTGAGGAGTGCAATGTTACATGAATTACATGAATTTTTAATCTAACTCCTTATAAGTTACTAATGATTACAGATACAAATAAGAGTAAGAAATGGAAAGATTACACCACAGAGGTATTTTAAGGAGGTATAGATTTTAGAAGCCGATCACCTGGTATATTGTTTATCTGCGCGGACAGAGTTGTCTTCCTTTGCGCATCGGCAGTGTGTTCCGTATGCTGAGGCGATCTTTGACATATGTGAATGTGACATTGACATGTAGGTAGCTGGACAGTAGTGTTACATCATGAGCTGTATTGTCACATAACTGAAGGCATAACAGTGAAGATTTGGTTGAAGTCTTTAATGAAGAGCTTGATAAAACTGATGACTGGAAGAATGTAGAACACAGAACATAGAATGTAGAACATAGAACATAGAATGTAGAATGTAGAACATAGAACATTGAACATAGATTGTAGACTGTAGAATGTACCATTGCAGACTGGAAGAATGAAGCAAAAGTAGAATCACACTGCAGAAACAATAACATAGAAGCAGACTGGAAATTAATGAATGCTTTGAAGCACTGTGGAAAAAACAAATGACACAGGTGTGAGCCATTGCGTATACGAAATAAACTAGGCCTCCCACCCCTTATTTTTCTCTCAGACATATTCATGCACACATTGCATCTGCAAATCAATACATTGTTAAGCCAAAAATATTAGACAGAAATATAATCAATGGATTTCTCTAAATGAAGAAGAAAAATACAGTTAGAGTCTTCCACATGGCGCTGAAACGAAGAAGTCTCTATATGATAAGTACTCAATTTATTCAAGAGAATTTTCTCATTCCAAATTTGGAGGATTTCCTGGAAATGGAGAATACAATTATACAACCTTAACAATTTTAATTACAAGATTCTTAGAAATCGCAGTTCAACTCTACAATAAAGAGACAAAATTTAACTAAGCATTTCAGAGTAAGAAGAAGTTCCGTTCTAAAATGTTCTAAGTGCACAAAGATATTAACTATTTCAAAACATACCCGATGTGCTGTTTACCGACTCAAACTTCGTAATCAGGATGTGTTTTTGTTTTTTTTACTGTGTCTATACTAAAATTTGAGCTAGCTTATATATGTGCATGTCTTTCCATTGTTATAACTGGGAGAAAAGTTCATTTTTCTTGACTGGACCATGTAATGGCTTTGAGACGTGTTACTACTATTTTCATTTCTAAAGTGCTTGGTCATTAGTTAGTTATGACGTAATCCTTGGTAGCATCTTTAACTGTCATATAATAACTGCCAGTCTAGTGTCACTCTGTCAGCCTGCCTATTCAAATGTCGCATACTGTCAGCCTGCCTATTCAAATGTCGCATACTGTCAGCCTGCCTATTCAAATGTCGCATACTGTCAGCCTGCCTATTCAAATGTCGCATACTGTCAACCTGCCTATTCAAATGTCACATAATGTTCACTTAACAGGCAGAGCATGACCTCTACTTTAAACATAGCTATTTTTAAGGATTCATACCAAGAAAATATATTACATTTTATGAATTACAAAAAGTCATGTAATAAAAGATGAAATATGGAGTATTAGTGAAAATATTTGTCACAATGACTATGAAGATTTAGGGTAAAGTTCTATGGAAGGACCCATTCACAAAATAATTTCTTGCCTCTTTAAATATTTTTTCTCTGAGATTTTGTAACACCCGAAATGCAACTAACATCCATAATGATTAATTATTATATGTTTATTAATTATTTAATTTTTTAAATTTAATTAAATTGTCCATCATTGTCATTTTTGAGAGCCTTTTCTGCTTTCATTTCGACGTTTGATTTGAACCTCTTGGTTTCTTGTTTGTAAACCACTAGAACTGACCATGGTAAGGCGGGAAGCGGCGCATAAGCCAGACAAAATGTAAACAAATAAAGTGCAAAGAGTTATAAAAATAAGCCAGACAAAATGTAAACAAATAAAGAGCAAAGAGCTATCAAAATAAGCCAGACAAAATGTAAACAAATAAAGTGCAAAGAGCTATCAAAATAAGCCAGACAAAATGTAAACAAATAAAGTGCAAAGAGTTATCAAAATAAGCCAGACAAAATGTAAACAAATAAAGAGCAAAGAGCTATCAAAATAAGCCAGACAAAATGTAAACAAATAAAGTGCAAAGAGCTATAAAAATAAGCCAGACAAAATGTAAACAAATAAAGTGCAAAGAGCTATAAAAATAAGCCAGACAAAATGTAAACAAATAAAGTGCAAAGAGTTATCAAAATAAGCCAGACAAAATGTAAACAAATAATTTAAGAAAGAAGACGGTCATAAATACACAACTACACACAAATGCACACCCACACGTACAAAGACGCACACGTAAATGTCTCTCTCTAAAAAAGGGGCACACGGTAAGGGCTTTGTAAAATTCATACAGCCGTAAGGGACAGGTTTTATTGGCGACACAAGCGACATTTTGTTATATGGCTCATGATTGACTGATCACCTCTGTAGCGTTCTCACTTGAACCGGAAAGACATTTCCGCTCCATTTTATTATTTAACGTTCGGCCTTCGCCAGGTACTAGTCATGCTTTCTCTTATCCAAACGTCGCCCGACTATTTGTGACGTATAAAGGTTAAAGGTTATTATCATAGCGCGGTTAGACGAGAGAGAAGGCGTCATAGAATTAGCGACAGAGACGTGTGCAGACAGAAAGGCAGACAAGGAGACAGAAAAGCAGTCGACCAGGCAAACATACAGACAATTAGAGAGACAGTCAGACGTAGACAGGCAGAGAAAGAGGAGTGGGGAGGAGTGAGGGAGCAAGAGAGGTAGAGATTACAGAAATTTACACTATGCAGTCTTAGATTTATTTTCTAGCGTCAAGTTCGACAATCCTTTCCTTTATATTTTTATCGTAATAAAACGGGGCAGTATGAACAAAGGTTAATGTTGCATTTCCTTTACAGGTCCAAACAATGTGTTGCACTTACGCAACACTCGGTGACTGGCGGCCATTTTGGTTGTGAGGTCTGAGTGATATATGAAGTAACAGTGCTGCTCAAAGAATTATTTCTTGAAAGTGTGAAACGGTTTAGTTTAAAGACGAAGTTTGAAAAACAAGACATTTATTATTCTTATTTTGTTGTTGTGTACGTGGAGTGTAAAGTAACGCTGATTACTTGTGTTATTTCAGTTTACCTGACTTGTGTAATTAAACTGATTACTTGTGTTATTTCAGTTTACCTGACTTGTGTAATTAAACTGATTACTTGTGTTATTTCAGTTTACCTGACTTGTGTAGTTAAACTGATTACTTGTATTATTTTTGTTTGCGTGACTTGTGTACTGATTGCTAGTGTTATTTCAGGTCAAGTGACTTGTATACTAACATTGGTTGCGTCTTTGATTGCTATTTCACGTGTTTGGCCGTGTTTGGTGGGGTTTGGCCGTGTTTGGTCGTGTTTGGCGTTTGCGAATATGACTCGCATCACGTACGTGGAAAACGCTTGGACGATGTATCTGAATCATAACTTGTCTGATTTCCACCTGTGACGCCATAATGTTGTGGGAAATCGCTTGCAGATCACATGACTTAGCAGAAATTCAGTAAAGTTATAAAAACCGAGCTCTGAACTGGAAAAAGAAGTTTGTCTGCTCTGTGCATGTAAAGAGGTAAATAGATTGTGAAAATGCTTGGACGATGTATCTGAAACATAACTTATCTGATTTCCATCAGCGACGCCATAATGTTGTAGGAAATCGCATGCAGATCACCTGACTTAGCAGAGGCTAGAAAATGGTATTTTAAAAAAATCGAACTTTGAATTTGGAAGAGAAGTTTGTGTGCTCTGTGCATATAAGGGATAAATAGATTGTAAAAATAGGATTGCTTAGCTTATGGTAACCAGTGTTTACAATGAAGATATTTATTGTTTACTTCTGTAAAAAAAAAAAAAAAAAAGATTTCATTTATTCGGGTTAGTCTGCATGTAATTAAATATAACTATGCCAGTTTATTGTGTATTAAAATATGTATGCTAAAATGACACGGTATATTCAGTAGGAGTATATATGTGGTTGTATTAATATCTCCTACTGAATATACCGTGTCATTTTAGCATACATATTTTAATACAACCAACCTCACATATACTCTTACTGAATATACCCTGTCATTTTAGCGTGCATATTGCAATGCATGTATGGCTACATAATTATATAAACTATCTCACATATATTATGCCATTCTAATGTGCCTATTTGAATACATGTTCAGTAACATGTTTAACCCTACTGAAATAGCTTGCCAGTCTACTGTGTTTTCGATACATAGATCTTATGATATCCATTTTATTTCAAAATTTCAATAAACACACACACACATACACACGACCATATTGGAATGTAACATGCTAGACTGTTGTGTCTATTTGAATACATGAACACACACACACACATACACACACACATACACACACATACACACACACATACACACACACACACACACACACACACACACACACACACACACACAAACAGAGATACACACGACCATATTGGAATGCAACTTGCCAGATTATTGTGTTTATTTGAATACATGAACACACGCACAAACAAATATGCACACGACCATATTGGAATGTAACTTGCCAGTCTTCTGTTTGCTTCAGTGCACTAACATATACAAGCTTCCCTAACACATGGACAAGTATGACGTCATACTGCATAATTATTATTGCCATTTTTACACTGCATCTTAAATAGACAATGAACACAGTACTGGCAATCGAGTAGGGGGAAATAAAAGTACTTCACTGCTCACTTTTAAAGCAATAAAATAAAAAATGAACAACAATCGTCTCTGTGTTTACATCTTTGAGCTCTCAACATCAGTTCCTCTATCACAGCTTTTGTTAGCCTGCATCCTTCCGTTAATCTTGCCTTTTCTGTTTGACCTACATACACACACGTGTTGGCACTTGACCCCACCCTGACCCGGCTGTGGGCGTCCCTATCAAGGCATATTTTGTCCCGCGCAGTCGAACGCATATCGGATATGTGGCAATCCTGCCTGACAAGGCGCAGACTGTCCGCGATATCAGCGTACGATGAAAGTGGTTGTGAAGCTAAAATAAATAAATACAAGATGCCGACATGCCTGTGTTTCTTCTTTCTCCTCGCCTTCCAGAAAAAAAAAAGCCCTTACCGCCTAAATCTAGAGGTCAAATCATTTGGTAGGTAGACCATGCAGGTTAATTACTAATTAGTTTTCCGGTGGGATTTGTCACAAAAACCTGGCGACGTGTCAAATTTAGCCATAACCAGAACAAATAGGTGTATCACATTCATTAAAGAAATCGCAAATACATTTTGTGTCTAGAACTAGTTATTACAGTTCTTTCGAGGCTAGTTATTATAGTTGTGTCTAGAACTAGTAAATACATTTGTGTCTAGAGCTAGTTAATACAGTTCTTTCTAGGCTAGTTATTATAGTTGTATCTAGTACTAGTTAATACAGTTGTGTCTTGGACTATTTGCTAAGTTGTGTCAAGAGCTAGCTAATATGCTTGTGTCTAGAATTAGGTAATACATTTGTTTCTAGAACTGTTTATTACGGCAGTGTCTAAAACTAGTTACACTTATGTCTAGGACTAGTTAATACATTTGTATCTAGAACTAGTTATACTTATGTCTAGGACTAGTTAATACATTTGTATCTAGAACTAGTTGCAAAGTTGTGTCTAGAACTAGTTAGTATATTTTTTCTTGAACTAGTTAATGTAGTTGTTCCTAGAATTAGTTAATATATTTTAAAACTACAATTTAATAGCTGTGTATATAAATAGTTAGTAAAATTTTAATTAATAGCTGTGTATATAAATATTTAGTACATTTTTTTATAACTACTTAATGCCGTTGTGTCTAGAACTAGCTAAAACATTTTATCTAAAACTAGTTAATAGTTGTGTATGTAACTAGTTAGTATATTTTGTTTTCTTGAACTTGTAAATACACTTGTGCCTGCCTTCAGAGAACGTTAACTTTTAAGAAACAACCACAACAAACAACAAGGAAAAGACAACAACAGCAACAATAATAATAATATCTCCACTTATTAATAATCATATAATCAGCAGTAGCATCAACAACAGAATCAACAATCGAACAGTTGGAGCAATTTGGCACAACAGCAACTATTCGAACAACAAAACAATAATACAGAAAACAAATTGAACAACAAATAACAAATGTTGTTGCAACAATAAAAGGAGCACACAACGACATACAACGGCAACAACAACCAAAACACTAACTGTAACAGGTTTAGCAACAATTATTAATAATAACAAAAAGAAACGTGCAAAACCAACTGTGATGAAACAGCAAACACCAACAAAAATAATTTAGTGCATTTGTGTAAGAAAAGGACGTTAAGAGAAACAAGCCATATATTGACAGTTTTTGACAATACCCGGAAGACGAAGTAAATGGAAATTAGAAACAAACAATATCCGTGGGAAAGGAAAGAACAATACAATGCATCAGTGTTGAACAAGCACCAACACAAATCATAAGACGAGCAACAAATAGAACACAGCAGCAAGTGATAGAACAACAAGAACACTAGTCAGTGATAGAACACAACAGCAAGTGATAGAACAACAGGAGCACTAGTCAGTGATAGAACAAGAACACAACAGCAAGTGATAGAACAACAAGAACACTACAGTCAGTGATAGAACAACAAGAACACTACAACCAGTGATAGAAAAACAAGAACACTACAGTCAGTGATCGAAAAACAAGAACACGACAGTCAGTAATAGAAAAACAAAAGCGCAGCGATAAGTGATAGAATAAGAAGGATGCAATCAGTGATAGGAAAAAAAGCATAACATTAAGTGATAGAACAGCACGAACACAACAGCAAATTAAAGAACACAATAGTAGTGACAGAACAACAAGAAGAACATAACAATAAGTGATAGAACAAGAATATTAGAATAAGCGATAGAAAAAAGAGCACATTCGTGATAGAACACAACAGTAATAGAACAAGAAAATGTCAGTAATTTAGAACAATGCTACAGTAAGTGACAGAAAACAAAACAACTGTTGCAACAGTTAGAATAACAAGAACGCAACAGTAAGTGATAGAACAGCAAGACTACAACAGTAAGTGAAATAAAACAATAGCGATGCAATAATAATAATATTGACGATGATTAAAAGTTGATAATAAAATAGTTATAAGAAAAAAATAAAATGTTATTTTCAAAAGAACAGAGAAATTTCAACACTAGTAACATGTAATTTTTCGGGCGGTTGGGTGGGGGTGGTAGAGATTTGTCACAGGAGAGAGAGCACACATTAAGTAGAGTGTTGCATTAAAACAGCGGAAAGAAATGCCCGGATGCTTAAAGCGTCTCTAAGTCACTTCGCCCACGCGACGGCTTCCGGCTCTCCGTTTTAATCGCATCAATGGCGGTCAAAGGTCGACCAGCTCAATGCTAAACTTGTCAGCGAGCAGGAAGTAATAGGATGGGAACCTTGCACTCTTACGCTCAGATGACAGATCACGTGACTGCATTTCACAAGAATGCAAGGAGTGACATGCTTAATGTAGAAAGGCTATGGCGCCATAGAGACAGTCTCTCGCTCAAAAGATGCAGGCTCCACTCTCCAGTGTGAAGGAGCTTTGTAGATGGAGAGGTCACAAGGGCAAATTCGCTGTCGCCAAACGTCCGCCATATTGAAAAGATCGAAGCAATGTAGCGCCTCTGGTAACTGCGCGTTTTGGCATCGACCGTTTTCGATATATTTATACCCAATTTTATGAATCTATAATTCAATAAATAGAAATAAATTTATAACACAATACAAACAAGAAGAGAAAAAATCCTCAGGCCTATCGCTTCAGAAAATAATTAATTATCAATGAAATGTAAACTTGTAAACTGTAAAGCGACAGCCTTATGTTGTAAATAATTTTACTCGGTCTACTTAAGAAATGTATATTTATGAAAGATTTGAAAACATGCTTAAATTATATATATATATATATATATACATTGTAGTTGTAATACTTGTCTTAATTTAAAAAGCCGAACCGATCTAGCCTATTTCTTTACATTGTAGTTCTTGTTAAGCTGTGCATTGAAGACTATAGAATTAGCTCTACATTTGTAGTTCTTGTTAAACTGTGTATTGAAGGCTATAGAGTTAGCTCTACATTGTAGTTATTGTTAAGCTGTGTGTATTGAAGGCTATAGAGTTTGCTATACGAAAGAGGTTTCAATTAGTATTTTTTATGAAACTATCGTTAATGTGAGAGCTAACTCTACATTAGTATTGCCAAAATTCATCCATGTTTAGAATAAACAAGTTGAACAAAAACATTTTCTCCAGTTCTAGTGTCCGTGTACTGATATTTTGCTAGTTTTGTGTATTACCATTCCATACTCATCATGATCGATGTCAAGTGTGTATTTTATCATAAAGACTGTGTAGTATGCACTCCGATTTTAAAAAATACAGCATACATTCTTAAATATACAAATTATTTATTTTATTGTGTAAATATTTTTATCCACAAATATTTTTCTTAAATGAGATAACAGAATATTGTTAACATAAAATATTAGGTGATTGTGTACTGCAAGTTTAAGGTTCAAAATAATTTCAAGTATGTTTGATTTGAATACTGAAAATATTTACTTCTAAAATAATAAAAACAAAATAGTTATATGAAATATCTAATAAAATTCATTAGACATGATTCTATAATTTACAACTAGCATTACAAATATTATAAACTAAAAGTGTTGTGCCATTTTATGAAAAGACTACCACTATATACTGGCTAAAAAAATAATTATCATATCAGATATATGTAACGGTACTAGTAGCATAAATTCTGCCATTACATACGGATATGTCAGTCAAGCTTAACAGAGACGGAAACTAAATAAATAAAACTAAGGGGGAATAATCAAATGATCATATCCATGGTTTGAAATATAAAAGGATAATAAATCCGTTTAATTAATTAAAATGTATTTCAAATATTAATAAAGAATTGTGATCTTCATCCATTCACACAATATCAAAGAAGAAACAAATTATTAAGGTAATCTAAGTGTGCTAAAAACAAGGCCCATAAATTAAACGAAAAGAGAGTGTACCTCTCCCATACAAAAGCTGCTTGTTTATTAATAGCTTTAAAAAAAAAAAAGTTTTATCTCCTGAATCACATGTTAACAAAATATTCTATTAAAATAAAGTACATGCACACATTTGTAATGTGGTGACTGTAGTATCTAATGACCATTCAAATGCATCAATACAGACTTATTTTTAGTTACAACTGTAAACAACTTATACACGTACCAATCTTAAATTTTTGAGATTTTCTATAATCTTATTTAACGATAAAGCGAGCCCCAAATGTGTTCAGTATTTATTCAGGGTGTTCAGTGTTTATTGATCTTGTGCACTGTTCAATGGCTATTGAGAGTGTTCAGAGTTTATTCAGGGTGTTCAGTAGTTATTGAGTGTTTAGTGCATATTCAGGGTGTTCAGTGTTATTCATGGTGTTCATGGTTATTCAGGAGGTTTGAAATGCTCTATCTTCATATATCCGTAGTTATTCAGGGTAGTTTGAAAATAATATCTTCAGAAATCAGTGGTTATCAGCGTAAAGTGTAACAGCAGCAAAAACTAAATGCTAAAAAGAATTCGAGTGTGTGTGTGTGTGTGTGTGTGTGTGTGTGTGTGTGGTGAATTCGACTACCGAACTCTACAATTCAGTATTTTAATAAAAGGACACTCACACACGCATACACGCATTACACGACATTTACCAGTACGACATACAAGCACGCACAAAACGATCTAAACCAGCACGACACACAAGCACGCACAAAACGATCTAAACCAGTACGACACACAAACACGCACAAAACGATCTAAACCAGTACGACACACAAGCACAAAATTAGTGCCGCGGGATCGCGCTTAAGTAATTATTTGTGTATTAGTGCATTTAGGAAGGCTGCATTTGGCTGACAACCACGTGACCCTACCACCACGAACAATGAAGAGAAAAAGTTTTTATTAAAAATAAAATCAAATAAGGAAAAAGACCCCCCTCCCCACCCCACCACAAAGACGAGAGAAAATTGCCAGCAGGATAACCAAAGCCATTTTTATTGTCACTATCTAATTTGCTGGAGTAAATAAGTTGGCTTTGAACAGCTAGGAAAGAGTCTATTGTACGAGTAATTTATTGAATTACTTTTGTTTTGGGAAATTTTAGCGCTTGTGTGAATGTGGTGTACGTGCGTGCGTGTAGGTGTATGCGTTGGTGTGTGGAGACTGTGAAAGAGAGAGAGAGAGGGAGAGAGAAAGACAGTTTAGAGCGTTAGCGAGAGTGAAGAAAACTGAGAAAGAGTTATAGAAGAGAGAGAGAGAGAGAGAGAGAGAGAGAGAGAGAGAGAGAGAGAGAGAGAGAGAGAGAGAGAGAGAGAGAGAGAGAGAGAGAGAGAGACACCAGGTGCGTGATCTTTCTAAAGTGCCATTTCTGACAGGAGGAGATAAAGCAGAACATGTGGATGTGGGGGGAAGGAGGGGGGGAATAGTTAAAGACATTAGCACTGCCTATGAGCAGCCTATCAGCTTTTGTCGGTTCAGGTCAATACTTATCCTTCCAGTGAATTCCAGTCACAATTAAATGATAATGGTTCACTCTACCGCCACCCCTACTCAGCGTGTCCCCCATACTTAGGCTAAAGACCTCTTGGCAAGAAACTCGGAGAGTGTGTTGACGACCGCTGTCCGAGCAAAAGTGAACAAAATCCGCTTCAGTTGATTTGTATGCGTGTATTTTCCCCTCTTTCTACTTTTGGCTTTACCCCCCTGGCTTTTTAAAAATATCCTTTACTGTGTGCTTGCGCTCGTCTGCAAAAACAGAAATCTTTTGAAACACACTTCAATCCAACATCAGATATTGCTAAAAACAAACAATCAGATAAAAAAGTAAATTATATTTTTTTGTACATGAGAAATCATACAGGCGTGAACAAATCTCTTACAAATTGTCCCACATAATGTGTCTGTGTCCCATATAAAGTCTCGTATAATGTGTCTGTGTCCCATACAAAGTCTCGTATAATGTGTCTGTGTCCCATACAAAGTCTCGTATAATGTGTCTGTGTCCCATACAAAGTCTCGTATAATGTGTCTGTGTCCCATACAAAGTCTCGTATAATGTGACCACCTAGTTAATGGTTATATTTTTATTTAATTAATCATCCATACCTAATTACAAGTGATGAGAATCTTAATTTATGTTATTAATAATTCTCCATAAGACACCACTCGTCTCTTACACTTGGCGGATATTGGGTACTGTAAAAGTTTTCTCTCTTCCACAACATTAAAGTCAAACATTTACCGTCACATAATATTTCCTTAGGTGAAAAACGTCTTACTAAAGGAGAAGACAAATCAATCTTTAATCTATATTTAGCGAGCCCCTCGCCCTCCACTCACATTCTTTTCTAACATAAGGCTATCAATATGTGTAAAAAAAAGAGTCAATAAATTTAACACAAAATTTATATATAAATCTATAATAAATTTACATATCACAAATACAATTTAAAAGATTACGTGGCATCAATATTTCCATGAAACCAAGTTTGAATTGTTCTTATGTCTATACTGTCATATATACTAAAATACAATTCAACAATAGTGTCAATACAAATCACAGTATAGTTCTTCATTAGAGAACAGAAATGGAGTTATTATAGATAAGCGATAATAGCTTCTATGTAACCTTGTACATACGAAGCCACAATTGTCTTTTTCAGTCTCTTTTCATAACAAAGTCACAATTTTATTGTCCATATTAATTCAAGTTTTCTTGCTCCTCACATTGTAAAACACTGATTCGCTGCTATTCTCTCGAAGCTAACCTGGGCGCTCCTTCAAGCAGAACAACAAGTGTAGCAATTTCCAGTAGCATCCTAGTACCAGAAATTGTTTGATATAGTCAGCATACTTTGCCACCATACATGAATGGAGTGTAGTGTATTCCTTACACTTACAAACTGCAGTAGAGGCTTCCCGCATCTACCATGGTCGTAGCAGTTTATAATCGGTAAACCAGATTCAGATAAAACAAGGAAATTATGCTTTATCTCTGTAAAATATAACCAGGGAACAAACGCCAAGTTTCCAGTTTATTCAATTTTTAACTCCATTCTTTTTTACATTCAAGTCTCAACCGTATTTATTAGCCTGACACATGCTAAATACAGGGTAATGGTTTTATGAGTGGGTTCAAATGTCAACTGTTTAGCATAATATATCTGAGCAATGTCTCTCAAGCATTTGTAAAAATAATAGTCTACTCACATAATTCATCTCTATTTAAAATATAGTATAACATATCAATTGCAAAAATACACATAATTTTCTTTGTTATAAGTTAGAGACATGATTCATTGTGTCTCTACACTTAAGGAAAACAAATGCTAATCATATGCAATAATTGTTATCATTTTTTCTTTTCTACTTGTGATAGGGAAATACAACATACACAACCATGTTAGCATCTTATAAATGAACTCTGGGTAAAATTATCCTTTCTTCTCTACCAGGGAAAAGATACAAAATATTTATAAAATAATTTCACAGCGTTTATAGAGACTTATGTACTGGACCCTTACACTTCCATTTCTACCGCTCTGGACAAATAGTCGGCCCCTACATTGTCGGTGCCTTTGATGACTTCCAAATGTCCGTTTGCCTTAGTCGAGTGGGCAAAGTAGGCAAGAGGTTGGCGATCTTTAAAATGAAATGCTAACCAGTATATGTGCTGGTCCGCGGCCTACATACCCCTTCCCCCTCCTCATTGCCCCTCCATAGTCTCTTTTTTCTTGACCTATTTGATTTTGTTCCCTAAGTCGTGTTTAATGTGTTCATTGATTTCGCGGACGATTGCTTTTGGACATAAAATGGGTAGGTTTATAACCGTTCTGCTTCTGGGGTTGAAGTATTTTATTTCTTTATCTTTAAAAAGAAAAATCACAATTATACAAGGGCTTTTGTGTTCGGAAACGAATTACTGAGTTTTCATGTCACCGATTTCGTTTGGCTATTTGCCCAGTTGAATTGAGGTCATCACTTTCAAGTACGCTCTCTGTCCTTAATCAAAGGCAGATACTCATTCATCCATTTATGCAAACAAACGTTTATAATATTTCAATTAAAATTAAAAATGATGATTATCAAAAGGTGAGATCGCAATGGATCTTTCGAAACTGGTACAACTCTTGGCACTGTCCCAATTTTAGGACGCTTGAACTGTACTTCGAGATCTCTTCTGAGGTTAAGTTCTTAGAGCTATGTGAATTAGGTTAAGAAATTAGAGCTATGTGACTGAGGTTAAGTACTTAGAGTTACGAGACTGATATTAAGAAATTAGAGCTATGTGACTGAGGTTAAGTACTTAGAGTTACGAGACTGAGATTAAGAAATTAGAGCTATGTGACTGAGGTTAAGTACTTAGAGTTACGAGACTGAGATTAAGAAATTAGAGCTATGTGACTGAGGTTATGTACTTAGAGTTACGAGACTGAGATTAAGAAATTAGAGCTATGTGACTGAGGTTAAGTACTTAGTACGAGACTGAGATTAAGAAATTAGAGCTATGTGACTGAGGTTAAGTACTTAGAGTTACGAGACTGAGATTAAGAAATTAGAGCTATGTGACTGAGGTTAAGTACTTAGAGTTACGAGACTGAGATTAAGAAATTAAAGCTATGTGACTGAGGTTAAGTACTTAGAGTTACGAGACTGAGATTAAGAAATTAGAGCTATGTGACTGAGGTTAAGTACTTAGAGTTATGAGACTGAGATTAAGAAATTAGAACTATGTGACTGAGGTTAAGTACTTAGAGTTACGAGACTGAGATTAAGAAATTAGAGCTATGTGATTGAGGTTAAGCACTTCGAGCTACGTGACTGAGGTTAAAGACTTAGATCTATGTGACTGAGGTTAAGTACAGAGCTACATGACTGAGGTTATGTACGTAAAGCTACATGACTGAGGGTACGTATTTAAAGCTACCTGACTGGGGTTTACTTAGAACTTTGTGACTGAGTTTATATAAATGGGTCTACGTGACTGAGGTTAAGGACTTAGAGCAGCGCGATTGAGGGTAAATAGAGTACATGACTGTCATTAAATACTTAGAGTACATGACTGTCATTAAATACTTAGAGCTGTTGTTAAATACTTAGAGCTATGTGACTGCGATTAAGTACTTTGAGCTTGGTGATTAAAGTTAAGTGCATAGAGCTGTAGGACTGAGGTTAAACATTTAGAGATGAAGTTAAACACTTAGATCTACGTGATTGAGGTTAAGTACTCAGAGCCGATTTTAAATATTTCTATGTAATTGTGAAATTACTTCCACGCTGCTTACTAGAAACTTAAACCAGTTTCCCAGTCAGGTGTCCTTTCAAGAAACAAATATAATGGACGCACAATGGACATGACGTATCAAATAACTTCTAGCTCTATGCTAAACACATACAATATTAATCTAGCTCTATACTAAACACATATAATATTAATCTAGCTCTATGCTAAACACATACAATATTAATCTAGCTCTATGCTAAACACATATAATATTAATCTAGCTCTATGCTAAACACATATAATATTAATCTAGCTCTATGCTAAAATTAATCTAGCTCTATGCTAAACACATATAATATTAATCTAGCGCTATGCTAAACACATATAATATTAATCTAGCTCTATGCTAAACACATATAATATTAATTTAGCTCGAGCCCCTCCCCAACTCCTTTGTGAATGCACACCCTATGACGTAATGAATTTGATGGGACGAGAAACGGAGTCAATATTTATAATTTTAAGGGAATTTAATAAAGAAACAAAATTAAGTGGAGTAGAAATAAAACAGAATATAATGTCCAGGCGGATCAAGATAATATACGACTCAATGTCATCATTACTGACGAAAGATTTTGGTGCAATGGCTTATGTAATCATAACAAAAAGCAGTGTCTTTCTGAGTCATTCTTTGTTCATCTTATCTTTCACTTCCATGTCCAGAGGAAAACCTGTCCCCTCAGCTATTTATAAGTGTCTGCATCTTGTTCTGTGGTTCATGAACAAAGTTGTGGTTTGGCATATTGGTGCAGACCAGTGATGGGTAGATGTTGCGATTGAATGGGTAGGCCACAACTCTTTCTTGGCAGCCAGACAGGAGAGAAAGGGAATTTTCCTTTTATGCATTGCATTGTTGCATCTAAGTGACGTCATGCTCACTCAATCAGACAATTGTACAGATGAGAAAAAATGCTGGACAAAACTTTCTCACTCTCTCTCACTCAGAAATCTTAACTAACATTTATGAATACAAAATGATAGGTATATTAATAAGCTGCAAAATTAAGGGAAAAAAAAGTTTTTATAATTGGCTGGAGAAACCACGATGTTGACCTTTGCTGGCAATAATTCACTGAATTATAAAATCCAAATTTCCCCACAAGTCCACAAACTCCTAGTTATTCAGTCTGGGAAAGATGCTATAGGAGAGAGTCACTCACTATAGGAGAACCACTATAGGAGAGAGTCACTCACTATAGGAGAGTCACTCACTATAAGAGAAAGTCACTCACTATAGGAGAGAGTCACTCACTATAGGAGAAAGTCATTCACTATTGGAGAGTCACTCACTATAGGAGAAAGTCATTCACTATAGGAGAGTCACTCACTATAGGAGACGCTCAGTTTAGGTCCGAAAGACAAGTCTAATTTTGAATTTCCCTAACTCCCCTATTTAAGTTTTTTGACATCTCTTGCCCAGATTCCCCAGTCCTGGTTGGAGGGCTACCAGCAGAGGGACAGGTTCCTTTTACAACACTAATACTTCAGGTACGCTTGCAGCATTACAGGTGATGACAAGTTAGAGCGGAGATTACATAACTAGTGAGTTGGGAAACTGGAGGCTAAGTTTAATTAAAATGTCAGAAGTTTGAACAAGTTTAAAATCACTACTTTTAGTGGTTTAAAGCAATAAAGTTAGGACTATTATTACTATTTAAATTATTATTACTAAATTTAATTAAAAATAATTAAATTAAAAAATATTATTTGAATAAAGATATCCTTACATTTTATAAGCTTAATACAATTGTGAGAAGTTGGGTGGACATGCGACAATTATATACCCTGAATTAGCACTTCACAAAAATATCAATAATTGGGATTGGTTTTCTCTCAATGCATAACAAACACACACACACACATACACACAAACACACACAAACAAACACACACACACACACACATATATGAATATACACACATATTTTTATGGTGATCTTCATCTTATGTGGCCTGTGATTGTAAAAGAATTTAGCCACTTCTTAAATATGGATGCTTAATATTCTATCCCCATTAACCCCATAGGTTATTTCTGGACTCGTGAAAACATAAGAAAATTGTAGGGAAATTGAACCAGGTTACATGCCGTGTCCAAATTCTAGTTTTAAACTCTGGGGGCAAAACCATTTATCGTGTCGCGCATGCTTGGGCATTCATAACCACAGGCCCTTAGTTATCATGATACATATCTGTTACATCTTGCTCCGTTACATCCCGAGTCACGCTACTGACCCTAACCGATATTCCCACTTTCCTGCATTTCGGCTTTCGTGTTCATAAGTCGGAATGTTAAACACATAAGTGATACTTAGTTGGGCAGACATTTATTGTCCTTTTCATTATTCTCAGCAATATCGCATTCAAACAAAAAGGACGTTTTCTGTCGCATTCCTTCAACATGCATACGTGCTCAAATGACGAAATTGATCTAGAAAAGTATTCACTATGTTCGTCATAATCTATCTATCTATCTATCTATCTATCTATCTATCTATCTATCTATCTATCTATCTATCTATCTATCTATCTATCTATCTATCTATCTATCTATCTATCTATCTATCTATCTATCTATCTATCTATCTATCTATCTATCTATCTATCTATCCACAGCATCCATCAATACTTTATTGTTCCATACAAAGGAGATACTTCACTATGTTCTGGAAGGAAAAAAAAACTTAACTCTTCCCTGGAAGAGAGATATTTAATTATGCCCTTGAAGGGAGTGATTTGTGCCCTGGAAGAGAGAGACATAATTATGCCCTTGAAGGGAGTGATTTGTGCCCTGGAAGAGAGAGACATAATTATGCCCTTGAAGGGAGACACCTTGCTATGCCCTGGCAGGAAGAGATTTAATTATACATTTGAAGGGAAAGGCTTATGTATGCCCTGGTAGGGGAGACTTATTGAAAACTCTGAAAAAGAGACTCCTCTGCCCTGGAAAGGAGAGTCTAATACCCTGGTAGGGGAGACTTATTGAAAACTCTGAAAAAGAGAGTCGTCTGCCCTGGACTGGAAGGACCTGATCATGTTCTGGAAGGGAGAGATTTACGTCATAAAAGGAAGGAATGTAACTACGTCCTGAAAGGGACTGACGTATATACCCTGGGAGTGGGAGAAAGAGATTTGAGTGAGGTGAGTGAAGGTCTGAGAGAATCTTTGGCATGTTTTTCTGTGGGCTGTTTTGCAGCGTTTTGCAGTTTTGTCTGTGTACCTATTAGCAGCGACCAACGGCTTACTCTAGCACCTGTTTC
Source organism: Sinotaia quadrata (assembly GCA_028829895.1). Lineage (NCBI taxonomy): Eukaryota > Metazoa > Mollusca > Gastropoda > Architaenioglossa > Viviparidae > Sinotaia > Sinotaia quadrata. Next base: position 15,338,866 of record CM054177.1, on the reverse strand, counting down.
TGTCATGCATGTGTAAAAAAAAATGTTTGGGAGTGTGGGTTCGTGCACTGTCTTTTCAGAAATCACAATTTTATCATTTATCAGATCCACTATAATTATTTTTTAAAATAAGTTCACCAACTTCACTAGATCACCATGATGAACATACGCACCTTCATTAGCTGCTACCCGGAGGCAGAAGCAAAATTAGACACGTGGTCTCTTGTACGGAGTGACTTTAGACAGTGACAAGCACGATAAGTATTGAAAATAGGTTGACGTGTAAGGGTAATACAGTGCATCCGTGTAGAAGCTATTCCCGGGGCACGCTCTCCATGATGAATAATTGACCCAGAACACTACAGTAAACCAGATGACGTAACACCTCTGCTTCATCGCGAAAGGAAAAAGGATGATACAAATTTTATGCGCGTCTGTATAAAGTGTTCTGTAAAAGTGTGTGTGTGTGTGTGTGTGTGTGTGTGTGTGTGTGTGTGTGTGTGTGTGTGCGTGGTGTGTGTTTTGTGAGTGTATGTGTGTGTGTGTGTGTAGTGTGTGTAAGTGAGAGAGTTAACTACAACAATCATCTTGTACATAAAGTATTTATTACCTAATATGATTCGATAGTATAATTAAGTGTAAAATTTCAAAGACATTGGCAGATTGATTGTAAAATTTAATTGATAATCTTATTTTATTTTATTAATTTTATCTCTTTGGAAATTAGTAAAGGAATAGTAAAAAGTAGAGCTAACTCTAACTGATGGGTAAATGAGAAAAGTGAAGATACAGCACTGACCTCTCTATATATGGAGAGAACACAAGGGCAAATATATATATATCTATATACCCAATTTTACGAAGCTGTAATTAAATAAATATAATTAAATTTACAATACAACATACAAGCAATCAACAACTAAAAATATCCTCAGGCCTATCACCTCAGATAATAAATATCAATGGGGGGCATACATATTAAGCGACAGCCTAACGTTGTAGAATATTCTACTCGATCTACTTAAGCATTCTTTATTTAAGAAAGATTTAGAAAAATTGTGTAAATTATTTATTTATAAATTGTACTTGCAATACTTGTCTGAATATTAAACACAGAATCAATCTAGACTATCACAATAAGAAAATACAAGATCATTCCACAAAATTGTTAATAAAATACAGTTACTAAGTATTAAGAAATCGATGTTACCTTATCTGAATATTCGGTGGGTTTATCTTCGATTCATGGAAATAAATGCAGCCTCTGTAAGTTAGGCAAAGTTTTCATCATGAACGAATCCCCAATTCGAGTCTCTCGCTATTTATGTAAATCCATAAATCAGCGGCAGGAAAACTCCGTTAACCAAGATTATCGAGTGTCAGGTTTGAACAACAACCCCCTCCCTACAACCATCTGAGCATGGTTCGTAATTTGCCTAAAGTGATTGACATCCCTTTTAACTATGCCAGTGACCTTCTAAAAAGTCAGTAATCTGCTTATGGGGTGATGCTGCAATTACATCACCCAGTTACAATCACCAGCGTAAAGAAATGTATAACACAAACATTAAAACATCAAAGCATTTAAATGAATGAAGATAAAACTTTAATTAGTAAAACAGTCGTTATTTGCCTCTGACTCCATGACACATATATTTTTATTTCAAACGGTATTTTAATTTTTCACATTTTCTGTCATTGAAATAAATTAAATATTTTCCTACTAGGCAATTATTTAAAGTTATATATTGCAGTTATATAGCTAGATTTAAGCCTAGTTAATGTCTTAGTAAAGAGTAATATGAATTTATATTAAAGCAGTATTTGAAAAAGGTAAACTGCCTAAACTTATAAAAGGACAGAGAGTGCAAAAATCTAATTAGTCATTCAGCACACTCTTACAAATCTAAAAGCAAAATTTAATACCAATACAAAGCAGAAGATCGAATATAATTTTAGTTTTAAAAGTTAATAGTTTAAATAAACATTTTTGCAATGCACCAAATTCATGAAATTAAGAAAGATAATCCTCAGAAAATTCAATAAATATATTAAATTAATTATTTAAAAAGTGTTTTGGGCTGTCAGATTTTTCATGGTTGTAAATACTATCGTCTTTAGAATAAAATAAAGCAAAAAGAAAATGAAATGAACACAGCAAAAGGGAGCTAACTATTAAGCATAAGAAAAGCTCATTAAATACTCTAACCTTCTTAAGATGTGAAGGGAAACTAACGATTGATGATAGAGATTCATCATGTAATCTAGTTGTTTGTCCAGTTCGGTCAAAATATGCTGGGGGGATCTGTCCTGTTCGATCAAAGCCAGTCTCTTCAAAATGTGCTGGGGGGGGGGGGGGGTGTCTGTCCAGTTCGATCAAAGCCACTCTCTTCAAAATATGCTGAAGAGAGTAGTGAATATCGTGTTGGTGTCCATTTTACTCTTCTCATAATTATAATCCAGTGGCAATGTCTCTCTGGTTGACTGAATGGAAATCCATGTTTAATAAAATTAATAAAAGTCATCATAACAAATTTCAAAAGTTATTTCCTATAAATATGAGTTTTCTCCATATAAAGTATTGTGTCAGTATATTATTAATTGTGTTTAAAATTGCACGGGAAACGGTAGAAAAAAATAAGCTTGCAAAATACATTTTTTGTAAGTCATCTGTGAAAATTTATATAGAGTACATTTTATTTTTTTAAATAACATTTTTACAATTACACACATACACACACACACACACACACACACACACACACACACTCAAATTATTTTTATATTTAAGTGTGTGCATGTGTGTGTTTCTTAACAATAATGAATGTGAACTGTTTGACGCTTGACATAATTTTAGTTCACTGAATAAAAAATTGTTTTCCTTCACTACCTACGCTGGTATAATTTTAAAAGACTATCTAACACAGATTCTAATCATCTATGGAGAGCATGTTGAACGATTGAATCTGAAAGATTAAGAGGATCTCTGAGCTAATTACAAAAGCAGATTTACAACACTTCGCAACTCGTTGAAGGAAGAGAGAGAGAGAGAGAGAGAGAGAGAGAGAGAGAGAGAGAGAGAGAGAGAGAGAGAGAGAGAGAGAGAGAGAGAGATTGTGAGTAAGAGAGAACCGAAGCTGTGAGTTACTGCCAGTGTCAGTTAGTATCATACACTGATAATAATTTAAGTGAAAACAGCGAATCACACGGGACTACATAGAGCAGTTCCATGGTTCTTAACTAGGGGTGCGAGACGTTATGATAAAAAAGCACAATTATCGTTTTTCATAGTAAATAAGAAGTAAACACTTTTTTCCTGGGGAATAGGTGAATGTAGAATACATTTTGAGAGTTTAAACTGACAGCCGAAAAGATAAAGAACGACTGACCTAGAATTTTAATATTAATCGAGAATCATACATTTACAATTGTGATTTTTCTTAAATATACTTTCTAGTTTTCGTTGTGCACAAGTCTCCGAGTTTGATATTGGATTCTCGTGGTCACCTTTACATAGGGCGTGTGTGAGATTATCGACTGTCACCCTTGTGGCCCGAGATAATACCTGTCGTGTGGATGTGTTTGTGCACAGTATCCGCTGTTCATGGCAGTCTGCCAAAACGAGGCTGGCATTGTTTGTAGGATTCAGCCAAACCTCCTGTCGATCGATCGGAAAACTGGGTCCACAAGCAGTGTAAACTGGAAAAGAAAATAGGGAGGAGTGTGTGTGTGTGGGGGGGTGGGGGGTGGGGGGTATGTGGTGTGAGGGCTTTAAAACTTGTACCAACAAGTTTAAGAGGAACTTTAAGAAAAAGGGGAAATAGAGACAAAAGTAATGTCAGTCAGCTAAGAGTTAGTTGTATGGCCAGACCCTTCTGTGCGTGCATTACTGTAGTATTGGGTTTAAAGTCGTTGTATGGCCAGACACTTCTGTGCGTGCATTACTGTAGTATTGGGTTTAAAGTCGTTGATTTTGGCCGATGTGTAATAAATTTCTCTAAAAAAAAATATCGAAGTACCGGATACCTTCCCTTTACTTAATTATTTGACAAAGGGTTTTCAAACTGTTTTGTTTGTATAATTACAATCTATTTTGTGCTCGCATAAATATGTTTATATACCTCTCTCTCTCTCTCTCTCTCTCTCTCTCTCTCTCTCTCTCTCTCTCTCTCGCGTGTGTGTGTGTGCATTTATCTGGATTGTTTTCAAAAATAATTTTTCAAGCCATTTTGAAATTCAGTTTGCACATTTTTTTGCACAAAGATCTAATGAAGAAATTATTGCAGCTTTGAACTTTAACTATATAATAAGAAAAATTAGTCCAAATATTTATATTTAGCATGCATAAGCCCAATATTTCTCTAACCCCTTCTACAAGGGTAATTGGACTCACTCATGTATATCCCAATTCATTTCTCAAATACCGAGTATGCCAGAAAGTGGACACACATTTCTTACTGCTAAACACGTCAAAGGTTTCAAACTGTGCAAGTGGTAGATGTTTGAAGATCTTGTCGACTTGCACATAACACTTATTCATTAAACAGTCAAACTGATGTTATAACCTGGCAGTGCATTAAGCCCAGGAAAAATTTGTCTAAACATTAAGCCCAGGAAAAATTTGTCAAAACATTAAGCCCAGGAAAAATTTGTCAAAACATTAAGCCTAGGAAAAAATTGTCAAAACATTAAGACGAGGTAAATTTGTCAAAACATGAAGACGATGTAAATTTGTCGATATACTGAGTTGATGTAAATTTTTCGAAACATTAAACTGATTTAAATTTGTCAAAACATTAAGCTGATGTAAATTTGTCAAAACATTAAGCTGATGTAAATTTGTCAAAACATTAAGCTGATGTAAATTTGCCAAAATATTAACCTGATGGTGTGCAGGGTGAAATATAAAACTGATGATATAACTAGCAAAACATTTAAATTTATTCTATATCCGATAAAACAAAACATACTGCACACCCGGCAAAACATTAAACTGATGGTATACTTGGCAAAACGTAAAACTGATTCTATACCTGGCAAAACATTAAACGTGATTCTATACCTGGCAAAACATTAAATTGACGGTATACTTGGCAAAACATGAAACTGATTCTAATCCTGGTAAAACATTAAATTGATTATAATCCTGGTAAAACATGCAATTGATGATATACCTGAAAAATATTAACCTGGATGTGTATTTAGAAATCACAATGCTATGCAAGAGTAGGAGGATTTAATATTAAAACCATTCTACCTCATTCTGAAAATTTTATTTTCAATCCATTCCCCTCTCTCCCCCCGCCCCCACGCCATATCCAGCGTACTTCTTAGACATTGTTTCAATGGAGAAATTGAGCATTACTCTGATTGGCTGGAGTTTTCAGGCAACAGTAAGCCATCATTTATGATTTTATATTCTTTCCTATTATCCGAATGAATAAACCAACATTTGTGTTTATAGTTTTCTCATTCAGATAACTAGTGCATGGTTTCAATGTTCTTATTCCTGTAACTTGCTTCGTGACCTCGTTTTCAACTTCTACAGGGACTCCTCACTGCTCCCTGGAAGCTATTGACATCGTTTTACTTAAATGAGTATTAATCGTGATCTAAGACAGTGCCCTACAGTTAGTCCCTGCTTAATTTTGGTCCTAATATTTTGACAATTAACTTTGGATCAACGCTCCCTCCTCCACCAAGGATTAGACACGCGACCTAAAAACAAAAATAGACTTGTATGCAAACGAACGTTTATAGTTAAAATATAGGTAAATAATAAACACAGGTTAACAATAAATGCAGGCAAACAATAAGTACAGATCAACAATAAATAAGATAAATATTAAATACAGGTTAACAATAATTAACAATAAATATAAGCTAATAGAAAAACAAGTTAATAAATACAGGTTAACAATAAAGATACCTGAACAATAAATACAGACTAACAACAAAATACAGGTTAATAAATATAGATTAACAAAAAATTACAGGTTAATAAATAATAAATACATATTAACAGCGTTAGTAGAAGTTGAAACTGGTGGTCGCCTCTCATTCCTTAGTGGACAGAATACAGGGACTAGTGAGTGACTAGACGCTCTGTGAACGTCCGTTATTAAACTAGACAATTAACCGAATGAACTTCTATAGTCCCAGTGTGCTTTCAGTGACTAGCACTTTCACACATTCAAGGTTCAAAGACGAGTTAAAATTATACTCAACAGAATTCCGAGCAGTAGCGAGATTAGAAATTAAAAAAAGGAAAATGAATTGCAGATTGGATGACGTAGTTATAGCAGGTCGAAAATGACGTCAGGTGGTCGGAACAAATGCAAGGCTCAAATGCAGTAAATGGAGATAAAATCAAAAGTTCCACAATATGCACACTTCCATCTGAATAAAGTTTGATGAACCCAGCACGAAATAGAAATTTACTTTCAGTCTCGGTGCATGCTCCAATATGGCGAGAGTGAAACTCAAACTAGAGTTCAGTTCACACACCCACCCACCCACCCACCCACCCACCCACCCACCCACCCACACACACACACACACACACACACACAGACACACACAGACACATATAGACACACACACAGACACACACACAGACACACACAGACACACACACACAGACACACACACACGCGTGCGCGCGCGAAAGCTGACATCACAATAAGTGAACACCAAAGTTCGAACACAATCTCGAACATGGAACGAAGCTAAACTGATTTTTCTTTTTCAATTTAAATGCTAAATCACTATTTTATTACAAACTATAATTTTTAATCTCAAATTTTAAACCCTGACTATTAATTATTGTTACGAGTCTGATAAAATCTGTGTCACGACTTCTTGACCCACTTGCTGTTTTTCAAAAATCAAATTTTGAAAACTCCTTTGTTAAAGTTCTCCCATGATACATCAGTATTGAGAAGCTTCTCGCAAAGAGGTCAGGATGTTATGTAACTTTAGGCCAGTGTCCAGCTTCTCGAACCGACTACATACCACGTGATCCGTCACGTGACGAGTTCTTTGCGTTTTGATAAATACAGTATCGCGCGCCGAATTCTTCACTCCGAAATCCAGAACGGCAACAGTCGTACCGTCTACCTGTACAGCCGCATATTCGTCGAGTCGATAGAGGAAAAAGCCCACCGTTATTTGTTTGAAGGTAACACGTCCGCTTCTCGCAAATGTATTGCATTTATTAATTGTATCTTGCATTTTGAACCATGTATGTAATTTTGTGCTATTTGTTGCTACTTTTAGCCTAAGCACGTGTTCGCTTGTAAATGACAAAACCTATAAGTTATTGTATATAAATCATTGTAACTCTTTTTCATTGTGACTTTAATTTATATAACTTTAAATTCACTAGTGCCAGGAGCGTCTGTGCACGACATGAATTTCCTTTGTAATTCAAATTATTGCGTGTAATTTTAATGTTAAATTGTGAAGTGCTTTGCTTGATTTGAATTGTTCCTTTGTATGAATTCTAAATTTTAATGTTGTAAATATTTGGTAATTCATACGTCATGTATTGTTAAATGTAACATAGGTGAAATAATTTATATCTTCAAATATAAATTGTAAACGATGCGTTGGTCGAATTTCTAACTCAGTGCATTTAAATACGAATCGTGCTTAGGTTGGCGAACATAAAACGCAGAACGATCATGGAAACATTCTTTGTCTTCAGGTCGGGCTTTTGAACTTTTGAACCTTGAGCTTTGAGCTTTGAACTCTTAGTTCTACCCCGATTTCAGTGGAGCTTGCTTCTACTACCTCTTATTCCTACCATCATTGTCTGGGTCATATGTCGACAAGCAGGTCTACATAGCCCTTTGTCTACACTCATATTCGTTGTCCGGCGTGATAACTGAGAGACAGTTTCTACGTATGCTTTGTGCATTGGCTGGCGATGATTGATGTGAGGTGGACTGGTTTGGACCAGATTTGAAAACCACGAGGCACCGTTTGTGAAGCTAAGTAAAATCCAACTGATTGAAAATCACAAAGACTATTGTGGCAAATTTCTCATGAAGTTCAGAACGATTAACTTGGACACTGATAAGCACATATTTATCTGTCATGAGTAGAATTAGACTTCGCGCTCGTATATTGATTATCTTGTTAATTGTTAAATCTTATTTTTAATTGTTAAACCTCTTCGTAGTAGATTTTTATGCATAATAAACCTAACTTAACGTGGTTTGGATGGGGGCTGACTGAGCTGAATGACGTAATGAATGCATATTAATTAAGAGGAATTTAATGACTCCAAGCCAGCTTTTGTACGCAAGTTGTCAGTTCGTAAATCTGTCGTCTTCACTACAAAGACACATTTTTAGTGTTTAGTCGAATGATAATTTGGGCAACCAGTCTGTATAGGATGAAGAGAAGGAGTTAATTTAATCTAATCATTTACAAGTCCTTAAAATCCTAGGCAGGGTCTATAAAGAAATACTGGAAACGTAACAATTATAAATGACTTTATTTGAATATACTGTAAAATATTATTTAAGAAATTTGTTATTGTATACAGTCTTTCCCACCCATTGTTACGATAAAGTTAACTGTATGCTTAATCTGTTTACTTACTTCTTTTATCTAATATTTAAAACTATTCTGGAAAAACAAGACATGAACTGGGGCTGGGGTGGTGGTGGTGGTGGAAGTCATGTCTAATGCTTGTCTATGCTAGGATAAACGAAATGTGTGTCTAACCTTTATTCAAACATTGTGTGAAGTGCTCCTTTGATTATATTTATATTTTGTATATTTGATTGTTGATTTAATAAATTTATTGTTAAATTTATTAACTATCTTGCACATATTAATAAGACATATGTTGGAGTTACAGTGGGTGGTTTGGGGCTCATTAAATATAATTAAAGACGGATTTGTTACGCTTTTAGTAAGAAGTTTCCACCTGCAAAATGATTATGTGATAGTAAAACGTCTTTCTTATTAGTTGTAAAGAGTAGAGTTTTACGACACCCTTATAATACGCCAAGTGAGAGACGTGTTGGTCTTGTGGGAGAATTATTAATAACTATAAATCAAGATTCTCGATCTTTGGTACTTAGTAATGTGTTATTAATTAATAAATAATAATCTTAATGATTGAACGGTGTCCAGAGGTGACACTACCTTTCTCTGATATGCATTTACTCCTTTACAATTAACACACACACACACAGAGCTAGCAATAATGCAACAAGCCCACATTCTGTTTCAATTGGCATTTATTAAACTCAAATGTAAAAATAAACAGCCTTAACCTTGTTCGCATTCACCCTTATTTTATCTCTCGCGCACTTTAGCTAACCTTATTAGGTTCTTTTCATGCCATCATTTCCACCCCCGTTTACCCCTACTATTTTGCATCGGTGTGGCTGTTGGAAGTCTGTTGGAACTCTATCATACCCAATGCAGTCGCTGGAAATGATCGGTGATACATATGTCACAAATATCACGTGATTTCAGGAAATCTAAAACGACAAATAAGGCGTTTGAAAAAAAAAAACAAGCAGAAGAAGAAAAGTCTCAGTTAACATCCCGTCACGGTTCAGGAGCAGTAACCTGACGTCACAGAATACTTGGTCATGCATACGTGAACCTATGATACATTGCCGACTCATAGTCTTGTGATCCATGACATTGGCGAAATGTTTGAAAGTGTTCAGTCAGTTCATCACTACGGGTCTTACTGTAATTGGTTGATGATGTAATATTTATTTTTGAATTAATGTTATAAACAATTTCAATCAAACAATGATGACGTGCAACTGTTTTTATACTTGTCACTACGGATAAAATTGTGTTTCCAACTGTTTTTAGACTTGTCACTACGGATAAAATTGTGTTTCCAACTGTTTTTAGACTTGTCACTACGGATAAAATTGTGTTTCCAACTGTTTAAAGAAATAAAAACTTTCACAGAAATCTGAGCTACAACAAGACGCTTCATGTTTTGTAATACACATGCAAATTGTTTTTATTCCTATGTATTCACCAGTTAATACCAGAATGTCAGTACGCATTCACCAGTTAGTACCAGAATGTCAGTACGTATTCACCAGTTAGTACCAGAATGTCAGTACGCATTCACCAGTTAGTACCAGAATGTCAGTACGTATTCACCAGTTAGTACCAGAATGTCAGTACGTATTCACTAGTTAATACTAGAATGTCAGTACGTATTCACCAGATTACCAGAATATCATTATGCTGTGGAATGGTGCAGACTGCAAGCAAACGCGAATATTTTAATCACTTGATTGGAAGCCAAACACAGACTGTGTGTGCGCGCGCGTGCATGCGTGCGTGCGTGCGTGCGTGTGTGTGTGTGTGTGTGTGTGTGTGTGTGTGTGTGTGTGTGTGTGTGTGTGCGTGCATGCGGGAGGTGGAGGAATTTAACAAGGCAACATAATGACAGCCTGAAACAATCTCTCATTTATCCTAGGTGTATTTCCTACCCGATTTAGACAGAAATGACTATCAGAGAAAGGCTTTAAGGCAGCAAGAGCTTGTCAATCAATTTCAGAGTCCTTAAGTAGATTTGTAAATCATAATCTTCGCAAATCAGTATTACAGTCAATGAATTCCATATTAAAGAATATTTTCGATAATCTGTCCAATAACCAATGATTTAGTCAGATAACATCTTAGTCTGTAAACATATTAGTCAGTCAATATCAAAGTCATTAAATATCTTAGTCAACCAACATGTAATATAGTAAAAATCTCAGTCAACGTCTTAATCATTGTTACGTTTCCAGTATTTATTTAAAGACCCTGCTTAGGAAATTATAGAACTTTAATTTACTATTTAAATTAATTCCCTTTCGTTTAACCTAAACAGACTGGTTGCTCAAATCATCATTCGACTAAATTAAAAATGCATCTTTGTAGTCTAGATCACAGATTTACGAAACTGATAATTTGCGTACTTTAGCTAGATTGGAAATCGTTAAAAACTCTCTTAGATTCATATGCATTCATTACGTCATTCGTTTTGCTCAGACAGCCCCCATCCAATCCCATTTGGTCTATATGCATACAAAGTTACTACAAAAGAGGTCCTTAACAAAATGAAATAAGATTTAATAAGTTTAACAATTAACAGCAACGATTAATTACAACACGACGTCTTAATTCTACACAGCGTTGTTCTCTCATTTTACCGTCTCTGTTAAAAGTCTTAACGAGAATTCTCTTTTCTTTTATTGCCAAATAGTCACTTGATTCTGGACCCTAGTAGATATACTTAACTACACTCTTGGTCGCATGTGGGGTTCAACTGGTTAGAACTGGTCCACATCCTTGGCTCATCGTCAGTACTGCATAGCACAACAGTCAATCGTCCACTCAATTACTGCATCGCTAATGTACTTGCGACGAATCGTTAACACGTGGTTAACACGAGGTACTTCTACATAGTTCACGTATGGGTCATGAAGACACCCGAGTCGGTGTACGACTCAAGAAGTACGAAGGTAGAGAGGAGTAACATAAGAAGAACCCGGCTCTTAAAAGTAGATTTACTGCTCTAGCGCGGGTTCATCTTCGACTCTGGTATGGCGGCGGGACGGAGCTATGTTAAAGCTGCCTTGTATGTCTGCCGGTCTGTGAGTGAGTGAGTGTTTTTGCGCCTTATGATCATTTTTATGAAACTGTATTGAACGCATCACGTGACCGCTCACGTGGTATGTTGTTGATCTCGAAGGTGCTGGACACTGGCCTAAAGTTATGCAACAATCTGACCTTGCTAGAAAGCTTCTCTCGATACTGATGTATCACGGGTGAATTTCAACAAAGGTCCGTTCAAAAATTTAATTTTGAAACGAGCAATTGGGTCACGAGGTCATGACACAGAATTTGTCACACATCGTCACACCCCCTTGCTTTTGAGGCGTTTATCTTACCAAAAGATAAATGCCTCCTACAAATTATGTGTTATAAAATGTAGAAGTGCAAAATGAAGAAAAAATTTACAATTAAAAAATTTCAACATAACCAGAAATAATGTAACGCGGCAGAGAAATCAACTCTAGATTAACGGCACTCTCATACAATATTTCTCACTTCAGAAATCAGAGAAAAATGATTTAAGAAAAATCAAATAAAATGATTTAAGAAGAACGTTCAGTCTAATTGAATAGACATCCATCCAATGGAATAACATGTTCTGAAAATTTCACTATCTGTCCCAATAATCAATAGTTCACACACAACCTAGTTTGATCTAACCAGATTATTCAGAATAGAAATCCAACATCAACCAATTCCACTGAATACGTATCCAACAATAGTGTGATCAGAAAATGACTTCCAATGAACAACACTATCAATATGCAGGTTATGAAAAGTTCCAGATATTGATTTCCTGTATCAACCAAATATCAGAGTTTATGGATTACCAACTCAATGAACCATCTATCAGTCTACCTGTCATATTCAGAGTTACAACACTAACACAATTCAATCAGTGTTATAGCTTGTCCCAAGTTTTTATGAAATGTCCAACATATTTACAATAACAACCACCAACTACGGTACAACAAGAAAATAATGAAAATTCAAAGAAGGTACCAAATCATTATTCCTACTGCTGCACTATCCTGCCAAGCACAATCTTCGTAGTTCTATCCCAATCCCAATACACGTCGTCGCCCATGTGTGTCAACATGTCTACGGCATGACAACTGTATTCTTTCTTTCTTACTCTGTTCGTCAGAATGTCACTGTGAGGTGCAATATATTGCATGTCAAGTTTAGACTTTTCATTTCTCGTCCGGTAAGTACGTCCCTGAAGTGTTTTATCTCTTTCAAAACTCTCCAAAGTACTTGTCAAGTTTAAAATGTTTTTGGTAGTGTCAGTTTCTGCATGACTGGTCTCTACCCTGTCTAACAGTTTCAAACTTCTCGATACGTTCGGTATCATGTCAGTGTCATTGTGGCCTTGACTCTGAACTCACGCAAATGGAAATTTGCTCTCTTGGTGTTTCGTGCATCTGTAGTTACGTCATTGTGTACACATTGAACGTCTCTAGTTCGCATGCACTCAACGTCTTTCGTCGGAATGGCGTCAGATCTACTATGGGTCCATTTCGCATCTAGTCTAACGTCATAGGTTCGCAAATGTGCTCTGTCGTGGCTACCAGTCTCTCTGAAGTACCTGAATTGCAACATTAGCTTCCCCGCTAAATCTGGAGGTTCCGTTCTCCTGATCTTATCATAGACTGAAGTGAAATACCTCATCCCACTAGTTGTTTTCTGTTTTAACCCATTCACAACTAGGTGTTCGACTGTTATGTCTGTCAATTTGTCTCTCTCCTTGACAACATAAGTCTGTGTCTCTTTTGTGACTCTAGAATTGTCTAACTCTCCACTCGAGTATTCCCTAGTCACTGTGGGGTCAGACTCACTCGCTAGCAAGTCAGATTCCCGTGGTTGTATGAACAAGGGTTCTGTCTTAAACTCTCCAAGAGTTATCGATTGTCTCCCCTGGACCATACCGTTTATTGAACCAACATAGCCTGTCTCCACTGACTCAGTTAATTCAATATGTCTTCTCATCAAGTCGTCAGAATCTATGATGGAAATTCTGTCAGTTTCAGTCACTAACTGGCAGTGAATGTTACCTGTCTCTATTACACTGAATAACATCACCATGTCTATTCTCTGTGTGTCGTAGGCTACACTCCCACTGTTTCCTCTATCATAATTCTCTGCATCTGATGTCAGTAACAGTCCTGATGCCCCACCTACTCTGGTTATCAGTCCGTCACTCCGGTTTTCATTGTCTATCGATCTAGTTCTGTCACTCATTTGTACTGTGTCTTTGATCAATTTGGGATTACACTCCGTACTTATTGCCAGTGAATCAAGGAACATATCAGTTAATGAAACCCCCTCCTCCTTACTTCCACTTGTCTCAGTTTTTGGTACGTACTCATGACATTCCTTTATCTCAACAGGTGAGTCAATAAAGGTAGTCCATGTACCGTGGCTTCTGTCTACGTCACTAATTCCGTTAAGTGATTTATCTGCAGACAGTTCTGCCATGTCTCTGACAACTGCGTGCATACACGTCAGTACACATGCATTGTTATCGTCGACCGTCCCTAATATCTCTATGTTAGAAATACTAGATTTCGTCCCTGTACAGTTTTCGACCATATCTTCTTCCATGTCACGTTTGGAAAAGAACTCTGCCTCAGCTCTGACAACTGTCATGTCATCTGAAGTAAATGAATTTATCATAGGCACATTGTCTCTGTCTGTAATGCTACCTATACTGTCATCTGGATCAAATACTTCTGTTTCCCTGGCTATCAATGTGTTAGCACTCGAAACCTCGCATAACGCAATAATCTTGTGTTCTAAAATTACGTCATGACTCACGTCAATCATCGGAGATCGAGATCTACCGATGTCAGTCTTCGTAGCGAGCACATTTTCATGACTCCCTCTTAAACTAACAGTTCGGTCAGTAGACTCAGTCGATGTGTCACTGCCTTTCAACGATACACAACTGATAGAATCCGTTTCTATCTTCTCATGCATATTTGTCCTGTCAGAAAAATCAGTCACTGTGTTGCTAGAAGTTTCATCACACCTTAACGGTACACAACCGATAGAAACTGTCTCTATCTTATCATGCGCATTCAGTCCGTCAATCAAGGTGTCACACGTACACGGCGGTGTATGTGTTTGTCCAAATTCTACACGTGTTATTAAGTCCTTAACAACAGTGTCTCTTCTTGTCTCTGTTTCAAGATCAAGTTTTGGTGGTGCGCTAACTGTTTCTGTAAACTGGTTAGCATGTTGAACTGTAATGGTTTTGTCAAAACATTTGTTTTTGTTTTCAATCAAACTGTCTAATTCGTCTGCTGTGTTCGGTAGCGCGACTAATTTCTGTGTGTCAGTCTCCACGCTCGCAGTGTTTGACCTCGGCAAGTCAAAGTTCACGGCCTGACCTTCCTGTCGTAATTTGTCAACAGTACCTTCCCCAGCAATTTTAGACTCTGTTTCGATTTCTGTCCACAACCATTCTAATTCTAGACTTTCTTTCCTTTCCATAAGCACTAGCCTCTCTTTCTTCAACTTTCTAATTTCGAACATTAAGTCTCGTATTTCAGCCTCCCCTTTGAATCGGAAATCTTTATCACACAACTGCGCTTCTGTAAGTTTTACACGTGAGCTTAATGAAGATATCTTTTCTTCCCTGTGTTCTATTTCCTTTTCATTGAGTGCAAGTAGGGCAGAATTACGTAGCGGTTCACCTTTATATTTTAGTGATATGCCTATCTCCTGTTCGCGTTTTAGAATCTCCATGAGCTGTAAGCTCCCTACACTGTTCTTCCGATAGTTGATCCCTAGATGTATCAAAGACATAATGTGATCATGTTCTATCTCTAACCTTTCTTCTTCCTCTTCCTCTCTCTTTGCTTTCTCTCTCCTGTCTAGTTCAGTTCTCACGAAGTTCATTACCTCGTCTTCCGTTCGGTATCCGATCAAGGAACCTATCTCTCTCAGACTCGCAATAGTCTGTTCGAGATCCATCTTATTTATTTAGCGCGTCTGGCTACAATAAATATCTCTCGTGATTGTGTATCTAACCGTAGGCGATAAAACTCCGCTTTTATCCCACAATAACTTTTAGGCTACGACCTTACAAAAATTATTGAATTTATTCAGAACACCTTCCGAAATAAATTACGCGTTGGTTACACGTTCACCTGCTCTAGATCCATTTTACTGTCTTAGCGCGCTGGCTACAATAAAAATGTATCTCGTGAATTGTGTGTTTTAACCGTCGGCGATAACTCCGCTTATCCCGAAAATAACTTTTAGGCTACAACCTTACAAAAATTATTTAATTTACTCAGAACACCTTCCGAAATAAATTACGCGTTAACTCTTACACGTTTCACCTGCTTGTCACAGTGTCCGCTGTTCCAAGACTTTCGTAATGTCACGGCTCCGACCATACAACATTACACATTATACTTAGCACCCTAAATATAATAGTCCGAAGTCTGTTACTACCGGTAACTCTCCTAGCTGGCGGTATAACACGTCGACCTCTTACAATGAAGTATCCAGTAACACAATACTAAATAAATCATCAATAGCTAACATGACATATTTAACTACGCTTAAATATATCAACATTAACTAACATGCACGCTACTCTGCAAAAGAATACATGCACATGTCACAACAAAAGCAAGATAAATATTTCAACAATCCTGAATCAATAGAATATTGGCAATTCTCAGATGTTCGTTTCCTAAAGATATGATACGCCCTATGTATATAAAAATGTTACAATTTAATACATATCAATCCACGGACGAGATTCCCCCACTTGTTACGTTTCCAGTATTTATTTAAAGACCCTGCTTAGGAAATTATAGAACTTTAATTTACTATTTAAATTAATTCCCTTTCGTTTAACCTAAACAGACTGGTTGCTCAAATCATCATTCGACTAAATTAAAAATGCATCTTTGTAGTCTAGATCACAGATTTACGAAACTGATAATTTGCGTACTTTAGCTAGATTGGAAATCGTTAAAAACTCTCTTAGATTCATATGCATTCATTACGTCATTCGTTTTGCTCAGACAGCCCCCATCCAATCCCATTTGGTCTATATGCATACAAAGTTACTACAAAAGAGGTCCTTAACAAAATGAAATAAGATTTAATAAGTTTAACAATTAACAGCAACGATTAATTACAACACGACGTCTTAATTCTACACAGCGTTGTTCTCTCATTTTACCGTCTCTGTTAAAAGTCTTAACGAGAATTCTCTTTTCTTTTATTGCCAAATAGTCACTTGATTCTGGACCCTAGTAGATATACTTAACTACACTCTTGGTCGCATGTGGGGTTCAACTGGTTAGAACTGGTCCACATCCTTGGCTCATCGTCAGTACTGCATAGCACAACAGTCAATCGTCCACTCAATTACTGCATCGCTAATGTACTTGCGACGAATCGTTAACACGTGGTTAACACGAGGTACTTCTACATAGTTCACGTATGGGTCATGAAGACACCCGAGTCGGTGTACGACTCAAGAAGTACGAAGGTAGAGAGGAGTAACATAAGAAGAACCCGGCTCTTAAAAGTAGATTTACTGCTCTAGCGCGGGTTCATCTTCGACTCTGGTATGGCGGCGGGACGGAGCTATGTTAAAGCTGCCTTGTATGTCTGCCGGTCTGTGAGTGAGTGAGTGTTTTTGCGCCTTATGATCATTTTTATGAAACTGTATTGAACGCATCACGTGACCGCTCACGTGGTATGTTGTTGATCTCGAAGGTGCTGGACACTGGCCTAAAGTTATGCAACAATCTGACCTTGCTAGAAAGCTTCTCTCGATACTGATGTATCACGGGTGAATTTCAACAAAGGTCCGTTCAAAAATTTAATTTTGAAACGAGCAATTGGGTCACGAGGTCATGACACAGAATTTGTCACACATCGTCACAATCATTACATCATAATGTAAACATTTTAGAAAAAGAAAGCATTCAGATTAAAGATTTGATATCTGATTATTTTGCTAATGAGGATGTAGCTGATGGATTTTCATCTGAAAGTGACACGGACAGCGAATCGCGTGATCGAACAACGAAAAAGACGAAGCAGACGACAGCTGACGATAACTGACTGTACACTGAAGTGAAAGGTGTGCTATAATAATTGGATTATTTAAACGATATTTTTTTTAAGAATGTGAAAGTAATGCAGCTTTAATCTGTGATTTATTTAGTGGAGCTAGCATCAGATTTAGAAAGAGGTATCAATTCAATATTATGCCTTAATTTTAGAATATTCTGTGAGCCACAATAATCATTCTCGCATACAGAAATTCTAATCGTTATGGCTTAAAAAGACTGTTGTCTGTAAATGATGTAACAATATATTTGTTGTTTATAGTTATTACAGTGTTAGCTATTGTGTCTTCTTCAACTCTGATTGCAAATGAAGCAGATTAATATATGGTTGCTAAGGAAAAACCTCTCAGAAATGTGTTCAATCTTTGAGGCCGATTTTCTCAAAATGGCCGTCCGGACAGTAGTGCACTTCAAACAAACATAACTTTTCCATATTTTGTCCTACACTCTTTATTTTTATATCAACAAAAAGCCCTTTCAATTTTCTTTCTATTGATATATATATCTCAATACCCCCAAAATCCGACTTAAGTATCTTTTTGTGGTGACAGGTCACATATTAGCTTTAAGTAGCTTAATCTCATATAAAACCAAACGATATCATAATCACTTATAGTAATACAAGCATCAGTTTTGCAAAAGACATAATGTATTATATGAAAATATCAGTAGCACAGCCCCAAAAGATAACTCTTTTTATGGTCGCATCAACATTATCTTCAATTGTTTATATCATCGTATCGGCGCAAACAGTTTACAATTATCTGTTCTTTACAAATACCGTCTGTAAATTTGTCTCTCTTTATTTTAAAATTTAATTATTATATAAATTGTTAAATAGTGAGAGTAACCCGACCTTGGGCAGTCCTTATGGTGGTATTTTTGAAAGTTTCAGAGTTGGAAGTAAACAACCTGAGTTGAGAATGTGCTAGAAATTGCTGATGTAATGCAAACTAGTTCACCTGGGTGAGTTGTTTTTATTACCCAATGGTTATGATTTACAAGAAGGAGACCAACCAATGGGCTGAGATCTAAAAGTTTAGCAACAGATGAGAAATCTATTGTCTGATCACTTGAATTTGAAGTGGCAAAGAAGTCTAGTTTTGAAAGGCAGTCATTAACAATATGATGAGCTAACTGACTGATTGAGAGAGAAAATGACTTGGAAATATTTCAAGCATTTTGCTATTGTGTTATACTTGAGTTTTAATCAGATGTATTATGTGAGTAGACTATTATTTCTACAAATATTTGAACTAAGCTACTTACTCATATGTAGTATTCTAAACACTTGACATTGTTAAACTATTACACTGTATTTATTATGCTGTGTGTGTGTGTGTATCCAACTAATAAATACTGTTGCAGGAAATTGTAAGTTGAGAATGGAATGTAAGAAAGAATGGAGTTATAAAGCATAACTGGAAACTTGGCATTGCCTCCTGATTATATCTGTCAGGGCAAGCAGCCTTTTCTATTTTCTACTTTCATTTTATTTGAATATACAGGTTCACTGATTGTAATCCACTACAACCAGGCAAGATGCAGGGATCGTCTGCCACAGTGTAAGTGAAGGAATACACTTAACTCCCTTGATGTATTGTGGCAAAGTGTACTGATTACATGGGCAATTTCTGGTATGGTGAAGTTACTAGAAATCACTACAATTATTGTTCTGCTCAAAGGAGTTGACATGGTGAAAAGAAGTGCCTAGGTTAGCTCAAGAGAATAAGTAGCGGAACAGTGTTTTCAATTTGTGATGTTAAACACATGGAACTGGTGTAATGATGGCAGACAATACACTTGTGACATTGTTGCAAAAGCAATCAAAAGACTATTGAGACAGCAGTTAATTTAGTTTATGTAAAACTATTATCGCTTATCTCTAATAACTCCATTTCTGTTCTCTGATAAGAACTCTCCTGTGATTTGTATTGAATTGTTGAATTGTACTTGTTGGATCAATGATCGTGTAATATAAACATTATTTGAATGTGGTTTTGAGGAAATATTGATGTCAAGTAATCTTTTCCATTGAATTATCATATGTATATTTGATTATTGATTTAATAAATTACTGTTTATGACCTTGACCTTCTTACATATATTGATAATCTTATGTTGGAGAAAAAAGTGGGTAGAGCTGAATTTGCTAAATATAGATTAAATACGGATTTGTCTTCTCCCTTAGTAAGAAGTTTTCTACATGTGAGATGGTAAATGTTTGTATTTTATGTTGTGGAAGAGAGAAAACGTTTACAGTGCCCGCATATCCACCAAGTGAGAGAGACGAGTAGGGTCTGCTGGAGAATTTTTAATGACATAAATTAAGATTCTCATCACTTGTAATTAGTTGTGGATGGTTAATTAATTAATAATAATAATAACCATTAACTAGGAAGTGCAGGCATCGTCACACTTTGCTTTCTGATATCCATGACCATAATACTTGTCTTTATTTGTGTTGGAACATATGCTTTTGTTTGTTGTTTGGCTTGCTTATTTCTTGATAAGATTTGCATTAACAGTACACAAAGGGCAATTTTTTTTAATGTGATTTGTGATGCACATTTTAAAATGTAATGATCGTATCAGAATTGCTAGCATATGTGTGATGCACATTTTAAAATGTAATGATCGTATCAGAATTGCTAGCATAAGCGACGTTTCATAATTATGTCTTATTGTAATAATGATAATGTGAGCACAAATTGTGCGGAAAGTATGATTCGTGAAATGATTACTTCCCCTTGGCAACAATTATAATATATTATAGGACAATACAGGCCCCCAGGAACGAAAGGTTATGCAGACTGGCCTATCACTCAACAGATTCGATCCCCGCCCGGGTGAAAAAAAACAAACTTTCGGGCGATCTTTAACCGCTCTCCAGATGAAGGGTATTGTCTCCGGGGGGTGGGGGGGTTGGGCAATAAATATTATCTCGTGTACTGACAGACCAGGCATATTAGAGATCCTTTAGCAGGTAAAACCGACAATATATAGGCCGTAGGACGTGGCGTATAGAATATCAACAAGGCACTCACTCCAAACCGCCACTCTCCCCAAGCATGGGCAAAATATCTCTCCATTCTAACAACATAAATGTATCACTTGGCACTTGCACCCGTCTGCGAAACTAGCCTGAGTTAAGAAACGGGAAATCCAAATCAAAACAAAGACACAAAGACGAGTGTGTGTGTGTGTGTGTGTGTGTGTGTGTGTGTGTGTGTGTGTGTGTGTGTGTGTGTGTGTGTGTGTGTGTGCGTGTGCGTGTGTGTGTGTGTGCGAGGGGAGTTGCGGGAGTGCTCGAAGCATCACAGTGTGTATACCCCATGTTCCCGGTTGACCGCCATTGCTGTTCTCACCAATCAGATGTCCAGCCAGTCCAAACATCATAAAACCATTGTCCAGCTTACTGCTCCTAGAGACGGGCTGCGCTCCACGTCCGAGCAAACTACGGCCATGCCTAGCGGTCTCCGGGGCCTATTGACCAAGCGGGTCAGCTGACAGCTTAAGGCCGGCTGCGTAAAGTCTCGTACACCTTTCCGAGAGTTGGCGATGACCTTGTCCTTTCTGACAAGAATCGAGACGCTATCCATCTGGGCTGCCTTTTAAAAACTGGAGTGGAGGTGGGGATTTCTCGTGTCATAATATGTGAGCAATAATGATTCAACCTTTCCTTATTTGGAAGAGCAAAATCTGGGGATACAGAATCAGGCATCATAATTTGAGCATCTCCGTGTATTCTTGTCATGGCTGGCAGTTTCTTCTTGGAGTGAATTAAAAACAATTCTCCGCCATATCGTCGGAATGTGTAGGAATTTTACTCGTGGTTGAATCATTGACTCTAAAGTTTAGTTCAACTTAACGGGCTTCCTGTTGAGCTGTCCTTATCAGTGCTCTTGATCGTCATTGCTTTCAAACACTTCCTGTTTCTAATTTTTTGTTTGTTGTCGCTTGGTATTTGTATTGTACTAGACAGCTCGATATTAATATTATTGTACTCGACAGCTCGATATTAATATTGTTGTACTCGACAGATCAAAATTAGTATTGTTGTAATCGACATTAATATTGTTGTACTCGATATTAATATCGTTGTACTCGACAGATCGACATTAATATTGTTGTACTCGACAGATCAAAATTAGTATTGTTGTAATCGACATTAATATTGTTGTACTCGACAGATCGACATTAGTATTGTTGTACTCGACATTAGTATTGTTGTACTCGAAAGCTCGATATTAATATCGTTGTACTCGACATATCGACATTAGTATTGTTGTAATCGACATTAATATTGTTGTACTCGACAGATCAAAATTAGTATTGTTGTAATCGACATTAATATTGTTGTACTCGACAGATCGACATTAGTATTGTTGTACTTGACATTAGTATTGTTGTAATCGAAATTAGTATTGTTGTATTCGACATTATTAGTGTTGTAATCGACATTAATATTGTTATACTCGACATTAATATTGTTATACTCGACATTAATATTGTTGTACTCGATATTAATATCATTATTTCTCGACAGATCGACATTAGTATTGTTGTAATCGACATGAATATTGCTGTTATCGACATTAGTAATGTTGTAATCGACATTAGTATTGCTGTAATCAACATTAGTATTGTTGTAATCGACATTAGTATTGTTGTAATCGACATTAGTAATGTTGTAATCGACATTAGTATTGTTGTAATCGACAGCTAAAGCAACAATATCCTATATTTCACTATCGCTTTCACTGAATTGTGTTACGTCCATGGAAGCAGCCATTTTACATTAATGTATCACGTGGCATGGCTATAAATGGTATCAGCGTGAAATGAGCCAGCCCGCGGAGAAGATAATTCCACATTCGAAAGAAAAGTGTTTGATTATTTTCACTATTCAACCATTTCTAACTCGTTTCTCTCTTTTTTTTTTAAATTGATTGTTGTCTATGATTTAATTTTTAATCCTTGAGTACCTGGAGTGATTACATTAGAGAAATATTTGACTGGACATTCCTACTTGTGGCAAGACGTAATAGTCTAAGTGGTAATGGGGATTGTTTGTCCATCTTTATTTGTGGTGTTATCTATTTTTAAAAAAATTTTTTGTAAGAATGAATTAAAGAACTGAAAAGATTGAATTAGCCATGCATAGAATTAACAATTATTTGTCTAAATATTAGAAACCACTGAACCTGAGTGTACTCGAATATTTGATTTGTTATGAATACATGAAATGTTCAATTATGATTAATGTCAATTAAATTATTAATCACTTATCTTTTTACCTCTTGTATTTGATGAGGCGAGTGTTGCAGATTCGAAGGGTAGGGGTTGTGGTGTTAGCGTAGAGAAGTTATTAAAATGGAGGCAACACCAAAAAGCAGGATACCCCCAGAAAGTAGACTAATTGCAATCCAAAGTATAATAATCATAACATTATGTCTAAACGATATTCCTTACACACGAAGAAGGTCAAGCATAAATCGGTCCCGCAAATCAACAATCATGTACTTGACCCAGAAGTGAGTTACATCGTCAAATACGCACGCACAGATTATCATAGCCAAACACTTCACAAAAACATCACTGTCGGAAGCCTCACGCACAGATTAGCATAGCCAAACACTTCACAAAAACATCACTGTCGAAAGCCTTTCCTCTGTATGGAATATGATGCAAAATAATTATCCGAGATACGACATTCCACCAAATGCAGGTAGATTTAGCATGCTTTCTCTCAAACATTGACATACAGACATACCAGAGTTACCAAGTGCTCAATTTATGCACGCATCAGACAGGTCAAAGCACTCTAAGTGCTCACAGATAAGCCATACTCTACTGAACACGTACTCACTCATTACAAAACCGATCTGTCACTGACGCACGTAACAACTCTTGCACGATGGTTTTGATTTGCAATTTAATTTAATGACTGTGATGACGTCATATAGGACAGTTCAGTACAGAAGGTGAGCACTAGATGTTGACCTGGATTTGGGCCAGTATAGTTTTGCGGGTCCAAGGAAGGCTTGGATTTGTCTGTAGGTTAGGCCTAATGGACGGAAAGAAGACTGAAGGGGCTAGGATAGGTCTACTGGGCTAATGAGACAGGACTGCTAATATAGGTCTACCAGGCTAATGAGACAGGACTGGGCTAGAATAGGTCTACCAGGCTAATGAGACAAGTCTGGGCTAGGATAGGTCTACCAGGCTAATGAGACAGGTCTGGGCTAGGATAGGTCTACCAGGCTAATGAGACAGGTCTGGGCTAGGATAGGTCTACCAGGCTAATGAGACAGGTCTGGGCAAGGGTAGGTCTACCAGGCTAATGAGACAGGTCTGGGCTAGGATAGGTCTACCAGGCTAATGAGACAGGTCTGGGCAAGGGTAGGTCTATCATACTAAGAAGGACAGGGTTGGACTAGGGTATGCCTACTGGGCTCAGGAAGACTGAATTGGGCTAGGACAAACCTACTGGCCTGAAGGAGGATTGCTGTGGGCAAGGGTAGGGCTATTGGGCTTAAGGGTGACAAGGCTAGAAAGGTCTGCTGACAGGAGTGAGCTTAGCTAAGTCTGTCTACTGGGCTGGAGAAGTGTGCTAGGTTAGGTTTATCTACTGTGTCGAAGAAGTGGTTTAGCTTAGGTCTAACTACCGAGCTTGGTAAAGCAGGGGTGCACAAACCGCGGCTCTATGCGTCCCCCAGAGGACTTTTGGATGTTACCATTATTACGAATGTAAAGCACATTATTTCATTATTTGTTTTTGTTTTTTCTACTGAGCCATCCATGTGGCGGCCCTCCACGCACTATCAATTGGAAATCTGGCCCTCTGGCCTAAAACGTTTGTGCACCCCTGTGGTAAAGTTTATCTACTGGCCGAAGGAGAACTAGGCTAGGTTAAATTTATCTGCTGGGCTCAAGTAGGACTGGGCTAGATTATGTTTATCTAATGGGCTGAAGGAGAACTGGGCTAGGTTAAGTTTATCTAATGGATTGAAGGAGAATAGGGCTAGGTTAAGTTTATCTACTGGGCTGAAGAAGGACTGAGCTAGGATAAATGTATCTACTGGGTTGAAAGAGAACTGGGCTAGATTACATCTATCTACTGGCCTGAAGAAGGACTGAGCTGAGTTAAATATATCTACTGGCCTGAAGGAGAACTGGGATATATTATGGTAGACCTACTGGCCTGAAGGAGGGTTAGCCTCAAGACGACCGGAATGGGAACTGCACGAAACTCATCAGCATCACATACTATATCGTACCTATGGCAGTCGCATGCAACAGTGGGAACTAAACACTAAGTTGTCGCTAAGAGACCCAGCACAGAGATTCATGGGACAAGGGCAGAAAAATATTTTAATTAGAAAAACTATAGATTAACAAGACTTGTGTATTTCATTTTATATTTATTGATTTGTTTTTAAAAAAATCAAAAATGAAGCAAAGTTAATTTGTCCACGATCTTCCCCAATAAACACTTTAAAAGTAATAATACTAATAATGAGCAACAAGCAATACTTTAAAAGTTGATAACAAAAATAAAAACGATTAAAATATATTTACACAAAACTTGTGATAATATACAAAATTTGTGAGTTGTATAATTGTGTATGTCAGAGTGCGTTTATGTACGTGTATGTGTGTGTGTGTGTGTGTGTGTGTGTGTGTGTGTGTGTGTGCGTGCGTGCGTGTGTGTGTGTGTGTGTGTGTGTGTGTGTGTGTGTGTGTGTGTGTGTGTGTGTGTGTGTGTGTATGTGTGCTTTTGTATGTGTGTGTGTGTGTGTGTGTGTGTGTGTGTGTGTGTGTGTGTGTGTGTTGGTAATTGAACCAAAATCTAAATCTACCCCTGAAGTAAAAAATTCCATAATGGCTTGATGCAAAAAAAGATCAGTAGGCAATAAACAACAAGAGCTAAATCGTCAAAAGCATTCCTCCATTACTTCCCTTTGCTTGAGGTCAAAGGTAAAGAGTAACAAAGTATGAGGTAGAGGATATTCCAAGAACTTCAGTATCATTTAGCCATTTAATTGCTTCAACTTGGAAAAAACGAAAGCCATTCCCCACCCATTTACTGTATCTACCTCACTCTCCATCCATAACTTATTATTTTATCTACCCATCCACCCGTTTTAAAAAGACACGCCAACAGGATTTGAATCTCTAACCATGCAGAGTCTAGCATGCATACGACAGCCTCTATCTTTCAGGAGAGACGCTTATTGAACAGAAAGCCAGGTCATTTTTTAACACCTGAAGTGTTAGAGTTCTTGAAAAGGGAGACAAATCATTTCAATACCCAAAGAGTTCTAGTTCTTGAACGGAAAGACAAGTCTTTAAATAGCTATAGAGTTAGTGTTCTTGAACAGAAAGACAGGTCATTTCAACACCAGAAAAGGTAGACTTCTCGAAAAGAAAATCAGATCGCATAAATACCGGAAGAATTAGACTTTAATTACATTTGAGTTGTCTTCTCCTTGATAGGAAATCACGAGTATAGATTTCTGTCTTTTCTTTACCAACTGTCGTGTTCTTAAAAAGAGAGGTTCGATGACATGAACATTAAATGAAAAGATCATTACAGTTTTAAAATGAAAAAAAAAACTATATTAAAAAACTAATAAAAATTCAACAGTTGAGGTGTAATATCAAAAGCACAGATCAGTTTCAATACAGCTACTTGAAAATAAATTACGACGATACTTGCAAAAAGGCATAACCAAAAAGAAATTAATTAAATAGAAATTATTAAGTACAATATACTGAACAGTTTCTCACTGTATATGAGTCATTCTGCATAACTCTTTTCTGGCAAATCAGGTTACATGGAAGTAGCTATAAAGTGGGGAAATATTCTGATTTTCTTGCAACAGATCCACATTCGAGGGAGCAATTCTTTGTTTGTACATTTAGGGAATCATTAATGTTGTCTTTCCATAGATCATAAATTAGGGAGAAATCGCTAAGAACTTTAATGAATACGGCATGGCAAGAAAAAATGTTTTAGTGGAAGGAAATCAATAAATATAAGATACAATAGACATATACATTGAAATTGAATGTTAATTTTAAAAAAAATTACAACATTCGTTTCTATATAATAATAATATGAAATAAGTATATACAATTCAAATATCATTTTGAAATTTTGTTTAGATAACAAGAGTTATTTATCATGTATATATATCAAAAGAATTGTTCAGAGAAATCAAGCAGCAAAGTTGGTGTAAACCTAATGTAAAAGAAATTGTCTGCATTTTAAAAAGCACAACACAAAACTAAAAATAAAAAAAGTCCAATGATATGTGCACATCCAACATAAGTAACGTTAACTTTGATTTTCCACAAATTATGTACACGATTATTTTAAAACTGAAATTCATTTACAAAAGAAATATACACAAGAATCAGTTTCCGGACAGTTTCGTTGCAGGACAATTTAGTCGGGGTGCTGTTGCAGGCTTCAGGAAAAAAACACGCCAAGATTCTTCAATGTCTACTCGCAGACATTGCTCCTGGCTCAGAAAGTCTAATCTCCTTTCTAACGCCAACTTCCGACCAGTCGCCTTTTGTGTGGACAGCAGTTTATTGCCGGACACGTCATCAACACATGACATAGAAGTGTTGGGTCAACAAGCAAGTCTACAAGGGTACGAATGTTTTGGTAACATACTGAGACAGGTGTCACTAATCACTGAACAGTCTGCTGTCTTGGGGTGCCTTTCTGTTAACTGTCCTTATCAGATTCTACTGAAGAACCGTCTGCAGAAAATTCATTGCTTTTTTTCTGGTTGGAGGTACCCGAAACAGTGTACAACAGTCCGCCGGGTTAGTCGACGTCACTTCCCACATTCCAATTTAATTACAACAGAATCATACTAAAAACATTAACAATCATCTTTCGTAGAACGAAAACTTTTCACAAAAGGTGAAACTATCACATACCGAAGAAACCAAAAATCTCCTTTTGTCATAGTCATGTTTCCTTTAGACAAGGAGTGTGCTCGCAACAACAGCCACTATCTCCCTTAACAATAAGGATGCGTCTCAATGTATAGTGTTGAGTTAAATTTACTGGAGCATATATTTGCCCATAATATGCATATATAAAAGTTTGTGGGTGAAATCTATCGCAGCACTGGCTATTTGTTTCACAACAGAAGGGCGTTCCTATGAAGTCATCCAAATCTTTTATTATCCAGCCTGTTTTACGGCAGCCCATCTTTGCCAAAAGCGTAAAATATATAGCACTACCATTAATATCACAGCGATGTCTTCACAAAGCGTGAAATGTCTACTCTAGTACCACCCTGGAGACATTCTGTAGTATGAGATGATGACACAAGTTAACATTCACAAACAATAATTAAATTACTGATACTCTGACCTTTTCTCTCGGAGAATGGATCCCAACAAATAAAGAAAAAAAGAAAACAAAATTAAAACAAACTACAACAATTTAAAACTGAATATAATTTTCAATTATGAAGTAATATATACATCACTTTCAAGCATGTATTTATTTATAAAATAGGGATGGCTAAAGTGGCGAAGTAAATGAGCCTATCACTTTCTAGACTTAATTGTTATATAAATTGTTGAATTGTCAAAGTGACAAAACCTTGGGCACTCCTTATGATGGTATTTTTGTAAGTGTCAGAGGTGGAGTAAACAACTCAAGTACAGAATATGCTAGAAATTGCTGATGCAATCCAAATAAGTTTCAACTGGATGAGTAGTTTTATTATCCAATGGTAATGATTCACGAGAAAGAGACCAGCCAATGAGCTGAGATCAGAAGTTTATCTGCTGTAGAGAATTCTATTGTCCAATCATTTTGAGTTTGGAGTGACAAGAAGTTCAGTCAGTAGAGGTGGCCATTAGCTTAATGGTTAGTTAACTGACTGATTGAGAGATATGTTATTGAGATGTTATATTTGTGTTTTACGTAGGGATGTGATATGTGAGTAGACGATTATTTCTAATAATGTTTGAACTAAGATGCTCACATACAGTATGCTAAACCATTGACATTTTAGTGAATGTGCTCATAACATTTATATGCTTTATCTTTTCTTTGCTCTGTGATGTATCATAATAAATACTGTTGCAGGAAACTGTAAGCTGAGATTTGAATGTAAGAGAGAATGGAGTTAAAGATGAATAAACTGGAGACATAGATATTTTTCACTGATTATATTTTACAGGGAATATGTAGCTTTTCCTTCTTTCTGAAACTCCTGGCTTACTAATTATAAACCACTACATGGCAGACGCAAGAAGTATCTATCACAGTGTAAGTGTAAGGAATACACTGCACTCCATTGATGTATGGTGGCAAAGTATGACTACATCATTCTGGTACAAGGAAGTTACTTGAAATTGCTACAATTGTTGTTCTGCCTGAGGGAGCTAATACGGCAGAGCACCAGATGGCCTCGAGAGAATAGTGGCTAGTCAGTGTTCTACAATGTGAGAAGGGAAACATATGGAAATAGCAATATTAATGTGAACAATAAACTTATGACTTTGTTATGAAAAGTGTGCAAAAAGACTATTGCAGCTTCGCCTAGACAGGGGTATATAGAAACTATTACCTCTAATAATTCCATTTCAGTTCTCTAATAAGAACTAGCTTGTGATTTGTATTGACACCAATCTTTTGAATTGTGTTTTAGGATATAAGACTATACAGGTATTAAAAGTATTCGAATGTGGTTTTGTGGAAATATTAATGTCAAGTCATCTTTTTCATTGTATTTGTTATATTTGTTTGTTGATTTAATAAATTTATTGTTTACTTTATTGACCTTCTAAGACCTATTGATAACCATATGTTGGAGAAGAAAGTGAGTGGATAGGAGCTCACTAAATATAGATTAAAAGACGGAGTTATCTTCTCCTTTAGTAAGAAGTTTTCCACCTACGGAAATATTGTGTGATGGTAAATGTTTGTCTTCAATGTTGTGGAAGAGTGATAACATTTAAAGTGCCCGCATATCCGCCAAGTGACAGAGACGAGTGGTGTCTGCTGGAGAAGTATTAATAACGTAAATAAAGATTCTCATCACTTGTAATTAGTTATGGATGTTTAATTAATTAATAATAACTAGGTGATATTGGCGTCACAGCTATGAAGTGATTTCTATGGATAATACTTATGAGAGGTTCAACAGTAAAGATATTCATGAACTTAAGTCAGTTTATCTTACGAACTCAATACTAAATGGTATAGGTTTGACTATGAAGTAATTTCTGTACTCAGCACTTGATTTGCTCACTGCTGAAACACTATTTTTCCATTTTATTTTTTTCAATATTCCTGTAACTGCCAGAAAAAAACCATTGTCATCAATCGGTGGTGTTTGTGCATTTCTTGTTGCTATTCTGCAAAGTGTAAAGGTGTTTACAAACTGTTTTCTAAAATATGTTTAAAACAACTCAACAAATTTCAAAGTTCACCCTCGTCGAAAAACAAAATTAAACATTTTCAGGTCAGTATTATTACTACACCATCAATCAAACAACGTGATTGAAAACAAAATTAAGAAAAGAAAAATATCACTAAATGATTAAAAATTAGCACAATGCACAGAACTTTTCATAGTCTGAGCAACGCAAGAGTGGTGGTGGTTAAAATTAGCAACATGTGGTGTCGACTAACTGGAAACAGCTGAAAAGGGAGGGTTCATTGTCGGATCATTTCGAAAATGGTTCTGTCGACACCATCAGCGAAAACATCGTCAAGTAGTTCGTTTGTGACAACAGACAACAGGCGCGATACATCAGTTTCAGTCATGTAGCCGCAGTCCAGCATCGACGGGATGTCCTCTGGGTTCTCTGAGGTGGTCTGCACATCACTGGACTGCTCAGACACACCGCTGGCGTCAGAGGACACTGAGGATATGCTGCACCGCCCGTCAGTGCTGTGCGGGGTCAACGCGTCCCGTTCGAAAACGCATGGTCCATGATCGGCAAAGGCCAAATCTTGGAGATAAGTGAAGTGGGCGTTACGGCTCGAGACCTGATCTAAAGTACTGTTTGGCACTTTGGACTTTGGAAAGGCGTAGGGCTCGGCCTGTATTGGGGTGCGAGACTCCGTCGTCAATGTGTGGTTGATGCTCGTCAGATCGTCGGTAGTGGATAACTGGCGGAAATGGTCGGGCAGTTTCAAGTCCTGCTGAGTGTGGTCATAGCTGCTAACTGGGGGTTCTACCGGTAAATATTTGCTGTCGAACTCGGAACTGTTGGCCGGAAAAGGGT
Organism: Sinotaia quadrata; assembly: GCA_028829895.1. NCBI lineage: Eukaryota > Metazoa > Mollusca > Gastropoda > Architaenioglossa > Viviparidae > Sinotaia > Sinotaia quadrata. The sequence continues at coordinate 15,307,895 of CM054177.1, read as the reverse complement.
CCCTCTTCTGGTGCATGTGCTGGAAGGGTAGGAGTGCAGAAGAGGTCAAAGGTGAGCTAGGATAGGCCAAAGAAGCAGCACGTTCTTCCTCTGGCTCGACCTTGATGGGCACGGACTGGCGGTCGGTGCACGTGCAAACCTTGAGGTGGGCCTCCAGCAGTGAATGAATGGCGTTTTTATCAAGGCGGAGTTGGTGGACTTCCCTCAGAAGCTGTTGGTTACGGGCAATCACCCACTCGTAACTCTGAGGAAAAAGTATGCAAAGATCAGAGAACTCAGATTCAGTAAGACTTATAATCACATTGAACTAAGACACAATAAGACTATGACCACAACGAGGCTATGATACATAAAGACTATGACCACAACGAGGCTATGATACATAAAGACTATGACCACAACGAGGCTATGATCCATTTCTTGGTGGCTTTCAACGGCGTATGTACAGCGTTTTCTCCTTCGATTTTGGAATTTATTTCAGTATATAATTTATAAGTCCATCTTTTTAGTGCATTATAGTTATATTTGCTTCTGATTGATATTTTAACATTCATTTCATACTTAAAATATTGTCGTGCGCTATAGAAACTGTTCATATAGTTATCAAAAATATTGATTTGTTAAGAGTGTAGTAGTAAGTCTTAGAGTTTTGAAATGCTTAATTGCTCTATTAGGATGAAATTATTATTATTATAAAATTGCACCGATGCACTATACACAGTTTGTAATAATGTTCGCCTTAACTGGAAAGCATCATATATCAACAGTGGAATATTTTCAGTTTCGAAAAATAATCTACAGCTACGTGCAGCACAGGTTTGAATTTACTTTCAAATTACTTAAGACAAATGTGATTATTCATTACTGTACTTAGAACAGATAGGACTATGGATGTATGTCTCCCTCCCCCCCCCAAACACACACCAGCCTCAAAGTGTCGCTGACGTCACTAGTGACATTAAGGGACAAGTGGACACGTAGAAAATAGAATACTCGCCTCTCTCTCGAGTGACCAGGGTTCGACCGTACGGATTTGCACTTTACCGCTAGATAGCTAAAGGCGGTGGTTTAGTGTCTATTTCGTCGGATGAGACGATAAATGGGTCGCGTGTGCTAAGATCACGCACACAATAGATCCCTTGGCAGTTAAAACTGAAAAGAGTTAGCCGTCGTCAAGAAAACATTGCACCCATTGCACCTAGAAAAGCCACCTGTACCACTCCCCCCCTCCCTCCCAGCCATGCCACGATATTTCTCCCTCCGAGAACACAAATCATCCATTTAGTGTTTGCATCACTTTGCGAAATCAGCGAAAGCTGCAAGCAAACACCTGAAAACTAACAAATTAGTAATGCGCACAACATGACTCCTGCATACATTAAAGTTTGACGCTTTTTCAACGTTAAAACTACCGCCTCTCTCACCCAAATTAGTAATGCGCACAACATGACTCCTGCTTATATTAAAGTTTGACGCTTTTTCAACGTTAAAACTACCGCCTCTGTCACCCAAAAATAAAAGTAAAAATAATCCACCCGCTTAATTGAATGTCTTTGCAGAATCTGTCAAGTGAACACGTACTCACCTGAATAACAGTCATCTGATTCATTCGTTTTTTTTTGCGACATCTTTGAGCTGCCCGCCTGTTTTGCTCTCTCCTTCGCTCTTTCTTTTCCAGCTCTTCCGGAGTCAGCTATAATAGATTTTAAAAATTAGATAGATAGATAGATAGATAGATAGATAGATAGATAGATAGATGAACATATTCAAAATAAGATATTCTTGAGACAAATAGAACCATGAACACTAGAAACACTGGTCATTACGTTAATGAAATAATAATTTTAGCTAAAATGTATGTCATTTCAAAATCTTTTCTTAGAATCATCTATTTACAGATTTGTAAGTGTTAAACAATGGAGTAGGTAAGTCTTCTTTCTGCACCTTTAATTTTCATCCCTCCCAAAAGAGGTGATGGTGGGAAAAGTCTAACAAACATGTGTTCATGTTTCTTTTTATGTCCGTCTGCCAAAGGTATGTTTAACAGTCGAAAGCGTGTGCTGCACGAGAATACCGTTCATCGTCCCTGTAGACGAAGTGGGGAACTGTTATTTTCCGGTGTTCGACCTATTCTCGAGCGCGGGTAATTCCCACCATACACGCACCACACTCACACACACACACACACACACACACACACACACACACACACACACACACACACACACACATATTCTCACCAAACACACTATACAGATATCATACACATGAAACCACACACACACACAATGCACGCAATATACACACACACACACCATACACACACATGCACCACACACACACACACACACACACACACACACACACACACACACACACATACTAAACACACAAACAACACACACACAACACATATTCTCACCAAGCACACTATACACATATCATACACATGCACCACACACACGCGCACACACACACAGACTATATAAAAATGTGACTTCCTCCATAATAAACCGTGGCTTTCCTGTAAGTCTGTAATCCTAACTGTGGCTTTCCTCTATAACTACATCGTAATACTAAAATCACAAAACTGTGACTTCCTCCATAATTATCTTAAAACCGTCACTTTTCTGTATGATTATTTTGTAATCATAAACTGTGACTTTCCTCTATAATTATATCGTCACACTAAAATCACAAAACTGTGACTGTCTCCATAATTATCTTAAAACCGTGACTTTTCTGTATGATTATTTTGTAATCTTAAACTGTGACTTTCCTCTATAATTATATCGTCACACTAAAATCACAAAACTGTGACTGTCTCCATAATTATCTTAAAACCGTGACTTTTCTGTATGATTATTTTGTAATCTTAAACTGACTTTCCTCTATAAGTATATGAAGTAATTTTGTAATCTTAAACTGTGACTTTCCTCTATAATTAATTAATTATTAATTATATAATAATGAAGTAATTTTGTAATCTTAAATTGTGACTTTCCTCTATAATTATATGAAGTAATTTTGTAATCTTAAATTGTGACTTTCCTCTATAATTATATGAAGTAATTTTGTAATCTTAAACTGTGACTTTCCTCTATAATTATATGAAGTAATTTTGTAATCTTAAACTGTGACTTTCCTCTATAATTATATCCAGTGAAAAAAAACACTGTACGAGTGCCCCAAATCGTGCTTGTTGAGTTTGCAATTACAGCAGACTGAATTCCTACTTACAGAACAACACGTTATTATTTTAACCCATCCACTCTCTACTTTTAATAACAGTATAGAGGTCAAGCCTTACCTCGTGGTCGGCCGGTTCTGAAAATTCCACTGTAATGTCCCCTTCCCCTCGAGCTTGACGTTTTGCCATTATGGACAAGCGCAGCTCTTTTTTCAATAAGGTCGATAAGTCCTTCTTGTTGCGCATGCGCAGGTTTGAGGGAAGAGACGATTTCGAGCCCAAGACAGTGCTGCCAGCGCTACTGCTATGCCCCAGCGCATCCATTAATTCAGCTGATGACCGAGAAATACATTCAGCTGTTTTATAAGGCAGGCCAGCCACAGAGATTTAATGAGAAAATTAAAATATAGACGCTAATGCCTCCATTTCGATGAGTTCTGTACAACTGCCCAAGGCATGAGATTCTAGCTCTATGTTCCGGCCTACAAAAGCCCAATTCACTCACATACAAAGATCAAAGAAAAGCACTTAACGAAATTTAGCAAGAAGACAAAAACAGCTAAAAAACAATAAAGCAAGCAAACACCATAAAAAAGATAAATCGAAGGAAAAAACTTTAAAAAGACAACAACAACAAAAAATGATACGAAAGGAAAACGATCAAGCAACAAAAGAAAAACTGAAAGACAGAATTGTGTCCCTTCATCAAGATAATATTTTTTATCTTCCTTCCCCCCCCCCCCCCACGTCAAAAGAAAATTACAAAATAAATATAAAATAAACAGATCACACCCACCACAAACATAAAAATAATTTGAAAAAATTAAATAAGTAATATTTAAAAATAAATGTAAAATGTCAAAACAGTTGAAAGAAGTGATGACATTATCGGCGCTGTTCATTATACCGTTTCAAAAGCGGAAAACAAACAGCAAGCCATATTGAAAGAATATGTTCATCCTATAACAGTTTGGAAATAAGAAATAAAAAATAAGTAATAAAAAATTAAAATAAATACATTTAAAAAATCAAAATACAGCGTCAATCAACATCGCGCAGAGCCTTAAAAATCAGCAGTCAAATAAAATTTGGCAGATGTCGTGTGTGTGTTGTGCGCATGACCACGAAAGTGTATGTGCAAGGTTGTTGTTTTGTCCATAAAGTCCGAGTAAGAATAAAAAGGGAGATTATCGTATTGAAATTCGATGACAACAAACATACAGGGATCCGCGTTCAGAAAGAAAAAACAAAAAGGTTCAATAATGTTTCTTTATTTTATTCTCTCACATTAAAAGGCACAACACGTAGCTCAATATACATTCATCACATAGACAGGTAAAATGTTCCTTGCGAAAATAGGCAAAGATGCACCAACATTAAATTTAGAATGCTGACGTCATTGCTTCATGGGATGACGGCTGACGACATGTTGTATAACACAGCGTTTTGTACCGACCGATTCGGTTGAAAACTACTCAGAAGTTCGATCGTTTGTTGTTCATTTGCAGCCTTCGATAAATTTACCGATTTTCAACATCGTTCGCGAGTTCATGAAGACACCAGAGTTATCGCGCTTTTCCCTGGTAAATCTATTAATTACCCTTTATCTGTCACCTTTGGTAAAAAAAAAAAAAATGTAATTGTAATCGAAAACAAATACTTCAGTTCTATTTTATTCTTTTTTTCTAATAGTTTTTGTTTATTTTTGTATGAGAAATGTTTGCCTATATTTCTGGGAAAGACAAAAGTAATTATCAAAAAAGACATTTTGCGAGACTTCTTGAAAGTTTTTTCCCCTTGTGTCATTCCGTTAGTAACTGATATCACGTATGTCTCTTCATTAGATACATTTATTTGCTAGTGTGATATCAAAGTACACGTATCATATAAAGGAATAACAGTTTTACGTTGCCCATCCTAAAAAAAAAAAAAAATACCCACACACCCTACCGAGATCACGAGCAACGGTATAAAGCAGAAATCAATCGAACAAAACAAAATCAAACACAACCCGAAATGTTGTAAACTGATATTAAAATACATAGAAAAATCCACCCCAACTCCACCCATCAAGTCCACTTGACCCTGCACTGTAAATACCCATGACGCACACTCTAAGGATCGAGGACTGAAAGTAGAAGCTGGACAGTGAACAGGAATTCTAAGTTTACGATGAAAGCATTCTGATACAAAGTCTAAGGTGGCAGAGGGTACGGGTTAAGGCAGCCAGGAGTTTTAAGTAACAGAAGGGTTAATCTTTTTCATCTAATGATGAGATTAGCACCAATCTAATTTTAAAGAAAATCTTTGTGGGAGAACTTGGAAGGGGAGCGGGGGAGTTTTTATTCGGCTTATGGCTGTCCGGAAAATAAAACAGAAGACCCACGAGTACGCACAACACATAGATGAATAAAATGCACACAATGCTAAAATCAATTATATCGAAGTATTAGATTAGTGGGAAAGAAATCCCTCATTGGTTTAATAACGCACGCACGCACGCACGTACACACACACACACACACACACACACACACACACACACAAACAAGTGCGCGCCAACATTCACTCACATAAACAAAGGGGCCACGCATACTTCAAAATTTGTAGAAAAGGGCGTCACATACCTCAGAATATTAATTTATAAAGTGTCCGGTTTGGAAACTAATAAATGCCAACCCACCACACTAGCGTACTGACACTTATATCCAGTAATTAATAGAACGAATCCTCTTTGTGTGCTTTGTAACTTGTTGACCTCTCGAAACACGGGAGATTTTTTTTTTAAAAATCAGACCAACATGTGACAGCATACTTTGTGTTATTTATAACCATGACTAACAAGACTGGGTAGCTTGGACGTATTTTTAGGGCATGACTGAGCGATGTCAAAGAGCAAAAATGCGTGCACGAACAAAGACGTAAATTTGTCTTTTTGTCGAAAACCACCACAAAAGATTTTGATACTTTACCGATAATACAATACTCTCGCAGTGCTAATGTTTTTCTTCTTTTAATAGAAAATTACATTCGACAAAATGAAGAGTATGCATAGTTAAAACTATTTGTTCATATATTGCTGCCCTAAGTAGCAATCCCAGAGGGAGTTTATTCGAATAAGTGTTCAGATGTCAGTGTTCAGTTTGATCAAAACTAAATGTGAACAAAGTATATGTAGTTTGGTGTTTTTAGTTGCTCGATTTTAACATTAATAATGTGAGGCAAACCTTGAGTAAAACAGTACACGAGTGTTTTCTTCTCGGTGTACAATGACGTGGCAAGTTATGATAGCAAGTTCCTTTTTTTTTTTTTTTTTTTTTGAGTGGGGGTGGGTGGGTAGAGAGAAATAAACGATTGCGATACGGTAAACAACTGATCATAGCGAAACCTGTCAAAAGAGGATACGTAAAATTTACGATTTAACCTATTCCAAATCCAGTTTTGAAATTTATAGGGCTTCACCGCGTCTGAAGAACACTTCAGTAAATAAATGACGTCATTCAAAGACGTCTGATTACACTCAGAACACTGTTAAGAAATAACATACTACAAAGGAGACCTATGATATATGTGTGTGCGTGCGTTCGTGCGGATGTGTGTGTGTGTGTGTGTGTGTTTAAATTATCTAAGATATTTTGAACTTTCAACCCACCCTCCTTATCTAGTGGAGAGATAGTAGACGTACAGATGATTGGGTCATTGAAATCACATTTCAGCTAACGGCAACACAATAATGCAGCGATGATTGTGATAACGAGAGCAGTCAATGTACAACTAAAACTGGCAAAAGCGCGAAAGTTGAGATGTCACTGAAGCGTACGTGGTTGTAGTAGCAGCCGACTATTAGAAAATTAAAATATTCAACAGTTAAAATTAATCGCTCTCGGACTATAACAAAAGTATATATTGGTCTCCACTGTTTCAAATAGATTTTTAGATTTCACTTTTAAAATAAAGGTTATTACAGACCACTTAATGATTCAGATTTTTTGTGTTTGAAAAGTGTTCTAAAAGTAAAGACATTAAAGAATCTTACAAGTTGAGCTAGTTGAGTTTCACCGTTCTAAAACAAAGACACTAGGGAATTTTACAAGTATCACTGTTGTTCTAAAAAGAAACAGACTTTACAAAATCTTACATGTTTAAACTACTTAATTTTTCACTCCTCTTCTAAAAAAAAAAAAAAAGACAGTACAGAATCCGTCAAGTTCACTTAGCTAACTTTACGCTTGTTCTAAAAGACACCGTCCAGTTCACCTAGCTAACTTTACGCTTGTTCTAAAAGACACCGTCCAGTTCACCTAGCTAACTTTACGCTTGTTCTAAAAGACACCGTCCAGTTCACCTAGCTAACTTTACGCTTGTTCTAAAAGACACCGTCCAGTTCACCTAGCTAACTTTACGCTTGTTCTAAAAGACACCGTCAAGTTCACCTAGCTAACTTTACGCTTGTTCTAAAAGACACCGTCCAGTTCACCTAGCTAACTTTACGCTTGCTCCAAACGACGCTGTAGATTTACAGCTCGTTAAATTCACCTTGTTCTACAAATAAAAGATACTACACAATGTTTCTAGTTCAAACAGCTAAATTCACATCTCTTTTCAATAAAAAAGTAACGCATAGACTCTTATGGTTTATTATTTGAATTCACAGTAGGGCCCTTCAGAATCTTACATTTGCAATAACGTCCAAGATGGAAATAGGTGTCGCTGAACAGTTCATTTCTTAAAAAGGTTCATGCCTTAAAATGATTCAATAGGTGCAGCGTCACGGAGGGTAAACAATTTTTAAAACGTTGCAACAGTTTGGCTACAAGTAAGAGCAAAGAAGTACGCAAGATTTCCGGACATGTACCCACTTTTGAGAACAAAGCTTAATTGCTGTTTTGCCATGCGCAGAGGTAAGCTTCGGATGCCGTACGTCTTGGATCGAAATATTTTTGCATCACTGCTTCACCCGGAGGCTCCATGTTAACTGCTCCTTCGTGCAGTTTGGGGCTTTTATAGCAGTAAGTGTGCTGGAGGTGAGATACGGATAGTGGTGATACAAATGATATTAGTGTTAACTACATATTGTAGTAGTGCTACAGATTGTATTATTACTACTGGTTATATTACTATACAGACTGCATTATTACTACTGGTTATAGTGCTATACAGATTGTATTATTACTACAGGTTATAGTACTATACAGACTGCATTATTACTACTGGTTATATTACTATACAGACTGCATTATTACTACTGGTTATAGTGCTATACAGATTGTATTATTACTACAGGTTATAGTACTATACAGACTGCATTATTACTACTGGTTATATTACTATACAGACTGCATTATTACTACTGGTTATATTACTATACAGACTGCATTATTACTACTGGTTATAGTACTATACAGACTGCATTATTACTACTGGTTATAGTACTATACAGACTGCATTATTATTACTGGTTAAAGATACAAATTGTATTATTACTACAGATTATATTACTCTACAAACTGTATTACTCGTACATACAGTAGTAGTGCTACAGACATCATTACTATTAGAGATTATACTTTTACTACAGATTGCATTATTACTATACTATAGTATACTATACTATAGGGCTATACTGATTGTATTTTGGGTACGTACTATATTACTGCTACAGGTTATTTTATTACTGCAGATTGTATTGTACTAAAGTTTATATTATTAATACATTACAGATTGTATCATTACTACATATTATATTAGTGCTATATGTTATATTATTAGTACTGATTATAATATTGCTACAGATTATTATTATTATTACAGATTGTATTATTGCTAAAGATTGTATTATTACTACACTTTACATTAGTGCTACATATTATATTATTACTACTGATTATATTGTTGATGCAGATTAGATATTAGTACAGATTATTACTGCAAGAATTATATTATTGCTACATATTATATTATTACTACAGATTATATTATTACTAAGATTGTATTAGTGCTAACAGATTGTACTATTACTATAGATTATATTATTAGTACTGATTGTGTTATTACTACAGATTATATTATTACTAAGATTGTATCAGTGCTAACAGTTTATATTATTACAAAGATTATATTGGTGCTACAGATTATATTAATATTACAGATTCTATTATTACTAAAGATTATATTAGTGGTACATATTATAGTGTTATTGCAGATTATAATATTACTACAAATTGAACTATTTCTGCAGATTACATTATTACTACAAATTGTATAATTACTACAGATTATATTATTACCACAGGTTATATTGGGACTACAGATTATATTATTATTACATATTATATTAGTGGTACAGATTATATTATTATGTGATTGTATTAGTGCTAACAGATTGCATTATTACTACAGATTATATTGTATTATTATTACAGATTATATTAGTGTTATAGATTAGTACTACGGATTATAGTCGTGTTACAGATTATATTAGTAATACAGATTAAAGTCGTGCTATAGGTGATATTAGTGCTACAGATTATATTGGTGTTACAGATTTCATTAATGTTACAAGTTCACAAGTACAGCAGGCTTTACATTGACTTTTCTTCGCGACTCAGAGACATGGCAGTTTAGAGCCAAACAAAGTACGCAATTGTACGCTCTAACGAGAATTCTAATGATGAAAATATAATAAACGTGAAAATAAGATTAGTCGCATATGATTGGGAAGGGGTGGGGGGATTTTTTTCTGAAAGACGCTGGATTATAAGTAGAAATTCATCCACCGCCTTCTCAACATCAGACAGTTAGACGTGTACGCGGGATAGATGTCGAATTTGGACCGACTTCCGGTTTAAAGCCTTATTAAGATGCTCTAGTGATGAGGCAAAAGATGACGAAAGTAAGGATAACTTTGCCGGTTTAATTGCTTAGAAGTCATGTCACCATTATTGCGAGGGAATGTTTTGTCACGCGTAGTAGAGTGGCGACTGATGGGCCTTTTGTTTACAGTACTCACTTCAAAATCTGTGACAAGTAGAGTACTCATTGCTCTACACCCCCTCCTTCTCTCTCTCTCTCTTCTCTCAGATTTCTTGAACTGAATATGACTGTGCGATGACGCTTCCGGAATGTTCACAATGACCCACTTTTAAATTTTGAAACTTTGCTATTCTAGCCTCTCTAAAGGCAATCCTTAGATCCGTCTCATTTTGTCTTCTTGTACACTCCTATACATTCTTATATTATCTCCCTTTGCAAAATGTGTGTGTGTGTGTGTGTGTGTGTGTGTGTGCGCGTGCGTGCGTGCGTGCGTGTGTGTGTGTACCGTAACTTTAATATTCTGAGTCAGTGAATAAATACAGAAAGTAACATTATCAACTCTGTTATTATGAACAACCCTTTTCCTTTAAACTAACTCTGTATAGAGAATACTTTTATATTTATACTATAAACTAACTAACTATATATAAACTAACTAATAAGTGAAAAACATTAATTAGTTATAGAAATTAGAAATAGTTCAATTTGTAGTAATATTATAATCTGCAATAACACTATAGAGACTTAAGAATTTATTTAAACTAACTATATATATATAATATAAAGGTCTATGTTTTTCTATAAACTCTATATATAGACCTAAGATTTTATTTTTAAGTAACTATATACAGACCTAAGATTTTTTTTAAAACTACGTGTAACTGTATATAGATCTATTTTTTCTCTGTTCTATCAGGGGTTCATATCCATACAGCAAAGTTATTCAACGATACTTTAATTTGCCTTTTTTTGTGTATAAGCCGGATAGTTGATTCAGTCAGACAAATCATTTTCTATTTTGTCAAGAAAATAATTTCTAAAATAATTTTTAAATCTGAAGTCTATAAAATGCACAATTAATCTCCTGATTATAATTTTTATTATATATCTTTTAGATATTTTTAACTCTAAGGAATGCTAAGTATTGTTGATCTACTGATGAAAGTCAAGTATGACTGGTCTACGAAAAAAGGTTACGTTTCAGTCCCAACAGAATTCGACCCAGAGTTCTCTTTCTTTACAGCTTATTTCGCGTGTCCTACCCCGTTCTGGAATCCATCCCTTCGCATGTACTCCGACCATTACTCCATGCATATATATGTTATCTAAAGGCAAAACCACAAACTAAAGGGAGATCAATCTGAATGCGTTTTCTTGGTTGTCGAGCCTGTTTACTGCAAGGAATTTACAACCATGTTAAGACCCAGTCTGTACTGTTTTTGGTGTTGATTTACACCGGTTACGTTAAGTTGTGGGTATTGGAGCTTTAATCTTTCATACAAAGACTTGAAGAAAATCCTCAAAAAATAAAGTCTCGATATAAAGAACGGAAACTCGGGCAAATTTTGTCGTTTTGAACGAAAAATTTCATTGTTCATTTCAATATTAAAAAATTATTTACTTTTGTTCTTGGTCAGATGACTCAGCGACAGGGGCAAAGGACTGCAAGTGGGTGGGGTAATTTCTCGACAACCTATGTGCAGAGTTTTGTTAAGGCACGGACATAAAGTGCGATAATTATATTTTCGAATGCGATTATAATTTTGATTTTTCAAGTGCGATAATGGACTTCTACAACATAATCACATACAGGAAAGTGTTTTAATAACTAATTAGCTCTAAATTAAAAAAAAAACAACCACGAAACCCCACAGTACTTAAAAAAAATATACAGAAAGAAAGAAAGGGGTAAAATAGAAATGATTGTTCATTAATACTTTACTTTTGTCACAGTATTAAATTGCCTTTGAACAGCATTTTATAATGCCTTTAGATCACACTTTTATGTTTTCTTGAAAATAAAGTTTTATGCTACTCTAGTACACAATTGTATACTATCTGTGTGTGTGTTGTGTGTGTGTATGGGGGAAGGTGGGAGGTGGAATACAATCTTTAGAAAAACTTTGTACATAACCTTTGGAACAAAATTTATAACTAGTTTTAGAATGTAAGTCACTATTTTTTAATTGAAACATTAACAAAATACGAAATATACATGTAAATCTCTATTGTTTCACTGTAAGGTTAACAATTTGTATGGTTATAAATGTAAATCACTGTTAAATTATGGTTATAAATATAAATCTCTATTGTTTAACTGTAACGTTGTTAAATTATGGTTAGAAATGTAAATCACTATTGTTTAACAGTGATGTTAACAAATTATGGTAATAAACATAAATCTCTATTGATTAACAGTAACGGTAAAAAATTCTGGTTGTAAATGTTAATCTCTATTGTTTATCTGTAGCGTTAATAAATTATGGTTCTGCAAGAAAATATCTATTGTTTATAACTGTAATATTAACCAATTATGGTTGTAGATGTAAATCTCTATTGTTTAACTGTAACTTTTACAAAGTATGCTAATAAATGTAAATCTCTATTGTTTATCTGTAACGCTAACAAATTGTGTTTCTACATGTGAATCTCTATTGCTTAACTGTAACGTTAAAAATTACGGTTATACATGTAAATATCTATTGTTTAACTGTAACCAAATTATGGTTATTAATGAAAATCTCTATTGTTTAACAGTTAAAAAATTATGGTTCTACATGGAAATCTCCATTGTTTCACTGAAACGTAAACAAAATACGGTTCAACAAGTAAATCTCCATTATTTAACTGTAACGTTAAATAAGTATGGTTATATAAATTAAAAAACTGTATTGTTTAAATGTAATGCTAACAAATTATGGTTATAAATATAAATCTCTATTGTTTAAAAGTAACGTTAACAAATTGTGGTTCTACAAAAATTTCTAGATTATTTTCCACTGTAACTTTATAAAAGTAGTGTTCTAACTGCAACTCTCTTTTGTTTATCAGTAACATTAGTAAAATATGATTCTATATTAAATCTCTACTGTTTAACAGTGATGTTAATAAATTATATTTCTACATTAAATTTCTATTGTTTAACAGTAACATAAAATTATGGTTCTACATGTAAATCTCTGTTGTTTAAAAGTAACGTTAATAAATTATGGTTATATCACTTATATGTGTAAATCTCTATTGTTTTACAGTATCTTTAATAAATTATGATTCTGCATGTAAATCTCTATTGTTTCACTGTAACGTTAATAATGTATTGTTGTACCTGTAAATCTCTATTTTTCACTGTAACGTTAATAATGTACTTTTGTGCCTGTAAATCTCTATTGTTTCACTGTAACGTTAATAATGTACTGTTGTACCTGTAAATCTCTATTGTTTCACTGTAATGTTAATAATGTACTGTTGTACCTGTAAATCTCTATTTTTCACTGTAACGTTAATAATGTACCTTTGTACCTGTAAATCTCTATTGCTTCACTATTCTGTTTAACAAAATTATGATTCGACACGTTTGGTAAATGTAACCCAGAAGTTGTCAATGAAACTGACTATACCCTTTCATCCTCACCCCCCTGTAGACACAGTCTCTCTCACACATTCAGTTAAATACACACACACACACACACACACACACACACACACACACACACACACACACACATTTAATTTGTTGTAGTAAATGTTAGAAAACGCTTCACTAGAACACAATTAAATGACGCATACAATACTGACTCATATATTCCCCCCGTCTACGTCACCAGAAAATCAACAAAGTGGATTTTAGTTAAATATCAGGAAAAGGATGGAAAACAAAAAGGACGAACATCTAAACAAAATCAGATCACTTTGGCTTCATAAACACACGAGTTGAGAAGCTATCTAAGCTGCTACAACAATGTATTGCTATTGAACGATTTCTCAACCGCTCTCCATTTTCTATTGAAAGCATTGACCGCAGGGTCACCAAAACCAAGCACACGACCAAGTGACGTATTTCTCGGTCAAGGTCGCCAGTAGATGTATTTTTAGAAAGAGAAAATGAAAACCGATAGTTTCAAAGGGACCACTGGAAAAAAAAGATCAATTAAATATTACATAAAAGACTTGTTTGAGGATTCTTTTAGCAAGCAGAACAAACTGAAGGAAGAAATGAAAACAATTGGGAACAGGATAGCTAAGTATATGCAATCATTGCTCCGGATAATTTATTTTTCTTCTTCCTAAAGTTCAATTTTAACTTTATTCTTAACGTTCACTTTTAACTGTATTCCTAATGTTCACTTTTAACTTTATTTTTTATGCCAGCAGGCGCAAACACCTTTGAATCGAGGAAGTTAAGTTTTGGAATGGAGAGACATACAGATAGGGACAAAGAGACACATGGATAGAGAGACTGGGGTGGAGATATAGATTCATGTAGGGATCAGTGAGAAAGTTAGGGTACGCCGACACAGGTAGGACAGAGAGACAGATGAAGAGATACTGAGAAGATGTAGAGACAGAGATAAAGACAACAAGACACAGGTAGGACAGAGAGAAGTAGCGACATGACAAGGAGACCAGGTAGGGACAGAGAAACATAGAGTCAGGTAGAGATATAGAGAGAGGTAGGGACACAGACATACAGTTAAAGACGTAGAGACAAGGGGAGAAAGAGACAGGAAGAGACAGAAATGCAGGGGCAGAGACACAATGCCAGGTAGGGAAAGAGACACAGATAGAGAGAGAGAGACGCTGGTAGGGACGAAGAGACAGACACACACACACACACAGACAGAGTCGGAGACACAGAGAGAGAGACACACACACACACAGAGTTAGAGACACACAGACACAGAGAGAGCCTCTGGTAGGGACAGACAGACACACACACAGTCAGATACACATACACAGACAGAGAGAGAGAGACGCTGGTAGGGACAGACAGACAGACACACACACACACAGAGTCGGATACACATACACACAGAGAGAGGCGCTGGTAGGGACACAGAGACACACACACACACAGACAGACAGATACACATACAGAGAGAGAGAGAGAGAGACGCTGGTAGGGACAGAGAGACACAGAGGGGGGAGAGAGAGTGTGAGAGAGAGACAGAGGAAGAGACGGAGACACAGGTAGAGACACTGAGGTACACATTGGAAAACGTAGACGTAAGGGCTTTTTTAATGGGATATTTTATTCCTGTGCAAATTCAAATGCCTCGCGATTTTTAAGGATGTTTTGCAGCAAACGGAACTAGGTGAATCTCTCATCATAGGGACCTGTGTGTTTGTGTGTTTGTGTGTGTGTGTGTGTGTGTGTGTGTGTGTGTGTGCGTGTGTGTGTGTGAATAGATAGATGGATAGACAAATCGACAGACGTACAGATAAAACAGATAGATTGAAATACAAGCAGACAGACTGATGAAAGGGTTATTATGATAGACAGACAGTTATCAGGTAGATTGATAACAAATGTACAACAAATGGATAGAACATAGACAGATAGGCAGAAGCTGTTAATATTTTTTTTAAAAGAAGAAATAGAAACGAAAGCAAAGTGAAGAACAATCAATCTAACATGCTTCGCCGACACCAAAGACCGAAGCGCGTAAGGAAACAAGAAAAAAACAAACACGAAAACTAAATGATTAGTCATGATACAGAGATGCTCTGGCGTAAAGTTTTATTCAAGCGCAAGCAACACTTCTCTTACAAGTCTTTAGGTTACCGAGTGCATCCAGAGTGCCCGCCCTTCACACCGAACTACGGCACGTAGCACCGCTTAGCAACCACAAGCCACGTTTGTTGTACTCAGTCACAGAAACACAACCGATTACATTAACATCCGTGTGACGATAACGTACTATCCCCGACATAATTTTTTGTAAAATTAAAAAAATAATAATAAAATTGCAATTCTAGGACTAGGCCTTCGCATCACCATGTGTTCTACTCTCTCTCTCTCTCTTTCTCTCTCTCGATCGTTATTCTTTCTCCTCAACACCAATTTAATTAAAAGAAACATTTTATTCACTTGCTGAAGCATATACTTACGAAAATGATTGTGGATGGATGATTTTAGGGAGGTGTACAGTTTATCCGGGTTTCTTTTTACCTATTTATAAAGTTTAGATACTGACGTCATGGAACCTTCCTACAAAAGTTAGATACTGACGTCATGGAACCTTCCGATAAAAGCTAGATACAGACGTCATGCAACCTTCCTAGAAAAGTTAGATACTGACGTCAAGGAAACTTAGCACAGAGTTTAGATAACTGACGTCATGGAACTCTGCACACAGTTTAGAAATGACGTCATAGAACCTTCGCACACAGTTTAGATACTGACGTCATGGAACCTTCTTACAAAGTTCATATGCTAACGTCACAAAAGCATACACAGTTCGTATAAAGTTCAGATACTCAGGTCACGGAACTTTCCTATCAAGTTAAAATACTGACGTCATGGAAATTTCGTACACAGCTTACACTCTGACGTCACAGAACTTTCATACCAAATTTACATGTTGGCGTAAAAGAACCTTCGACAAAGTTTAGCTATTGACGTCAAAGAATCTTTGTACCAAGTTCAAAACTGACGATATGGAGCTTAGTACCAGGTTGAAATACTGACATTACAAAGCATTCGTACCAAATTTAAATACAGATATTTTAGAGCATTCGTACTAAGTTTAAATATTGATGTAAGGTAAATTTCAAATTTTAAATTTCAAATTAAAATACTGACGTCACAGAACATTCGTACCAAGTTAAAGTACTGACGTCATGGAACATTCGTACCAAGTTACGATAAAATATTGACCTCAGATCAATCACACTAAATTGAAATACTGATGTCATGGAACATTCGTACCAAGTTACGATAAAATATTGACCTCAGATCAATCACACTAAATTGAAATACTGATGTCAGAGAACTTTTGTACCAAGTTGAAATACTGATGTCACAGGACATTCGTACCAAGTTGAAATACTGACGTCACAGAACATTCGTACCAAGTTGAAATACTGACGTCACAGAACATTCGTTCCAAGTTGAAATACTGACGTCACGAAACTTTCGTACCAATTTGTAAGTACTGTAGGACTTCGTGGGCTGGTAATCTTACCAAGGACTGGGCGTATAACCACAGGGTAAAAATAAGTAAAGGCAGACTAAACATTTCTAAGCGAAATCGATATGATTTATTTAAATTTATTCAAAAAAACGAGACGTATTTGCTACACTTTCTGAACGACATTTACAATTTAATTCGTACGTTTGTGCGTTCGAAAAGTTAGATTTTTCATCTCTCGTCAAGCGACGCGTATCAGGGAGTCGTGGTGGAAAGGATGGTGGCTGGATTTGAGGGAGTGGTGATGGAAGGGGTGGGGGATGAGAAGGGAGTGAGGAGAGGCGGGTAAGCGGGAGGAACAACACAGGTCCAACGAGCGGTTTCTGCAAGGCGGACAACTTGTCAAGTGATCAGCGGAGTTTATTTGACGCTGTTCAGACGTTTGTCACTTATAGCGGTGTGTTTACGGAATTTATTTTTTTGTTTCTCCTTTCAACGGTCTGCCTGGCCTGAAAGTTACTGGTGGTAGTGGGAGTTGGTACGCGTACGGTGATTATAGAGATAATGGTAAGACAGGATTTGATCAGAATTATGCAGACTGCACGGCTTACACGCTACCCCTTGTTTTGCTTTACGCTAGGCACTCCGTGAAGATTCACAAAGGTTACAAAGATAAACCAAATGGACGGGTTCCACACCACAAACAGTTGAGGACGATGTGCCTAGAGGGTTCGCAATGTACGCCGTGTACCCATATTCACTTACTTACTTAACGGTTGAGTGAACGAGAGTTAAGCACATGTCAACAGGTTTAAAGATTATTCAAACAGACCAGCCAACAAAACATCTCTCACTACTTTTCACTGAGTACACAGAGGACAAGGCCAAACAACACTGTGGCTTCTAGTAAGAAGTAAACGCTGATGATTTTATCTTAAAATCGTAAACTCTGCAAATATCAGTTTGAAACTAGGGATCTACAGAGAAAAGTAGGGAGAGAGACAAAGAAAGAAAAAAGAAAAGAGAGAGACACAAAAAGACAGAGAGATAAAGACATGGAGGGAGAAGGAGACAGAAAGAAAAAGGTCTGGAGAGAGACGAAAGGTTAAAGGTAGATAGAAATTAAAAGGCCGAGAGAGGTAGACAGAAGTATGGAGAGAGAAACAGAAAGGAGAGAGAGAGAGAAAGAGACATACACACAGAATGACAAATGAACTGAGAGAGAAGCAGCAAGGGAGAATCGGAAAGAGAGAGAGAGAGAGAGAGAGAGAGAGAGAGAGAGAGAGAGAGAGAGAGAGAGAGAGAGAAAGAGAAAGGGATAGATTAAGAGAAACAGCGAGAGGCAGAGCGAGAGACAAAATAGTAGGGAGAAAGTGGGGAAACAAAGAAAACACGAAAGTGAGACATGGGGGAGACATTGGGGAGACATGGGGGAGACATGGGGGAGACGAGAGAATGAGTGAGTGAGAGGGACAGAAAGAAAAAGTACAAAAAGACACAGAAAAAGAGAAGAAGAGAATGTTCTTTCTCTTTTTATACATACTTCCCATTGGTCCACTTTCTTAGCCAGTGAATGGATTCCGGCAGTCTGTGTTTGTGTGGATATGTGTGCGTGCGTGTTCATTCACTGACGTGACTTTTCTCAACGATTACATTTATCCCCTCTGAAATTTAGAAATGGTTACACACTAAATAATACACTAAGAAAGGAAATACAGATAATAAGGACATGCAAACTGACAGAAGAACAGAAAGGTCAAAGAACATATAAACATATAGATGAAAGGATGGACTGACATTGATAAAGGAACGGAAATCAGGGAAACAAATATGACAAATAAATTAATTATCTTAAGTGGATAATGCTCATGCGCGGGCGCACATATGCGCACGCACAATCAATCCAAAGAGCAAATGTGTTGGTTTATTAAAACATAATGGCCTGCATACTTACCCTCACACGCATGACCTAATTCCGCGTCCGTCTTCCAGTACTGAGCGAGGTACACACACACACAGATACGAAATCTCTTCAACTTGCGTCTTAGTTCACTCGTTAAGTCGTGTTTGATTTTCGGATGAGCTTGAAAATCCTGATATAGAAGAGAATCAAAACTTTGTTAGAGGCGCTGTCCCGAATTTCGTTCCCTGCCTTCAGTGGCCCACCGCCCTCTAGTTCTGTGCTGGTTGTTCCGCATATAAACACTGATCAGCTGTTTCCGTACAACTAACCTCTGCGCTGTGCCGTCTGCCCGGAGTTTGTCCTGAGCCGCCTGTCACACAGCTAGCTACGGGTTATCAATCAACGCATTCTATGATAAGCGGTTTCAGTCACGAAATCGTTTTATTCATGCTCTTAAAACATTTTAAACTAGCCCCAATGGCAATGAATACGGTTTTCCTTAATAATTTAAGAATTAATTAAAAATATATACAAATTCGTGATCATGATTTTCTACTTATTTATTTTCTAATAATCAATATTTACAGATACAACGCGCAGGTCAGTACTATTTAACTAAATAACAATTGTATATGGAAATAACTAATTCCTTCCTTTATTTGCTTGTTTGTTTTCATCAATGTTTTCTCTTTCTTTCTTTTTTCTTGTGCTTGCATATTCTTTTCTTTGTTTTTTTTGGATTTCTTTGTTTGTTTGTTTTTTGGATTCTTTTGTTTGTTTTTTTTGGATTCCTTTGTTTGTTAGTTTCTTTTGGATTCCTTTGTTTGTTATTTTTGGATTCCTTTGTTTGTTTGTTTGTTTTGGATTCCTTTGTTTGTTTGTTTGTTTTGGATTCCTTTGTTTGTTTGTTTGTTTTGGATTCCTTTGTTTGTTTGTTTGTTTTGGATTCCTTTGTTTGTTTGTTTGTTTTGGATTCCTTTGTTTGTTTGTTTGTTTTGGATTCCTTTGTTTGTTTGGTTTTTTTTTGATTCCTTTGTTTGTTTGTTTGTTTTGGATTCCTTTGTTTGTTTGTTTGTTTTGGATTCCTTTGTTTGTTTGGGTTTTTTTTGATTCCTTTGTTGTTGTTTTTTATTCCTTTGTTTGTTTGTTTTGGATTCCTTTGTTTGTTTGTTTTTGATTCCTTTGTTTGTTTGGTTTTTTTTTGATTCCTTTGTTTGTTTGTTTGTTTTTGATTCCTTTGTTTGTTTGGTTTGTTTTGGATTCCTTTGTTTGTTAGTTTCTTTTGCTTGTTCTTGTTTCTTTCTTTCTCATATTTTTAGACCATAGCACAATTATGAATATAGTCTTTAAACTGCTTCGCAAATCATTAAAAATAAAATTTTCTAAACTCTAAACATGTTTAACAAAAAAATTAATTTTTTTAGGGCTGTTAACGATTAATGATATCTTCGTCGATTAATCTTACAACAATTAACGATTAATTAATAGATAAAAACAACTAAAACTGTATACCTTCTCACCATTAATACCTTTGTTGTTATTGTCTACTTTAAAACCAAAATGGTCAAGCAATTTACTTTTAACTGGTTTATTATCTTCCATCTTAGAGTCGGCCTTTTTGGCAATAACAAATAA
This sequence comes from Sinotaia quadrata, assembly GCA_028829895.1. Classification (NCBI taxonomy): domain Eukaryota; kingdom Metazoa; phylum Mollusca; class Gastropoda; order Architaenioglossa; family Viviparidae; genus Sinotaia; species Sinotaia quadrata. The sequence continues at coordinate 15,287,224 of CM054177.1, read as the reverse complement.
TAACAAATAAAAACTTCCGAAACTAAATATCGTCTTTGCTTCAGCAAGTAACGAAGAAAATTAGTTGAAATTTAATCGTCATGAAATAAATTAATCGATAAAATTTCTTAGCGATTAATCGGAAGATTAAAATGGGCAGCCCTAAAAAATTTTACTAAATACTACAGACTTTTGAGCAAAATGGCTTATCATACCACGCTTTCTGCAAAAAGCAGGGGCGCGTGCTGCTATGCGAGATCTCGTTGTGGCCAATCCTGTCTAGTGTCGTACCGTTGCAAGCAGTCTCATTGGCTCAGCGGTTAGTAATGCTTGTCTGTCAGACCTTGAAGAACGTTTCCCTTGAGTGCTGATGCACTTTTCGTAACGTACAGGCGTGACGTACAACTGTGTCAGGGTGGGGGTGAGGGACGGGTGTTAATATGAAATGAAAGTGAAGACTGGGGGGAAAAAAAACAAACCAGGACCGGAATGGGTAGAGCAATCGAATCACATGTACGTAGATCAGTGATAACAAAAAAAAAACCCCAACAAATTTGCACATCGGTAGGAAATAAATTAAAAATGCCAACCTTTTGCGAAAGCAGATGAACCTACAGCCTAATGAGCTGTCCGAATGGCACATAATACACATTCTCAAGAAGGAACGTTGAAGAAGCAGTCTTGCCATCTTGCCATTAGAGGCTATGGGAGGTGCCAGAAAGTCTGAAGATTGTAGAAATAAATGACTGAAGCGGGAAATCAGCGCAAGCTAGAATCGCTTCTCCTGAAAAAAAAAAAAATGAATTCTGTGGCACTTATAGATGACAAAGAATAAGCATCGTCTTACTGTTCAAGACGGTGATGATTTTGTAGGCGAGAACAAGAACACCTCAGCAACAATCACTAAAACGACCGTCTAAGACTCTAAGCGGTGACAACATGCAATGACGAAAAAGGCGATACCCCCTCCCTTCCCAATGAATAGAAAGAGAAAGTCGTCTCATTGCAGCTTTTTGCAGGTGTGAATCCTGGGAATAGAGACTGTAAATAAGAAGCAGGTGTGAATCCTGGGAATAGAGACTGTAAATAAGAAGCAGGTGTGAATCCTGGGAATAGAGACTGTAAATAAGAAGCAGGTGTGAATCCTGGGAATAGAGACTGTAAATAAGAAGCAGGTGTGAATCCTGGGAATAGAGACTGTAAATAAGAAGCAGGTGTGAATCCTGGGAATAGAGACTGTAAATAAGAAGCAGGTGTGAATCCTGGGAATAGAGACTGTAAATAAGAAGCAGGTGTGAATCCTGGGAATAGAGACTGTAAATAAGAAGTATAAAAACAGTTAGGACACTTGGATAAACTAACCGCACAACTTGCTTGAAAGATACAGGAAGAAAAAGTAATCAGTACAATACTCTATTTATAGTAACTTTAATTTTTTAAATGCTTTCTAATACCTGACACTACAAGTAGGGGTGGACGTCTGGTAGGGTTTAAATGTGATTAAATCTGTTTTAACATCTATCTTAAACCTCCACACCACAGACACGAAGACTCTTTCGCATTCACTAGTCAAAATGTTCCAGAATCTCTCACACAAATATCCTGAGGAAGACTCACTCGCATTCACTCGTCAAAATGTTCCAGAATTTCTCACACAAATATCGTGAGGAAGTGAATTGCTGAGGAAGACTCACTCGCATTCACTCGTCAAAATGTTCCAGAATTTCTCACACAAATATCGTGAGAAAGTGAAGTGCTGAGGAAGACGCGAGTTTGGGATGTGCATATTTCGTGAAATGATGTGATGTGAAGTGGTGTGATATGAAATGATGCAATAAGGTGTGATGCAAAGTGATGTGGTGTGATGTGATGTGAAGTGAAGCTATGTGATGTGGAGTGGTGTGTTGTGACTTGGTGTGACGTGAAATAACGAGACTGTACAAACTCCTTATCAGCATTGATTTTAATAAATGTTCTAGTTGTTAAATTTGCCTTATTCTATGTGGACTTATATTATTCCTTAATTCTAACTTGGAACCGCATCATATAAAATATTGCTATGCTTTATAATAATTTTTGATGTAAGAATTATGAATTAACGGGGTGGGGGTGGGGGTGGGGGGAGGGTAATCGTCGAAGATCGGATGACTTTATATCGATGTGGGGAATCAGTAATGGAGGTTAATTAGTGTATGGAAAGTAATCAGATAATAATTTCATACATAACACACACATCCTGCCCACACTTTTACCTTTCAAATCAGAATGGCACTACCACACGGTAACGCTCAGCTTGTTTAGTACCATCCCCATGAAAACTTAATATTTGTTTTGTACCATCCCCATGAAAACTTAATATTTGTTTTGTACCATCCCCATGAAAACTTAATATTTGTTTTGTACCATCCCCATGAACACTTAGTATTTGTTTGTACCATCCCCATGAACACTTAATATTTGTTTGTACCATCCCCATGAACACTTAATATTTGTTTGTACCATCCCCATGAACACTTAATATTTGTTTGCACCATCCCCATGAACACTTAATATTTGTTTTGTACCATCCCCATGAACACTTAATATTTGTTTGTACCATCCCCATGAACACCTAATATTTGTTTGTACATCCCCATGAACACTTAGTATTTGTTTGTACCATCCCCATGAACACTTAATATTTGTTTGTAACATCCCCTTGAACACTTAGTATTTCTCAGTTGGTCCTGTGCAGCCTCCCGAGAACACTTAACATCGTGTTCCTGTTACTTAATAGACTACGTGATTGTGTGATATATGTATGTGTACACACATGCGCGTGATAACACACGTATGTGTGTCTGTGTGCGATATGTGTTTGTTTTTAAAACAATTGAAAAAAAATGCTTCCTAATATTACTTGAGCACGTTTGTAAAATGTTGCTAATGGTTACAGACTAAGCATGAAGAAAGAATTATGAAGGAGATATGAGAGAGGTACGAAGGAGAGATGGTTAGGGTAAACAGGTTGATAGTTGCACATTTTAAGATTACGAAATCAGCACTTCCGTAAAAGTGATAGAAAAAATTTTCACTTGCATTTTCTGCTCTATCTGAATATTCACTCATCACGCAGACATATACAATTCAACACACACGGATGCACGCACACACACGCGCTTATATGCTGTGAAACTCACACAATCTCCCATTTACACACACACACACACACACACACATGAACAATTATACACATAGACATCTGTCCCCATACATACCATCACTCACGCACACAGACAATGCACACACTCTCACACACAGACAATGCACACACTCACGCACACAGACAATGCACACACTTACACACACATACATGTGAACAATTACACACGTAGACATCTATCCCCGTACATACCGCCACTCACGCACACAGACAATGCACACACTCATGCACACAGACAATGCACACATGCACACAGACAATGCACACACTCACGCACACAGACAATACACGCAATCACAAGTAGCTATTCACACGCATTTGCGTGCGCTCACTTGTGTACTTACACTCATTACTCGGGCTCATCCACACGCACACATACACGTAACTATACAAGAAACGTACTCACGAAATAACACAACAGACAAACATACTCACATGCCCTTGACCTCATCAATTCTTGTATTGCAAAATTTCAAAGAAAATTACATGCCCAACGCAGAAAAAACTGTGAAATACATTCAATAGATGGAAACTAATCATAAATGAAGGGAAAAGCTGGGTTTTTCCACTTTTAAAACCACATTTCCGTCTACTGAATTCAGAGGTCTGGGCCTATTTCCGTCTGCACACTAATTTTGCGGACTGTCAGTTAGCTGATATGCTGCACTTGGTGTGCTTGTAATAGTTTTCGCACGCATTCGGGGTCAAGGGTTAAGACGTTAGCAAATTCTGCTCTGCAGAGGTGTGTGCTATTGAGCTGACCCGTGAGATGTATTTTCATTTTCACATGATGGATGGTTTGATGGATTGGGTGGATGGATGGATAGATAGATAAGAAGGTAGATAGATAGATGGATGTTTGGATACTGTGATACTGGCACGCCACTTAGTTAATGAAGATAATTAATATTATTAATTAATCTTTCATCAGTACTTTCAAGTAATGAGAATATCAATTTTATTTTATTAACGATCCTCTAACAGACACAACTCATCTCTCACTTGGCGGATATTTTGGCGTTGTAAACGTTTTCTCTATTCCACAACATCAAACAACGTTTACTGTCAAATAGGGTTTCCAGTGAGTGAAAAACTTCTTACTAAAGGAGGAGACAGATCCGACTTTAATATATATTTAGCAACCCCCTCCCCTCCATCCACTCTCTTCTCCAACATAAGATTATCACATTCAATATGGGTAAGAAGGTCAATAAATTTAACAAATTTCTTTTAAAAGAAAAATCAAATATACATATGACAATTACAATGAAATAGATAACTAACACAATATTCCATGAATGCACATTTGGATAACTATTGTTTACAGTTTCTCTGCACATATATATATATATAATTTTAAAAAATTACATTTCAACTATAATAGAGTCAATACAAATCGCAGGTTAGTCCTATCAGAGAATAGAAATGGAGTTATTAGAGTTAAGTACTTTAAGTTCTTTTATGTAACCTGGATTAAGCATTGTTTTAACAGTCTTTCACTGGCCTTTGCAACAACATCCCAGAGTCAAAATGTCCGCATGGCAGCATGTGTTTTCTGCCTTATATGTAGAATATACTGATGAGTGTTTCCTCTCAACCTACCTAGTGCTTTCTTCCTCCATCAGTTTCTTGAGCAAAGCACAATCACAATGATTCTGGAACTTCACTGTACTGATGTACATAACATCCCTTGCTTTGGTACATCAAGTAGGGGTGTACCATACTCCCTTATGCTTACACACACTGCTTTCCAATAGTATGAGTTAAAACTAGTGAATGCATAGAGGGTAACTGTAACCTTGAGACTTGATGTTTGCTACTTGACACTCAAGACTTCAATTCAAGTCCTAAAAAGAAGAAAGAAAAAGACACTTGTTCCCTGTAAAATAAAATCAAGGAGCAAGCCTAAGTTTCCTGTTTGTCACAATATAACTCCATTCTATGCCACACTCCATCCTCAAACTTACAATTCCTGCAATGGTGCCCATGCACATGTAAAATAAATACAATGTATCAAACAATGTCACACATAGGTGCAACTTAGTTCAAACATTTATAGTAAATAAATCAATTCACATAGTACATCTTTACATAAACACAAATATAACATATCATAGTAAAATGCATGAAATGTTTCAAAGTCCATTCTCTCTCAATCAGTCAGTTTAAAATCAACACTCAAGCTAACGACTGCCTTCAAGCCGGACTTCTTCCTGCTATTCTATTGGAGGGCAGGAAGGTTGAAACAGGTCGCAACAATTTGGCGCACACCCTCAACTGCCCTCCGTCGGAGGGGGGGGGGGGGGCGGGCGGGCGGGCGAAGCATCTTCCAATGTATTATTCATTTCTACTTTGTCCTTGAATGTTGAAAAGAAAAGAAAAGAGGTTATGAAACTTTAATTTAGACAGAATACAATATATTACCTTTACCTTTCTCTATAATTATTACATACATATTTCTTTGGTATTACTATTTGTACATTTATCGTATTAAATTAAAGTACTGACTTTATAGTCGTTGGTATTACTATTTGTACATTTATCGTATTAAATTAAAGTACTGACTTTGTAGTTGTTGGTTCGTTGTTACGCTCTGTTTTGTAACTGCTTCGTGTTGTGTAGTTCATGTGACGTTTTCGTCCTATACGTCACTAGCTTAGTATTAGCTTAAAATCTTCCTAGTATCCTTGCCTAGTTAGAGGGGAGGGGGGCCTGAGTCACACGAGACTTTGATAGGCATGGGAAGAAATGGTGGCTGGCTTACAAGTCAGGGATATTTTGGGTGTAATTTTTAAATGCAATAATTCATTTTATATAAGGAAATCCCTTTGCGCCGGGGCTATATGCACTCACCCACCCCCACCCCATACACACTCATATTTTCATGTAATTGTTTCTTTTAAAGTTAGCTGCATGTATTTCTGATTAGCATTTCTCCATTCATTTCCCATTATGCTTGTTATGTCAAAGTGATTATATTTGTTTTGCTTTTATTTTGTTGACATTGTCGAACTTGTAATAATTTTGTCGTATTGTTATATCTGCTTGCTGAATAATTTATTTATACACGGTCTTTTACGTAGTTTGAAAGCAGTGTAGCGAGCAAGGGCTGTCATAGTAACATAGCAGGTTATCATTTCACTTTATAATACCTAGCTAACAAGGCAGGTTATCAGAGCCCACCCCCACCCCACATACACTTCAAATATCAAATTACCACACCAGTGATATCTGGATACCACACCAAATGTTCACATTAAACTACCATTGTATTATCATTATGCTAAGCTTCTGACGTCAACATAGATCACCCAATCAAAACTAAGTTAGCACTAGCCAAGTCCCAAACGCAGTTACTGACCTAAATGAACACTTCCAAGGTCGTCACATAAAATCATAAACGACACAATTAAGGTGGGCATTAACACCATTCGTGTCTACACTACGAAGTTAGTTTGCACAAGCTGGAGCGGGATCTTCAGGCATGTAAAGTTACCGCCAGGTACAGGAAACAGCTTTTAATGAATCAAGGGCAATAACTGCGAGGATAAAAGATTTTTTTTTAAATCTCATTTATTGTAATCATTTACTAGCACGTGTTGCCTACACACACACAAAAAGAAAATTATTTTTTAAAAAAAAGAGTGAAATACAGAACCATTGCATGTGCGTATGTCGCGAACGGAAGGGCGGTAACCCATAGCAGGAATTTTCATTAACAATACAACGGCAGCATGTTTCCCTAAAGCGATTATCGGATACGCGTAGTCGATAAGTTGTTGAGCACACAAGATGAAATTGTTGATGTCTGACGTTTCAATGAGCTTACTCTAGATGAAGGAGAGGTGGCAGGTGGCACAGCCCTTAAAATGAAAGAAAAGAGTAAAAGATGGTCCAGTGTGAGCAAAACGATATATATATAAATTTAATACTTGTGAAATACAAACACTTCCTGTACATATGCGATAAAGCATTTCCATTTAATCCTTCGCATCGCATTAAAAGAAAATTATGTTGTGAATAAGGAATAAAGGGTTGTTGTAGTTGTAAACTGGCTACATGGGATATATAACGAACAGAAAGATTTTGTAGCGTTAATATACTAAATATTTGGCCTATATCAGTAGAAGAAGGTTGTGGTATTTGTAGAATATCTACCTGACCTAGATAGAGAAAGGTTGTAGTATTTGAAGACTATATGGCCTAGATAAGTAGACAAATGTGGTATATGTAGGCTAGATATATGGCCTAGATAAGTAGACAAATGTAGTATCTGTAGGCTAGATATGCGGCCTAGATAAGTAGACAAATGTTGTATCTGTAGGCTAGATATATGGCCTAGATAAGCAGAGAGATGTAGTATTTTTAGACTAGCTATATGGCCTAGATAAGCATAGATGTAGTATTTGTGGATGTAGTATTTGCCGTAAATAAGTAAAGGTTGCAGTATTTGTAGACGGTCTTTATGGCCTAGATAAGAAGAAAAACGTTGCAGTATTGTAGGCTAGATATATGGCCTAGATAGAAAAATGTGGTGGTATTTGTAGACTAGACTTATGGCCTAAATAAGTAGAGAACAGATATGGTTAAATGAAGCTTGAACTCATGACGCGCTAAACAACCGATTGTTGTTGTTAAGTGCAAAATGACTAAAGAAAGGTTGCGAAAGAAAGGACTGGATACTTTAACATCTACACTTAGAAAATTATGCTAAGTGTAAAATAGATGCTTGTCCTAGCTTAAAAGAGAAAATAAAAGAAGCGAGAGAATTGAGCACGTGACTTTGAAACTATATGCATAAAAGTTCACGTATATACTGACTGGACTAATGCAATACAAACTGGGTATTTAAAGTAGCTATGAAAGCAGCAGTATGACAAGAACAAAACATCTATATGACGCATCTAAACATACAAGGATATATTCAATACAGAACATCTATATGATGCATCTAAACATGTATACATTAAATACAGATCATCTATATGATGAATCTAAACATAGAAGGATATATTCAATACAGAACATCTATATGACGTAAGTAAACATAGAACGATGTACCAGATACAGAACATCTATATGACGTAGCACAGTACAGAAACTTGCGATAACTGTAAACTAACTACTTTCTAAGACTATGTTATGAGACTTGCTACAGTGGAGAATCTGGTTATATAACCTAAATAAATACAAAATCTTACCTCAACTCCAGACTGACTATATTCTTAACTTATGTTATAAATTCTATTACAGTACAACTTCTAGTTGTATAACCTAGTGAAATAGAAAACATTGTGATAAATATACAGACTAGCTGTATTGTAAACAATAGTAAATTTAGATAAATGCTTATAGTTCTTACATATACATACATGTATAAAATATGGATTTTTTAACATCCACAATCAGATTGCTGATAGCTATCATATGTAGAGCACAGTGACGATTGTGTTTAAATCGTGAGTAACTACAAAGACGTTGGACCCAACAAAGTCAAAAAACTCTTGACCATCTGAGATTGCAAAATGAAGCACGTATGTCACAAACGTGAGAGGGCTTCGAGCACGTGGGATTTGTTTTTACATGGCCAACTTTATGTTGCATTGTCACTTTCGTGGGAATGGGAAATAAGTCCTTGATAAATAGTACTTGAAATTTCTTTACCCCCATACAATATAAGCACATATTTTTTGTAGACAATTAGGCAATTATGAATGAAATAGAGTATTTTCCTCCCATCATCAATGGATTTGTTTGCATCTACAATTGCATCGCTGATATCTATCGTATGTAATGTATCATCACTATGACATCATCAGTACAGATATAGGCACTGAGTTTTATTTCATTCCATTGATTGATCTGGCGACACGCATTTTTTTTTGTTTAATGCATGTCTGGAAATACGTAATGCTGTGTGGTGCGATGGGCACCCATCCCGAAAGGTAAGCTTAGGTAGGGTCAAGGTCCACTTGTTAAATGATGCTCGATTTTTCACTCGCAATGTGACTTATACTCAAGCCTTCCAAATGAACAAATTCATTTATGTTCCTAGCAATGCTTTCATTTTAATTTTTTAAATTAATTTTCTACCCGTGATGACGTGTGGCAAATAAACTAGTGTCACATGTAAACTAACTTGTAAGTATAATATAGCAGATCGACAAACAACCTGCTTTAAACATTAGATTTCCAAGTCAGGAAAAAAAACAAGAAAGGAAAAGAAAAACAAGGAACAGGTCGATTGATATAAAACAAAGGAAAATAAAAAAAAAAAAGATTTATGTCTGATGGAGGGAGCGCAAATGAATAAAAAAAAGGAAAACATATTTGTTAACACTTTCTTTTATCATTCCCCCCCCCCCCCACACACACACACACCTTTTTACAAGATTTATTTTAAACATCCATCAGATGCAAATGTGTGATTTCCTTTTTCCTTTAGTTTTGTTTTTACTTTAACTGAACAAGTTAGCGCATTAAATAGGTTATTCAACACCTAAGGCCCGTCTGTTGAGGCAACAGTAATTTCTGTACCAGTGACACCTGCACTAGACAACAAAAGGACAAGATGGATGATATATGGGTAGCATTGGGCAAGGGGAGAAAACTTTTGAACCTTATTCATCGGCAGTCTAATCTTATCAGTCTTTATGTTCCAAATTTACGACGTTTCGTCGTCGCGCTGTCGTGGCGCATGAATGGTTACATTAGTTCGGGGCCATGATGGCGTCGCAGTTTGAGTGAAGGAGTGAGTTTGTGTCTTCATTTCGAGTGAGTAAGGGTGTCTTAGGCTCGAATTCTGTTCCCGTATGAAATGCTTGATTTTAGTTAGAGATTAAAAAAATCTTTTACCGGAAAGGGAAAAGGGGAGGGGCGTTCATGTGGACGAGTGAGTGCAAGTGTGTGTGTGTGTGTGTGTGTGTGTGTGTGTGTGTGTGTGTGTAATTGTCTTATTGAGACTTGAATGTATAAAAGCTATAGGCATAAACGTCTACATGTAAGTGGAGAGAGTTCAAGCCCCGTGAACTTGTTCTGGACGGAACAGCCAAACGCCATTTTCTTCTGATGTTTTCCAATCTACATTTCCTGGAATTACTACCAGAGATCTCGCTAGATCTGATTGCACAGTTCAGGGTCTTGCTAGACATGACAACACAACTATAGGTCTTACCAGATCTGACAACACAGGTCAATGTCTTGCTGGATCTGACAGTACAGCTCAAGGTCTTTCTAGATGCGACAGCGCAACTCAAGGTCTTGTCACATCAAAAATACAGTTCAAGGACTTGCTTAACCTGACAGGACAGCTCCAGAATTCGCCAGATTGGAAGTGCATTTCTATGTTTCATCAGCTCTGACTGCACAGCTCAATGTTTGGTTAGATCTGACAGTACATTTCAAGGTCTAGCCAGACTGGAGAGTGCAATTCAAGAACTGGCCTAACCTGACAATACAGCCTTAGAAATCACCAGACTGGATAGTCTCAACGTCACAAGCTCTCAAATAATATTACAATGCAGGTACAAACACTCATGAAACATTGCTATTCAGTTCAAGGATATTGCCAAATCTGGCTTACAAAGTTGCGTCAGACGTGAAAGGTACAGCCAGGAATTGGCTAGTCTGATCGCTCATTGAAGGCTTGTCAGACATGACTGTACAACTCAAAATCTAACCAGATTTGATTGTACAGATGGATGCAAGACTAGACTAACTTAATAGCTCAAGGTCTCAGCCACATTTGGCTGTAACTGCTCAAGGTCTCGCTAGATTTGACGATAAAAGGCCTTGACAAGTTCGAGGTCTCACGAGACCAGTTCAAATACTACGTAGTCAAACGTAATCCTGTAAAACATATAACACAATTTGAATAATTTCTACGTCTTCTCTGGGGCTGCTGATTTAGAACTCTTCTTTATCCATGGCAAATGTGGTTTGTATAATGCCGAATATATGAATGGTTTTCCCAACAGCCACATTATCTATTCACAGCTATCTAACCACAGTTTTCAATGAAAGTTGGACCATTGTTTCTTTTTAACCCCAGGCAATCATTGCTGCCAAATTATACCTAATTATGTATGCTACTGTGCACTTAAGTAATATAATCTGTATTTGTCGTAAGACAGTTTTAAAAAATCAACCTTTTAAAAATAAGGAATGTTCCCCATTAGGTTGCGTGTCGTCATAAAGTCACAGACCGGCTTGTTCATATCGTCATCAGCGCTTCAGTTATTTAGGCTAGCAACTGTTCACAAAGTCTGCAAATAGACTCAAAATGGAGGTCTTCCTTTAGAACTTGGACTTTCGATGGATTAGGGCAATTGCTAGCGTGTATTTTTAATTAGCTTTCGATAATACACATAAATAATTAAACTGCAGCAATTATTGTACTGTTCATTAGTTGCTGACTATAGACAATTTTTAATCAGACTCTAGAAACAGATATAGTTTTAAACTCTGGCACTAATTAGTAATAGACTTACTTTTCATTAGACTTCCACTCATAGATGTAGTGTGAATTAGACGCTTGCTGAAGATGCACTGCTAATTATACTTCTAGGGTTTGTTTGTTGTTGTTTTATTCACGGAAAGATGATTCAAATGTAGTAACATTTTCACCTATCACCCAAACTCCAGTTTGTTTAGGTCCCACCCCGGGTAGATTTTGTACCCGTTTTCTGACTCTCCTTCCGTTTCTCAACTGAAAACAAGCGGCAGTTTGGCCGAGTCCATAGTTACACATTGCGTAGAAAAGATACACTACTTGGGATAGCGATAAGTTTTACAAAGAACTGAACTTCGCTTTCTCGTTCGGGTGTTGCCCCGCTTAACACTGGAGATAACTGCTACCCGTAGCAGAAGCGGCAGTTCAAAAGTTTCAGTCAGAAGGGCGGATCCTAAAATTTACTGTAGTCGCACCTAAAGTGTCCTTGTCACCTAAATATATTAAAATTTGCTGTGCTTGCGCGCGTGTATGTGTGTACTGTCCTGCACAATGATGCACTACTGTATTCCAGACATCACTACTAAACTAGGCAAACTGTATACATGGTGTCCATAAATCTCATTACAAATTCAAAAAATTTATTACAAAGACAATTGATGAAGATATCTTCATCAGATCTCTTCTATATACTTAGTGGTTATCAAAGTTTGTAATCACATTGCATTCCTGTATTTCAGATACCCTATTGGTGAGTGAGGTACTGTGAAATGAACTCCGTACAAAATGGCTACTCCTCAAGAAAAGGTTTATCATGGTTTATTGAAACAAAATCGGATCTTCAGACTCAGCGAAACTTCAGAACTAAATATAAAAGAGATCCACCGTGACGTTCATCAATTCGTGCATGGCACAAGAAATTTATAGAGATGGGGACAGTGTTCGATAAAGGGGGAGGGGGAGTGGACATCTGGAGGAGTAGCCATTTTGTACGGGGTTCATTTCACAGTGACTCATTCATCAATAGGGTATCTGAAATACACAAATGCAATGTGATTACAAACTTTGATAACCAATGAGTACAAAGAACAAATCTGATTAAGATATCTCATCAATTGTCTTTGTAATAAATTTTTGAAATTGTGAAGAGACTTTATGGACACCCTGTATTATAATTCAGTGCGTTGGACTGTCAATGCTATACGTATTCCATTGCACCACACATGTAACGTATACGTAACAAGCACCATCAGACTCTTTTCAATGTACGAATCTCTAAGTAGCATATTTTACACTCAGTCTCATAGCACGTATAATCCTGTACATAATTCAGGAGTTTAATTTCTTTCTTTATAGAAATGTAAGCATTTTATTTTTATTTACAAAAGTAAGAACAAAAAAACATGTGGAAAGAAATTAATTCTAAAAAATAATAATACAGTACAAAATATAAAATCTACCAGCCCATGACCGTGATGATTATATTGATCTCGGCAAACAGAAAACGCGCAGTCTCGGTTTTGTGATTGCACGCAGGTGACGACCAAAGACGCCAAGAGCGTCAAGGGACAAAACCTCCTCTGTTGCGATTTTCAGTGCCAGTTTGTCACGTTTGATTGTTTAATGTGATCAGCCAGGGTTTGGCAGGCATGTCTGAAGGTCAAGGGAGGCAACACTTTTCGATCCTCGTCATAAAGAAAGAAAATAAAAACTAATGCAAAGAAAGAATACAAGTGACACGAGTGGGGCTTATGAAGGGATGCAAATATTTTAGTTCCTAATTTTAACAATGCCTAGTACTCTAGTTTTTTTTTTTAATCTTTGACAAACCCTGTGCTGACACTAAACAAACAATCTATAACTCACCAGAGCCGATGCATATTGAATGAAAAACAGAAGCAAATGAAACAAACAAACAACAGAAAATGAGTACAAACAACAAAATCCCAGAAATGATTTAGTGTATTATAAAGCAGAAGGCCAGTAGTAGTGACGTACACGAACTCAGTGTATTATAAAGCAGAAGGCCAGTAGTAGTGACGTACACGAACTCAGTGTATTACAAGCAGAAGGCCAGTAGTAGTGACGTACACGAACTCAGTGTATTACAAGCAGAAGGCCAGTAGTAGTGACGTACACGAACTCAGTGTATTACAAGCAGAGGACAATAGTAGTGACGTGCACGAACTCAGCGTATTACAAGCAGAGGACAATAGTAGTGACGTATACAAACTAAGTACGAACTCAGTGTATATCACAAGTACGGCCAGTGACGTAGACAAACTCAGTGCCTTACAAAGCATGGTCAGCAATTACGACGTACACGAAATCAATGTATTATAAATACGGTCACCAGTGACGTGCAATCGGACTGGTATACCATTGATGTAAACGACCGAACGCCATTTTGCTGGGATCAAAGAACATACATGTTTTATAAAAATTAAAAAAATTAAAAAAATAAAAAAAACTACGTTCGCGATGCCTGAGATCAGGAGGATATGTTGTTCGTCGATTGTCTGCAACTATTTTGCCTTCTTAAAGGGCTCGCTCTTAATTAATGGACTGTCTGCAACTATTTTGCCTTCTTAAAGGGCTCGCTCTTAATTTATGGACTGTCTGCAACTATTTTGCCTTCTTAAAGGGCTCGCTCTTAATTAATGGACTGTCTGCAACTATTTTGCCTTCTTAAAGGGCTCGCTCTTAATTAATGGACTGTCTGCAACTATTTTGCCTTCTTAAAGGGCTCGCTCTTAATGGACTGTCTGCAACTATTTTACGTTCACCGTGTGTCGACTGCGTCCTTAAAGGTCTCGTTCTTATTGGACTGTCTGCAACATTTAAACGTTCAGTTTTTGTTGACTGCGTCTTTAAAGGTCCTGTTCTTACTGGACTGTCTGCAACATTTTAACGTTCATTTTGTGTCGACTGCAACCTTTCAGTTGTGAGTTGCTGGCACATTATTAAAGAAAATACTCTAGGGGCTGCTCCCTCAACGCCACTCGGAAGTTTTCATACCTTTCAAGTAGTTTTAAATCACGGGTTTCATCCTTCATCATCGTCGTCGTCGAAGTAGTAGTAGTAGAGCAGTTGCCTTCAACATCATCAACACTGTCATCATCGTCATCATTTGCTATCACCATCATTGCATTACCAGCTTCATTACTATCTTATCATTATCACCGCCTCACCATTGTATTATCATCTACTTTGCCCTCATTTTATTGCCATCACGTTAATATCGCTATTTTATTATTGTTATCGCCATCATCATCGAAGGTGTCGTCATCTAGGAGGAGGTGTAATTTACTGCTTGTGTCATCAGAACACTCTGGGACGGGGCTAGTAAGGCGTCAGCTTTGCCATCATCCAAAAAATTCACGTCTAAGATTTTGTACAGTTTTAGAAAATAAATAAGCTTCAGAGTTATTGTACTGTCAGAGTGAAAATTATTTCAATTACGTGCTGCAGATACAATTATTTGTTACACAAAGACTCCGGTAGGATTCACTTTGAAAAGCACACATTTCGTCTAAAGTGACGTCCCCGAAATTGCACGCAATATTTGCGTGATAGTTAGCACTATCGACTTTCCATATATTCTACGACAAAGAAAAGAAAGGAAAGATTGCTGAAGCGGTACCAAATGTGCGCCCAGGATGTTTATTATGTCTGAAATGGAATACCATAGTTGATTCGGTTTTCAATGCGCCAATGAATGTTTCCAAGGTATCGTGTGCAATCTGAGTATGTGTCAAATTTCCATACATTTGAATGTAAATGTGTATCGGTCACGTGTACCATTCAAGAAATTAGTTGGCATTTGAAACTGACGTAAACCAACAGCTGCTATATCAATCAATCAATCAATCAATCAATCAATCAATTGCTGCGAGGACACCGGCTCTGCCTCTGTTGACTGTCTGGATGATCACGAGTTCAATCCGTCACGCCACTGACGGAGAGTTGTCTACACACGGTGCACAATAGTTTCACAGAACCTCTAATGAGAAGTCCAGTCTATTCTTGGTACTTGTGCTGAAGGTAGAGTCTATTTTCTGAAGGTATTTGCTTCTTCATTGCTCTGAAGTATAATTAGACTTTATGGGTTATTTAATCCGTTCTCTTGACTTCTGTATTACTCAGGCCTGGTCTCCTTTTTTCTTGCCGTACTGTCTTGTCAAATCTGTCAGTTCTCAGGCAGGACTAGTTCATGAGGCGCAATCTGCACTCGTTTTACTGCTGTGTCTTACCGGTGAACAGGTAGCTAATTTAGGTGGGTTAAATGCTGTTTGTAAGTTGACTACCCGATAACTTTTAATGCCTTTGTACACCGGGTAAGTGTTCTTTAATACGGCGATAATCGTGAAAGACAAGGGATTGTGAACACGTGTGATTTAAATGCCTTTATATTAAATTCAAATGAACACTTAACGAAAATATTTAACGAATGACATGGACGGCGAAATACTTACAGTGACAAAGTGTGCAATTTTTAACAATGAAGAAAGATGTGCTGTTAACCATAATCTTTTTTTTTTAATTCGTCAGTAGTTTAAATATATAATTGTTATTTATATTTTACACATACAATAAGTGAAGAAATTTTGTAAGTATAAAAGCAATTCCCTAGAAAGACAATAAATATAGTATATGTTAATAAACAACATACAAATAAACGCAAAACGAATTATCTGTACATGTTAATAAAGTAAGATATTAGAAATAAACACAAAACTAATTATATAGACGGTTAAATAAACATACAAGTCAAAATGCCGAACGTACACAATACGAGTAAACACAGTAAATATAGATTAATTATCCTTGAAGCTCTTGTCGAACCCTAATAAAAAATCTCCAAAGCGTGAACCCAGTTTGACCTCACCAATCCAACGGTTGCTTTCAAATGACCTTGTCGATGGGCGTTGGAAATGTAGTTATTAATTTCCGAGCCTAATGCAGAACGAGCCGCTTCTTACGTCATCAGCTTCCGCATTTTATTTCACTCAGACGTTTTCCGCGATCCCGGAAATGATGCTGGCTAATATGGTGCTCGGAGAAAATAAAAAAATAAAAAAGTAAAAAGTAAAAAGGAATTGACAGAAAGAAAGAATCGACTAGTGACTTACGTAACATTGTAATATCAAACTCACTCACTCCAGTCGTTCTCTCTGACCTAGTTAAAAGAAGCTAAATTTGGAAGAACTTGGTGGAATGGGGAAAAAAAAGGGCAGGCACACACACACACACACACACACACACACACACACACACACACACACACACACACACACACACACACCATAGTAGGGTGCACAATTAATACCCACGCGCTTCGTGCTCTATCGTAATTCCTTGCAGGTGACAATCCAAAGTTATGCTGAACGGTTTCTACTCTTGGCGGATGGTGGCACGTCCGATGGATCAGCTACCTTTTCCGACCTTCCAGAGATTACCCCGCCAAACAAAATTCAAATTAACCCCACCAGTGTTAACCTACAAATAAGAAAATCCTCTGAGTTCACTGGAAACTGGTGTCGTGGCCAGTCGTTCCATACAATTAAAAAATTTCCAGGAAATCACTTCGATATTTGTTCTTTCTTGTGAATCACTTTTATATTTGTTCTTTCTTGTGAATCACTTTTATATTTGTTCTTTCTTGTGAATCACTTTTATATTTGTTCTTTCTTGTGAATCACTTTTATATTTGTTCTTTCTTGTGAATCACTTTTATATTTGTTCTTTCTTGTGAATCACTTTTATATTTGTTCTTTCTTGTGAATCACTTTTATATTTGTTCTTTCTTGTGAATCACTTTTATATTTGTTCTTTCTTGTGAATCACTTTTATATTTGTTCTTTCTTGTGAATCACTTTTATATTTGTTCTTTCTTGTGAATCACTTTTATATTTGTTCTTTCTTGTGAATAAAGGGCCTTAACTAACAGCGAATCTAAAATTTCCAGAACTCCCTATCATTGTGAGGCTGTTTCGATAAAAATGATCAGCAGGAAGTTATCCATCTATCTAAATATTATTATGTTTAAAGTATACTTTATAATTCCTGCATTGCATATTGAAATAGATTTTCTCACCTTAATACTCAGGCATTGTACACATGGAGTTTATATATCTCTTACTGAGAGTCCAGGGAAGGGTGAAGGGATTTCATTCTTGTGGGTTCTCAGCATATCTGCAATGTGCAGAAAAGCAAGATGTGTATCCCCTTCTAACCCTAAAGAAGTTTATCACTTCCAGCCATGTACAATAAATTTCTCCAAGCAGGTCCAGCTTCAGGAGTGCCGTCACACAGCCTGACCACTGAAGTCAGATCGTATTTTGTATACAAGCTTTAAATGATAGTGACACATATTTAACCCATCCTTTTCATTTTTTTAATTGTACAGAAGGTGGTGGTTAGAATATGACATAGTGTTTGAGTTCAAGTACTATTTCTCATTGTCTCGTGGTGTTTTAAGTTCAAGTGCTATTTCTCATTGTCTCGTGGTGTTTTAAGTTCAAGTACCATTTCTCTTTTGATGTTTAAATTCAAGTACTATTTCTCATTTTCTCTTAATATTCAAGTGCTTGCTACATTTCTTATTTAACTGTCCAATTTCAAGTAATGTTTTTGTCTCCCGTTACTGTTCAAATTCAATTAATATTTTTCTCTGTCCCCTATGCAGTATTGAACTTAAATGGTATATAAATCCTGTTTATATACTTTTTAAAACCCTGTTCTTGCCCATATTAGAAAAGTAATGATTTCCCCCTCCTCCGTTGTGCTCACCTTTAGGTCGCTGTATCTGTATGTCTTTATAACTTATATCGTGCCACACTAGTACAAGCAAAACAAAACCAAAAAATCTCAACCCAACTATAAAACCACGTGAATTCCTTTGTGTAATCATGTGGATCATTAACCGTTAATTTGCGAGGTATAATGATCACTGTCAACACACCAATATTGCAAGCATTCTGCTGACATATTTATTATCACAGAAAATTGCTCCTCCCCTCCCCGCCCCCCCCCGCCCCAACGCTACAATGTACAGGCAGTGCCAGAAAACAGATACAACAGAGATTATGTTGACGCAGGAAACTGACTTGACCTTGACCCTGAACCTTGATCAAGGTCAAGGTTCAGATTCTCGCCATGACCTGTAAGTACTTTTTCTCCGGGATGAATTTAGAACTGATGCAAGAGAAAGAGCAGTTAGGAAGTAAACACAGAGAGAGAGAGAGACATTTGTTTGCGTCACTGAGCTCTATATAGAGCTCAGTGGTTTGTGAGTGTGGGTTTTTTGTTTGGTTTTTGGGGGTGGGGAGAATTGTGAGGCGGTGATGCCATAGCAAACCCGGATAGCACAGTGGAAGAAGCTCTGCTTAGACGCCTTAGAGCTTACGATAATGCATTAACCATGCTTACAAATAATGTAATCAATTTTTTTAAAAAAATACATATTTAACTTTTTTTTTTTTTACCACACCATTACGGAAGACATGCAAATCCATTTAAGCTTCATTGTCAGTTTTCTGTCAATTAAAATTCTAATGCGAATAAACTATATCCGGAATTAGCCTGACCTACGATTAAAGGAAAGTTAACATCTTCAGTTGCTGTGCTTTTCTGCAGATAGCGCACAATTTGCGCATAAATTTACCAAAACTGTTTGTTTGGATGGTACAAGACCAAGTGCCGAGAGTGGACTCAAGTAAAAGACAAGATTTGCAGCAAAGATCTTTTCCTTTCATAAACAAAAGTAGGATTTCATGGATATCTGTTATAATGCATCACTTTGAAAAAAACTGTCCACAGTACTCTGTTATATGTAGAATTACCGATCAGATGAGATTCTAAGATAATACAACTTATGTTAGAGTAAGAGTAATTTCCCTTGGAATGAAAGACAAGCACGTTTTCCATGTTCTTATGTTGCAACCGATTAACATGAGCTCAGTAACAAACAAACACACTCTATGCAGATTAGAATATAAGTTCTAAGACTCCTAGACAAACGGATTTTAATGGCGGGGATTAATTTATGTGCGACTTGATAACTGGACCTCCTCAAAGTCTTCGCACCTCTGTGTGAGAGGTTCCATAAGAGCAGCGATTCTACAGAGAAAAATCGCTTAGGTGTGTCACTCTCAGCGCAGTGTGTAGTTTTGTGCGTTTCATTATTCGTGTGTAACATAGTGCCGTGTTCAGTATAAAAGTCTTGTGTGGTTTGAGCAAGAGAGTGAGACGACTCGATCTGACTGACCCTAAAAAAAGACAACTGTTCTTTTGTATAGAATACTGACACGATAACTTCAAGGCCTGGGTGACGGCGACAGATTACAAAGCAGTTTTCATGAGATAAGTTCCACGTGTCGGTGGCACAAAAGAACACTGTCGCCAGTGTTGTTACTGTTCTGACTGCAAAACCTGTGTGACGGTGACAGTTTTCATGTGACAAGTGTCACACATGACACAATCAAAGCCTTTGTCGTCTGCTCCAGTTCACTCGCGTCAGTGTGGATCTAGGACACTTTATGCCGGATAATATAATTATATATATCTGAAGATTTAGAGTAAATAGATTAATTTAACCAATCTTTAAAGAAAACATAAACTTTTTTAGTAGAAATTCTAAAAAACAGCAACTTTTGGATGGCAGAATTTAAAGATTTTCATTCACCCCGCCCCCATTACTGTACTTTGAAATTAACCAAGCCCATGTCATTTAACTGTCTTTTTAAGAACTAGTCTACATTTAATTTTCAGACTCTCTTCCCTGAAGAAGCTTGGCGAAGAGCATTCGAAACTGAGGCATGCGCGATAACTCTGAAAGCGTACAAGCGAGTGTGTATGTATGTCTGGGAGGTCGGGGAGAAAGAGAGAGGAATGGGGACAGCGTCATATTGACAACCACAAATACAAAGGGCATAGAGCACACCCTCTTCTTCTTCTTCTTCTTCTTCTTCACGATAACTTCTTTGCCCCCCAGGAATTGCATGAACTTTTCATCTTCATGATGTTCTCAGTTAATGGTGGATTCCTATGGGGCCTTCTTCTCCTCACTGTATTCTGAAGCGGGTGGCTGCTGTTCCGTATTGTTTTGTTGAGCTGGTGAATGTTTGTTTCGGCTGTAGCGGATTTTTTTCTCCTGTCGTTGTTGTGGTGGTTGCTGCTGTTGTGGTGGTGTTGTCTGGATACCTGCTGTCTGTTGTTGAGTCTTGGAATGGTTGAGATGGAAACTATTTCTTCTGTTGTGTCCGTCATGGCTGGCTGGTGGGGCATGCCTTAGTCCGGTAATCCGTGGACTAGCTCTCTCCTCTGTGATGTTGGTGTTGTTGTCGTCTCGTCCGATGTTCGAGCGAGAGGGTGGGAGAGGGTGTCTTACAGAGCCCAGGCTAGTAGCGCACCAAGTCTTTACCTAGTGTGCACGTGCGCCCAGGATGTCCAACCCCCTTTCCTCTTCTCTGGCGTAGTTGTTGGTGTTGGTGTTGGGGCTGGCGTCTATGTCGTCCCCTGGGTCCTTTGGGATGTATGAAAACCGGCGCTGGTGGCCAGTAGAGGTGGTCCAACAGCAGTTGTATCATGTCTGCAATGGGGTGGTTGAAATATCCCCATTGCATGTGCTGTTGCTGCTCTCTATGTCTGCGCCATTGTTGTCGTTGTTGTTGGCGGTGGTTGTTCTGTTGTTGTTGCTGTTATGGTGGTCGTGGTTCTTGTCGTTGTTGCTGATCTTGCTGTTGTTGTCTTCTTATGTGTGGTGGTGGGCGTCGTCTTTTGGCTTTGGTGTTTTGTTGCGTTGTTTGTCCATTGTGGTTGTCTACTCTGATTGTTGTAGGTGTTGTTGGAGTTGTTGTAGCTTTTGGAGGTGATTCTGGTAATAGTGAGAGGAGTGGGGCCACTTGCGCTCTGTCCATTTCGACAATGGCTGTCTCCATCTCTGTTTTCATCCTCTTCTGAGCTGTCTGTTGTGATTTGTGCTTCTTTTTCTTCTGTGTTGTTGGTTGGCGTCTGCACTTTTCTAATCTTTTTGTTGGTTGGCGTCTGCACTTTTCTACTCTCTGATGTGTTGGTTATGGTTTGCGTGAAAGCTTGTCTTGTTTCCTCTTTTGATGTCTGTGCGTTGTTGATTTTCTTATTTGGTGGCAGCGTCCAAATGCTGTTGGTGTTGGTTTCTTTGTCTTCTTTATCTGGGTGGTTGTAGTATTCAAAGAAATGTTCTCTTAGTTCATCTACTATTATTAGTAGGCAGTCAATAATCGCTGTCGTATGTTACCTTATTATTCTGGAATATCAGCCATATCATCATTTCAAATTGTTGGTCCAGTTTGGTAGAATGGGTCCCTAGTTGGAAATGTAAAGTTGTTAATGTTTTCCAACTGAGCTCCTCTGTCTCTGCCATCTTGATTAGATGCTCTCTTTTATAGTCTCTTAACTTAAAACCATCTCCAATGAAAATATATCCTTCTTCGTCACTTAAATATCCAAGTCCTGGCTCCTCTGACCGGAATGCGGGTGTAGGAGTTGAAGTTGGGATTTCTGGCTCAAGCTCTGATAAGGACTTGGATTCAGAGGCAGATTTCCGGGTGCGCTTCTTCCCCATTCTTCTTTTTCCGGGAGCCTGAAGAAAAAGTGTGGTGACTGCTCAAAAGCTGGCTGTGGAATGTTTTTTTTTTTCTTTTTTAGAGCACACCCTTTTTGGTTTCTGGTTATTTATAGGCATTAGTGATAAGAAGTTATCCTGAAAGTCCTTCACCTTCACCTAAAGCTTTTCTTTCTGATAAGGTCAAAGGTCAAGTTACTGCTTTGCGATGAACTAATCAGTGTTAAAGCTTTTCTTTCTGATAATGTCAAAGGTCAAGTTACTGCCTTTTGATGAACTAATCAGTGTTAAAGCTTTTCTTTCTGATAAGGTCAAAGGTCAAATTACTGCTTTGCGATGAACTAATCAGTATTAAAGCTTTTCTTTTTGATAAGGTCAAAGATCAAATTACTGCTTTATGATGAAGTAATCAAAGTATTAAAGTATTAAAGCTTTTCTTTCTGATAAGGTCAAAGGTCAAATTACTGCTTTGCGATGAACTAATCAGTATTAAAGCTTTTCTTTTTTTTATAAGGTCAAAGGTCAAATTACTGCTCTGTGATGAACTAATCAGTATTAAAGCTTTTCTTTCTGATAAGGTCAAAGATCAAATTACTACTTTGTGATGAAGTAATCAAAGTATTAAAGTATTAAAGCTTTTCTTTCTGATAAGGTCAAAGGTCAAATTACTGCTTTGCGATGAACTAATCAGTATTAAAGCTTTTCTTTCTGATAAGGTCAAAGATCAAATTACTGCTTTGTGATGAAGTAATCAGTGTTAAAGCTTTTCTTTCTGGTAAGGTCAAATGTCAAATTGCTGCTTTTTGATGAACTAATCAGTATTAAAGCTTTTCTTTCTGATAAGGTCAAAGATCAAATTACTGCTTTGTGATGAAGTAATCAGTGTTAAAGATATTCTTTCTGATAAGGTCAAAGGTAAAAATACTCCGCACATCGTGTTAGACTTTATAAATGGGCATAATATACAAGATCTATATCCGAATGTATGGATTGCTATGACATCGTGTTAGACTTTATAAATGGGCATAATATACAAGATCTATATCCGAATGTATGGATTGCTATGACATCGTGTTAGACTTTATAAATGGGCATAATATACAAGATCTATATCCGAATGTATGGATTGCTTTGCGAATTTTACTGACAATACCTGTAACGGTAGCAAGTGGAGAACAAAGTTTTTCTAAAGTGAAATTAATCAAAACCTCTCGAAGATGTACAATGTCACAAGACAGACTGTCCAGCTTAGGAACTCTATCCATTGAAAGTGATATTGCCGAAAATCTGGACTTTTCTGCTTTAATTAAAGATTTTGCCGATAAAAATGCCCGTAAAGTTAACTTCTGATATTAATTAACTAAGTTTAATATTTTGACTGTGTTTAGTTACAATAAAATATTTCCATTTTCTCACTTTGAAAAGGGCGCCAGGGAGGCTAAGTCCGGCACTGTGTGTGAATAGAGAGTAAAATTTGTAAATGATTACGTGAGACTAAGTTGTAAATCAGAGAGTGATCTATTTTTCATATTGAGAAGGATTTCTTTTTAAAATCTCGTTTTGTTCTAGAAAAGATATAATTAATTTTTAGAGTATCACTATTCTATTTCAAAACAAGAAAGTTCACCTTGAATAATATTATTTTACGCATCACGCCTCTTAGACAGCAATTGTTATCCACTGAGGTCAAAGGTGCACTAATTATTCACCGTGTTAATTAACTTCTGAAATATATTTATCACACACACACACAAACACACACACAAATACACAATTTTGGGGAGTGGGTGGGGGAGAATTAAAACAAATCGCAAAAGATTCAAAACAAACATCTTTTTTATTTTTTTAACCACGGGTTATTTCGCTAATTATATTCACTTTTATTACTGAAAGTTAGAATTGGGGAAAAAAATATCGCAACAGAGCAATTTTTTTCTTTCAAACGAACAAAAGCAGCCGTTGAAGCTTGTGCCAATAAATGAACACGTGACCTCAATCTCTTCAGTCCACAGTTGTGTGCACGTGTTAAGTCGAAACAGATCAGTTCAGTCCCCCTGAAAGAGGACAGTCGCTAAATCTAAACATTCTCGCACACCCATACAGTGACACGCACAGTGAGAGAGCCCTTTTCATGAGAAAGAGCAGTTTATTTTAAAGAAGAAAAAAAACTGAAGACAAGGCGACCTTCCCCACTCCCTGTTCTGCACGAACTTAATAACAGCGCCCTTCAGTGTACATAAAACGCAAAACGGCCCGGGTACAGCAGAGTGATTATATATGTGGAGCTTGTTAAAGAAAATAAAAAAAGAAGCAACTTTCTTTTCTTTCCACGCATATTTAATCAGTATCTTTCCCTAAACTGAAAAGGTTGTGTTTCCTGCCCGAACCCTTACCTACCTCGGGGTGTTTCTTTCTTTTATCGGTTGTCAGAATAAATTTATAAATTATTTCAATATGCAGGAGGTAAATACATGTGTTACTCTAATCTTTTTGATGGTGTCCGAGAAACGTCACGTGCTGGTGTGATGGAACGCGTCACGCGTGGCACTTAGGTGTTAAAGCGGCAATATTTAGCCAGTGATCATAAGTGCGTCGAAGAGAAGCAGAAAGTGGTTAAAGGGGAGATTTACACACGGTGTTTTCCACTAACACCTGACATTTTGTGCTTGGCCAAAACTGCTAGAGTGGAAAGTCGTGTCTCGGTTGGCGCACAGCGGTTAATCTCTGGATTAAATAAAATAAACATTTTAAAACCTGACACTGAAAAACTTGAGGAAAAGAAATCTGAAAAGTCGTTACAACATTAAAAGATTTCTGGAATAACATACAATGATATAATTGCACAGAGTATACAAATACTTGATTCTGTGTCTGCTTGTAGGAAGTCTTCGAGCGATTTAATTAATTTAGGTTTGTCAACAGTTCCAGTCAATTCTTGTTAACGAGGTCAAGTTTGCCAATCTGCTTTCGAAATTCAAGAATATATATTAAATCGAGACATCTTAATTAATCAGTCATGCTATATACACTGCTACCAAAAATGTTGTCAGAGTATGACGAGTTTGAATTATGGCCACTGCTCCTTATTTTCTACAGGACAGTGCGAAATGTGACGTCATATCGAGTGCTTCTATGCTACTCTGGTTGAAATGGACGAGATGGCGGTGTATTCTTCATGACGTCACTTTGGGAAGAGAGACCTTGGAGGCACGATGTCATTTTCGAAATGTTTGCTGTGTGTGTTTGTGTGTGTGTGTGCGCGCGAGAGAGAGAGATTTGCTGATTTGATTGATGCCATCAGAGAAGATGATATATCATTGTTTTCAATATGATGGCCTGGGTGAGATAGATCGCCATAGAGGATGAGGTATCATAGTTGTCAATATGGTGGCCTGGGTGAGACAAGATCGCCATAGAGGATGAGGTATCATAGTTGTCAATATGGTGGCCTGGGTGAGACAAGATCGCTAAAGAGGATGAGGTATCATAGTTGTCAATATGGTGCTCTGGGTGAGACAGACTGCCAGAGGATGAGTGTGCATATGCTTGAATATGCTCTTCTGGAAAAGATGGATCGCCACATGGAGAGTATGAATATTTTTTCAATATTCATATCTCATTGAGAAAAACCGCATAAAGAAGGGGATTGTCTGTGTATGTATGTGTGTGTGTGTGTGTGTGTGTGTGTGTGTGTGTGTGTGTGTGTGTGTGTGTGTGTTTGTGTGTGTGAGTATTCATTGGCCTTATTTGGGTGAGGCAGATAGCCGGGGGACGGCGTGTAATTGTTATTCTTATCTGTGAGAAACGGATCATCAAAAGGCTCGAGCAAACCCCAAACTTATACAATAGTTTGATCAAGCTTCAAAGCACAACCTTACCGTCTAAAATATGTCAGCTATTATAATGTTATTTTTATATTAGGGAATCCTATTGCATGTTCTCTTGTTTATTGACAGATGGAAAAGCAATATATACATTGGAGTGTATTGAAGCCTATTACATATTTGGTGCTTTAACTTAAAACAACAGCAACACACACATACGCACAGTACGAATGTGAGAGACAAGGACAAAATCACAAAATCTATACACAGCAAACAATCCTTTAAACCTCACCACCACAAAATCTATACACAACAAACAACCCTTTAAACCTCACCACCACAAAATCTATACACAGCAAACAACCCTTTAAACCTCACCACCACAAAATCTATACACAGCAACCAACCCTTTAAACCTCACCACCACAAAATCTATACACAGCAAACAACCCTTTAAACCTCACCACCACAAAATCTATACACAGCAAACAACCCTTTAAACCTCACCACCACAAAATCTATACACAGCAAACAACCCTTTAAACCTCACCACCACAAAATCTATACACAGCAAACAACCCTTTAAACCTCACCACCACAAAATCTATACACAGCAAACAACCCTTTAAACCTCACCATTACATAAACTATAGCTACACTCTTCATTAATAAAGATCGAAAATGAACTGTAACTTCGCTAATCCTATAATGACATTTTTGTACTAAAATTATATCGATCTTGTATGTAATACATATAATGAACTGTCTTAAGAGTTATGTTTTAACCCTTTCTACTCTGAAAGGAAATAGTCAAGTGTCAACGTCGTAATCTGTAACCATTTCTGTTTGAAAGACAATAGCTGGGGTCAGCAACTTTATTTTTTTTAAAACTCTTTCCACGTTGTACAATAACAGTTAACGTCGAAATCATTTTATTGTAACCTTTTCTATTCTGGACGGTAACGGTAATAGTTAGGATCCGATGTAATTTAACATTAACCCTTTCTACTCTGGATGTGTAATAGTTAAGATTGGTGTAATTTCCAAACTTTACACTTCTGCTATGCTACTACACGAGAGAGAGAGAGAGAGAGAGAGAGAGAGAGAGAGAGAGAGAGAGAGAGAGAGAGAGAGAGAGAGAGAGAGAGGTTTTGAGTTTTGTTACAACAATAGTTAGTACCCATTGCATATAAGAATCTGGTCACAAACTGAAGGTCTGCGAAATTTTTTTTTTTTTTTTTTTATAAAAGACAACAAAATAAACCGAAAACATAAATACACAAGGAATGTGGATGAAAATGTACTATTCATTCTCGTGACCCCAATAAATAATTTACATATTTGGGTTTAGTGGATCTAGAGTACATTAATGGTGTATTAAAGTTCACTCATCTGTTAACAAATGACTGCTTTCCATTGTCGAAATGGGAGACCACTCTAAAGAACTGAGAATGAGGCGGCTATTCCCGTAGTACATGTATGGACAGAATTGTTGTACTCTAGCTCGGTAAAATTTATTAACAATAAGAAAGGGCATTGACTGACCTTAACTAGGTCAAAATGAATTATTTTAATTAAATCGGATTTATATGTAATTAAGTTCGACATGCGTATTTGATTTAGATCATGTCGAATTACTATAGTTGGGATTAATTTTATTTTAATTAGGCCAAAAAGGACTTGCGGTAGTTAGGTTATTTTGACTTTGTGCAATGTATTATTTAACAAACTCTGGTTTTAATACTCTGCCATGACAGTTTGTTTAGTCTGAAAGTGAATATCGAGAAAAGGCAGTCTTTATGGTTGGGTCAAGAGTCTACTCGTAAAACATAATTTTCTTAATAAATAAATTTTAAAAAATAGATAATTGTAGATACATGTTTACGCTTGATTTGGTAAGAAATCTTATTCATTGATTTATTTAAATACTTTTTCCAGAAAAACGAGTTATTCATTACATACTTAAAGCACTTTTGCGTTTTGCTTTTCAAAAAAAAACTACCAAAAAAATAAATAAATAAAGCAGGTCACTGGAAATATTTGACTTATTATTTTAAGTCAAAGTAATAAGATGTGATTATTTGGTGCCAGAAAAGATATACGAAATAGGGCAATATGACTTTTCTTCTAATTTAATTTGAGTACATTGTATATTATTGGCTCTAATATTGGTTGTAAATGTGTTGTAGCAGGTTGGACAGTCTTGCTACTGGTACTGTTTTAGTGATCATTATACATGTGACAAGAACACCTTCGTTACTGGTTATGATTATTATTATTATTAATCATCCATAACTAATTACAAATGATGGAGAAATCTTAATTTATGTTTATTAATAATTCTCCCAGGGGACACCACTCGTCTCTCACTTAGCGGATTATATAGGTATAGTCAAAGTCTTCTCTCTTCCACAATAATAAGAGAGACGTTTTATTGTCATAATATTTTCGAGAGTGGAAACTTCTTACTAAAGGAATAAAAAAAAAAATCTGTCTTTAATTATATTTAATGAGCACCCATCCCAACCATTGTCACTCCAACATATCATAGCTAGGCATGGAAAGCCTTTCAGTGATGGTGATTATATAAAGGAACCGTGGTTAGAATGTGCACCTTATTTGTTTGAAGACTTTCAAAATTATTAAGAGAATAAAGGATTTGCGAGTTAGTCGAAATACGGTAAAAGAGAGAGTCATTAAACTGAATGCTAATATTGAAGAACAAGTAAGAAATTATATTAATTCATGTCACGCCTATTCTATTTGCCTTGATGAAAGTACCGATGTGACATCGTCCGCTAGGTTAGCCATCATTGCTAGATATCCAAAAGATAACGAAATGCATGAGGAACTAATAAAATTAGCAACTTTATCTACAACAACAACGGGTGCAGATTTATGTCAAACTGTTTTGACTGAACTCGGAAATGCAGATATAGATGTAGCAAAAATATTTTCTGTAACAAGTGATGATGCTCCAAGCATGACTGGAAAAGCTACAGATTTTGTTACGTTATTTACAAGACGTGTTGGACACCCACTGGTAGCCTTTCACTGCATTGTGCACCAGGAAGCACTATGTGCAAAATCCGGCCTAAAGGAACTTGAAGACATTATGAAATGTGTCACACAAAAAAACCTGTAAATTTTATTACTGCACGTGCTAGTGACTAAGAGAAAATGTGAACACCTGTTAAATGAAGTTCAATCACTTTACTCTGGCTTACTAATGTACAACAATGTTCGCTGGCTCAATCACTTTACTCTGGTTTACTAATGTACAGCAATGTTCGTTGGCTCAATCATTTTACTCTGGTTTACTAATGTACAGCAATGTTCGTTGGCTCAATCACTTTACTCTGGTTTACTAATGTACAGCAATGTTCGTTGGCTCAATCACTTTACTCTGGTTTACTAATGTACAGCAATGTTCGTTGGTTCAATCACTTTACTCTGGTTTACTGATGTACAGCAATGTTCGTTGGCTCAGTCACTTTGGCTTACTAATGTACAACAATGTTCGTTGGTTCAATCACTTTACTCTGGTTTACTAATGTACAACAATGTTCGTTGGCTCAATCACTTTACTCTGGTTTACTAATGTACAGCAATGTTCGTTGGCTCAGCAGAGGTCACGTTCCGGAACGTTTTGTAGAGTGCCTTCATGAAATTCGAATGTTTATGGACGACAACAAACAGAAATTCTCAGAATTAACTAATGTTGACTGGCTCAGCAGACTAATGTTCTTTACAGATTTTTCATTACACCTAAATGAACTTAATACTAAGTTGCAAGGTTTTAGAAAAACTGTTGATGAAGTATTTGACATTTTAAATGCATTTGAAAAGAAGATAAAGATTTACAAACGTGATTTAGAGAAAGAAGAGTTTCAATTTTTAAGAAAGTTAAACAATTTTATGGCTCTACACACTGTATGAATGATTCAACTCTCTACAATGTAGAGAGTCTACATGAATCGTCAAGTTCTTTACATTAATGGTTCAATTCAGTATTTGAATGTCATTATAGGAAAGATTTAAGTTACTATTCGAATGTTTCAAGTCGATTTCTGTTACCCCTTGAGTGATTCAGCTTACTATATAAATACTTTAAATCACTATAGAAAAGTCAATTACATGAATGATTTAAAATCATTGCATGACTTATTGAAGTCACTATAAAAAGATTGCAGTCAATGTACGAACGATTAAAGTCAATGTGAATGATCAGTCGCTGTAGCTTATCATTTCATTCTATCGATACTGCTGGCATTATGCCTTCACTCAGTACATGAAAAACAACTAAATTATTTATTTTAAAACTAAAAGTTCAATGAAGACATGGAATTTATATTTTCTGTAAAGACAAAGGAATGCGATCTAGTCCGCTTGAGTGGACGAAAGGGGTACTAAAGATAACTTTGGCCACCTAGATATGGTAATCTGGTCTTTACATTGTCACAAGAGAGCAAACACTGCTGATTTGGTTCTTTGCTTTCTTAAATTCCCAACTGTTTTGCTCCTCGCCGTTTTAGTCCAGTCCCAACATGACTGGACTTCGGCTCTATACTATCTGTATTGACACCTCCCTCCACATCCCAAGCCCTATCGTTTTACCCCAGTCTCAGTAAAACTCATTGAGGCGAGTAGGCTTTCCACTTCATTTGATTTGTTTAGAATGTAATTATCGATGCATTTAGGTCTATATTTAGACACTATTAAATGAATAACTGGTTTTAACTCTGTAAAGAATACCCGACATCATATTTCCTTTTAAGTGACGGGATTGATGAGATGCGTTCAACCCCCCGCTCCCTCCCACACACACACAAACAAACACGCCCGCACACCTGTTTGCTTTCTCTTTCACGGAAATTAGTTTGCTGGTAATGTGATGATGCGATTTACATTTCACTTTGCTCGAAAGCAGAATTTTTAATTACCATCGTTTATAAACACATCGCAACGAGTGTCTTTCATTTGCAACATCTTGTCGCTCACTCGTATTTCAATAGGTTCAATGCAACATTTTGTCGCTCACTCGTATTTCAATCGGTTCCATGCAACACTTAATCTATATACGCTTTCTAAAAGCATGTGGATGTTTGCTAGTCATCTGTTTAAAACTGTAAGGGAAACCAAAATTAAATAAGTTATCTATTTTGAGACATAAATGCTCAAAGCAATATACTTTGAACATACATGCTTTGATAGTGAGGGAGTACTTTTATCAGCAGAGACAGACAGAAACAATCTAGTTTTCCATAAAACTACCTATCCTTCGTGTCAACTCTTGCTTAAAGCAGCATCTCTGTTTTAAAATTACACTTTAAATTTCCAACTTTATATAGATTAACAGTGAACCGTATTTTACACAGTATTAAAGAATAAGTCTCATCGAAGAAGATTAAGGCCGCATCATAAAGCAGAAGTGGCTTGAGCATTCTTTTGCTAGAGTTGTCCTCTGACAATACTTCAATGCTGACCTAGAGTTGTGCACCCCTTACTATACTATCTTTGGCTCAACGCAGATCCCAGTGTAGGCAAAACTGAGCGGGTCACGTGACAAAGCTACATCTGCCAGTTATCGTTACTAACGGCCAGAGTTGTAAGCGGAAGCTGTTCACCCGTGTCTGTTTGTGCCACGCCTAAGAGCGATTTATCATGCTAGACATTCAGATACTTTTTCTGTATCTATTGTGAAATCTTCGCCTGTTCAATTAAATTCCTCACTTCTGTTGTTGTTGGGGTGGGGGGCGTCTTCATCGTTCTTTTCATCAACTGATACATATTGCAGGCACATGAAACTTTTATTATTAGTCAAGGGGTGGGGTGTAGTGGGGGCTTTTTTTTTTATAGTTATTTTGCGGTGTTTTTGACGTTTGCGTCACAACTGACTGCTGCATTGTCAAACCTATTTACTTGTCAGTTATCATAGTGAGTGGGGACTCACGCTTGCTCGTAGGCTATGGCATTAATTCAAGTAATGAGTCAAATCTCTTAATCATGCTTGGTTTACCTTGTCTATGTTTACCTACGTTTCGCGCCAAGGTGATCAGCAAGTATGGAATCGAACCCTCCTGTCACTTGCTTGCGAGACCAACGCTTAGACTTCACAGTTACACATCCACCCTAGCCCTTTTCAAAGGAATCTGGTTTGGAAGCAACAAGGAAAGATAGAAGGGACAAACGAGAAATGGGAAATATCAAAGAGGAATTAGTGAAAACAGACGAAAATTTAGAAAGAACTGGATAGGAGGCAAGAGAAGATCGAAGAGGAATTGGGTCCTGAAAGCAGACGAAAAGATAGAAAAAGAGGATAGAGGAATGGGAAAATCGAAGAGGAATTGGGTCCTGACAGAAGACATAAAGATAGAAGGGATTGGGTAAGAGAGGATAGAGGAATGGGGAAATCGAAGAGGAATTGGGTCCTGACAGAAGACGAAAAGATAGAAGGGATTGGGTAAGAGAGGATAGAGGAATGGGAAAATCGAAGAGGAATTGGGTCCTGACAGAAGACGAAAAGATAGAAGGAATTGGGTAAGAGAGAATGAGAGAATAATCTTTCAATGGCATTGGTTTATTTTTCTCGCAAATTATTTCAGAAGTTTAATGCTAGGTTTTGAGATGCTTTTAGCTAATAGAACTTAATGTCGTACCTGGTAATGGGCTAGCTCTCCTAGCTACGATAATGGGCTAGTTAGATACGGTAATGGCTAGCTATCTTAGATATGATAACGGGCTAGTAATCATAGCTATGATAATGGGTTAGCTATCTTAGCTATGATAATGGGCTAGTTATATCGGGTATTATAATGGGCTGGCTATTTCGGTTATGATTCTGGCTAGCTATCTTAGTATGATAATGGGATAGCTATTTGAGCTATGATAAGAACTAGCTATTTGAGCTGTGATAATGGACTAGGTATCTTAGCTATGGTAATCGGCTATCTATCTTAGATATGATAGCGGTCTGGTAATCTTAGCTATGACAGCGGTCTAGTAATCTTAGCTATGGTAATGGGCTAGCTATCTTAGCTATGATAGCGGTCTAGTCATTTTAGCTATGGTAACGGGCTAGCTAGCTTAGTTATGATAATGGGCTAGCTATCTTAGCTACGATAATGGGCTAGGTATCTAAGCTACGATAATGAGTTAATTATCTTAGTTATTATAATGGGCTAGCTATCTCAGCTATGATAATGAGCTAGCTACTTCAGCTATGGTAATGGACTAGCTATCTTAGCTATGAGAAATACACAAGTACTGCCCCTGATCAATATACCTACCCACCCGCTTTCGGACGCCTCCTCATACCTGCACACTTTTATACCTTCTTTTCTTTCTTCTTTTTTCCCACCATTCCCCGTGTGATCCTTCTGAGAGCCACTGGAAACTTTCTTGATCCTGTTTATGTAGTAGAATCATGACGAGCAAACAGTCAAAGAACCGTTTCCATCGATTCTAAGTTTATTGCCCTATGGCAATATTTGCCTCCCTTGATCAAACTAGGTCACGCTCCGGTTTCACGAAGAGGAAGGGGTCCGTTTCGATATAATGACACGCGATGATGACGTGCATGGACCGGGGCGATTTGGAGCGGGGAAACTGGTACAACTTCACTTTAAGACTGCGATAGTTTATACAGTTGGTTGTCCTACTTCACACTTCTCTTGGCAGAATTTCTCTTCCAACCGGTTTCTGCTTGATACGACCACCCACCCCCCATCACACACACACACACACACACACACACACACACACACACACACACACACACACACACACACACACACATACACACACACTCCTCTCAGTGACTGCAAAATTGGAGAATTAACTGATCGAAATATTGCGTGCTGTCTTTTCAACATATATTTGATAATGTCTGTATTCTTTATTTGTTTTTAAAAAAAAAATATCTTTCGTGTCTATCAGTTTACCTTTCCAGCTTTTCATTTTTCTATTTGCTTGTCTTTGCACCCGTATATTTTCTTTTCTTCTTTCTTATCTTTTTTTTTTTTATCAGTCTTTCTGCCTTTTTATTTTTTTCTGTATTTGTCGTTTCAGCTATATTTCTTTTCTGTCAATGTATCGTTTATTTTCTCTTTTGTCTAATTATCTGTCTTGTTGGCCAGTTTATCTTTCTATCTTTTCAGTTGTCTTTTCATCTGTCTCTTTTTATCTCCCTTTGTCAAACAGTATCCTTAAAGAAGATACTTTAAAAATTTTATTCTCTCTCTCACACACACACACACACACCGACATACACAAGGCACTTTACACTCAATTAATTGTTAGAGCAGGTATGCCGTACTTGTCTTGGGATCCGGTGTCTGCCTTTGATAGTTCGGTCAACAGGTTGCAGAGAAATAAAGGCAGCAGGGGAGATATATTTACTGATGCCAATAAACAACTAGGTTTAACATAATATGACGACTACATTACTGCCTCACCTGCTATGAGTGTGACTTTGTGCTGAATGCGAAAGTCAAAGACATTTTGTTTCTCTCTTTCTTTTTTCCTCTCTCTGTCTCTCTCTCATACACACAAATTCTCACACTTATATACAGAAATAATAAAAATAATTTTTAAAAAAGAGATTAGTGATAAATCGATAAAACAATTTATAACACGTTCGGTCGTTCAACCCAGACCGGCATTGTCGTAGCGAGTTATTGAACAGTGGCCAGGTTAATTGCAGGGCACACGTCGTGTCCCAGCACGCACGTACAGACAGGCATGCGCCCTGTAGCCGCTGTGTATGCCCGACAGGGAACTCTCTCCACCTATGTACTTGCCCGACATTGAGGGTTTCCGTGCACGTGTTTGCCCTGATACTCAAATCCCTCCCACGCATATACTTGCCCGACACTGATCTCTCGATGCATGTAGCTCTCCATTACTGAGGTTCCCCCCCACCCCCTACTTCCCACACACAATGCAAGTGTTTAGGTCTCCATTCATGAATGTGCATAGAAACTTGAATTTCTGTGTGTATGTTTGTCTGGCACTGAAGTTGCTGTGGTTATATTTTTTTTTTGCCTGACATTGAAGTTGCTATGTACATACTCGCCTGAAGTTGCTATGTGTATATTTGCCTGACACAGAAGTTTCTGTGTATATTGCCTGACTCTAGAATTTATATGCATATATTTGCCTGACACTAAAGTTTCTGTGTATGAATTTACCTACTCAAA
This sequence comes from Sinotaia quadrata, assembly GCA_028829895.1. NCBI lineage: Eukaryota > Metazoa > Mollusca > Gastropoda > Architaenioglossa > Viviparidae > Sinotaia > Sinotaia quadrata. The sequence goes on along the minus strand of CM054177.1, from coordinate 15,251,964 downwards.
TGCTTGCTTACCTCTATGTACTTGGTCCACGCTGACTGCTGAAACAGGATGCGGTTAACACTCGTAGCAGACATGATGTGAATTTCCCCTTTTCCTCTTATAATGATGTCCTTGACCTAGATCGATATCAATGACTGTTGTCTTTCAAGTCTGCTGTCACTGAAACTTTGTTAGGATTTGTTCTTAGAGCATTCTTGTTTAAGGATACATGTGTAGCCATGAAGAGTGCATGCGTACTTAAATAATTTAATCCTTTGACAGGAGACAATAGGCGCAAGAATATCGTCCTGTAAAGACTTTATTGTTTTTTGGTTTAGATATGTCTACGTCATGGAAGATGTTTCTTTTCTATCCTTTTTTTTTTGTTAAAAGAAATAAATCTAAATAAATTTACTGCACAATATAATTATGATCAAGTTCAAAGGCGAATCACTTTATTTGTCAATGGAAATAGTTGTTTATTGTTTATGAAGACTTCAAATAGTTAAACCGAATTGTTTGGAAAGTCAAGGAAGAAACTGATTGATTGACATATGTTGTTTTGATTGGTTGACATATTTATCCCATAATTTTCATTTCATTTATACTTTCTTTTTTGTTGAGCCATGAAAACTTTTCATTCAAATCCGTTCGCTAGCTAGAAGGTTTTCGAATGAATTTGCAGAAGAGAGTTTTTCTGTAAAGTGAGTGTTTAATTTTTTATTCGCTTGAATGCAATGAGCACCTGTCCGTCTCATTGAGTTCATGATCTTTCGACACCTGTGTCTGATTCTTTCAACACAATAGCAAAGTACTGGACGGCGCGAACCAGTGCGTGTTGCTGTGGGGAAAAGTGCCATCGCTCTTTGAGCCACTTTATACCTTCAGATAAGCTTTAAAGTATATATACTTTCTTATGTATGTGCCCATTGGCTAATACATAAATGACAGCTATATATAGACGGTAGTGTGACGGAGTCTTCTATCTATTCATTGTCATCAATATTTTTCTTTAATAATTAATAACCCAACCCGTTCAGCGTCGTTGGGATGAAATAGGCCGGGGCCCATGGGCAGGCTTATTTTTAGCATGTTTGACATTCTAATTTTTACCAATCAGTCTGAAGTTCGAGCAAGAGGATGTGAGAGTGAGTCTGCCCAGCTTGTTTTAATTTCTCCAAACTATCTAAATGAATGTGACACTGTCTAGTTGTATGTCCCTAAGCACCACATAAACGGAGGAACATTATTATTTATCTCTAGCCTGGCACTTTGTTGCAGCCTGACCAGTTCAAGACAAGACTGTTCATGTAGCCACTACTCTGCACATTGTTGACCCAGCTGAAAGAATATTGTTCATCTCAACTGCTATGTCTACAAATGTCATTAGTCCATGCAGAATTGTCAAACCATCCATCCATTCCCTGGACCCATGAGGCTAAATCACTGACGCTGATTTCAAGATGATGGACTGATTCCCCTCTGATCCAGATAAGTTGAGTCACAAACTCTTGAAAGATATTGCGTTACAATGCATTGTATTGGAGTATTTTGCATGGCATTGCATTAGCTTTGCCATATTATGCGCGCTAAAATTCCTCACTACTCATGATAACAGTGAAGAGACTCATTTCATTTTGATTACTTAGATGTTTACATCATTGTTTCCATGTTTTACTTTCTTCATTCTCTTTATTAAACTTCTTAAAAAATATAATTCTTGACTCTCCTTATATTGTCCCATTATGTCATGTGTGTTTTATTTATAGGGATTGCATCTGTCATGAGAGTTTGGGGAGGGCTTAGAGCTAGATATTCATTATTATGTGTTTACATTATGACTAGACAGTTTGTGATACATCCTGTGTCCTTGCATCTGTTTATTATTTGTGTGCACATATGTGGCTGAGAGATAGGGTTAGTCTCCAGTAACCAGCAGGCAAGTGAGAAAATAACTAACACTGTATTTGTCTCGTCTTTCTCTCTTCTTGCACTCATGCATGACTAAACATCACAGTTAGTTATGCAGCATGCTTTGCCATTGTGTCTATTTGGAGCAAATTTGGAGTTAATTATTAGCACATGAGACAGAATGTTATTTTGCTTGTTCATTTTGGAATTTCAGTGTTTTGTAAATATTTTGTTCAATCTGTTATACTTTCGTCCACGCTTTACTTGACATTTTTTCCCATTTAAAACAAAATGACTATTATGGCGTTGAAGGGTCCCTGTCGAATGTTGAAATAATGTTTCTCAAAATGTTCCTGTTGTTCGATATGCACTGAGTACATATATACCATTGTTATTATTGAAAATTGTCTGGGTTTTTTTTCAGTGCAGTTATGTAATTATGCGACTGAATGTATTGTTTATATAAGTGTATAGTCACGCGACTTTCCGACCTCATAGACCACGAGGTATATCGTCTGCTGTTGTGGTGAGCAAACGGATATCAAGCCAAAGTGAATGCCTTTTCATTTAGAATCAGTTCAGCAACATATTTTAACTATGGTATCAAGCTGTCGCGCACCTATTTGTGCAAAACGTTAGAGCAAAGGTTCAAATGTTCGATTCTTTCCATTACCAAGGGGAAGTAATGGGAGAAAGAGATGAATATTTACTATTAAAAAATAAAACTGGTACCAGTTAATTGACCTACTTACCGAAGGCAGACGGCTTCATTTTAAACTGTAAACTCAAAATAGTCGAATAGTTGTAATATGCTCACCCAGTCATGAACATTTTATAATACTTCGTAATAGTAATTATTTTTCTAAATCATTACTTATAAATGTATGACTTAATTGGTTCAATAACAAGAAAACAAAGAGTGAATTGAAGCAAAACGAAATTATTGTTTGTAGCTTCATTCCTCGGAGAGATAACTCAACAAGATTTTTAATTAGTATTATTTGTATTAGACCAGTAGATTTAAAATATATTTTATTCAGTGGATCTAAATATTAATTTTTAAATAGTATTGTCACAAAACGGGAGGCTCGTTACAAGCCGACCCGAGCTGAAGTTAGAGATGCAAGGGGTGAAGTCTATTTTTGGCCTGCTCCGGTGCACCTCCAAGAAAAGCCCGTGACGTGTGCCAGTACTACGTCGCGTCAAGTTGTTACATAGACACACATGACATACTCCATTGATGTTTGGGTGGGGCCCAGTTTATTAGTGTCATGCCAAGGAACGTTTTATTGGCGGTGTGTGTTGTGAGTGTGTATCATAAATGTGAATAAATGGACGAACAGACGAACGGTGCAAAACAATAGTACAAATTCTTTCGTCCCTCTCAAAAACTATGAATAACAAGAGAGTTGAAAGATGTTTAAATCAGGTTATTTATTTCCCGATTTAAAAGGGACACTACTCTTTCGCACAGTGATTAATCATTCATTCAACTTTCCAATGTCATACACTCTATGGGAAATAAGGGGAGATGAAAATGATGAAATTCAAAATATAAAATAAAGATTAATTACACAATTCTTATGCGGCAAATGGGGCCGCTTTAACAATAGTTGACATGTAAAATAAGCATTACTTTTAACATTAGAGTTCTTATTTTGCAAACGATATAATAGTGTTCATTTTCTTAAGAGTCCTAGACTTAAGTATGTGCGCGTTAGCCGTGCTAATGATTACTCACTATTAATGTCAGAGTTCCAAGGAGATGACGTAATCTCACACGTCACTTATAAGCGGCACTTCAAGTGAAGATCACGGCGCAATTGAGGCGTCGCATTACAGGTGAAGACTCTGCAGAATCTAGGCACCACTTTCAGATTATCACAGGGAGAAATCTGAAATTTAGCTGACTGTTGTCAGCCTCGATAATTATCGTTGTTTGTCGTGGAAACGGACACCTCAACGACGTTTAGCATTATCGGGTAGAGTCGTCCAGTGGGATGTGTCGTCGCATTACATTGAGTGTAGAAATCCGGATATCTGTAAGAAAATCTCGGTGCTAGCCCCTCAATTTGCGGGATAGACTGCCAAACGAACTCAGACAGGGGGAGATGACAAAATTTGGTCCCTCGTGTCGTTAACTGCATACAACCAGCGTCGCATGCATGGGTTTTTTCTTGACAGTGAACTTTCCACTTTGCCAAAAGTTATACTGAGTAATTTTGCCTCGTTACTCAATATATGGCATCAGACGGATGGAAAACGGATGGAAAGAGATTATTGCAGCTTTCCTTTATGAAATCTCTGTACATGAGATAATTCATACGTGAAGTTAGACTGGCTTCAGACGAATCGACGTTTTCAACATTGAGAATAAAGTCTTCATTTTGCCTCTTATATAGCTCTCACTGAAGGTTTCCAAAACTTCCAGAAGCTATGTCCTGTGACATGATTTTTGCCTTGGATATATAGTGGTAATCGTGATGCACGCTTTTCTGTGGTCAATTCTAATGCGCACTGGCCATTTCTCTCGTCAACAACATGTGACTCGTACTACGCAGTTGTCCCAATCATTTAATATACATATCCTTCATAAACTAATACATATATTCAATATGATATATTAACACACACTGCGTCACGAACGTCTGTCTACTAAAGAGATCTTAGGTGACCGTTACTGGAATTTACATGCTACATACGAAAAATAACAAAACTCGGGTTACTTCAACTAGTTTTGTTAGCGGTTTATTAAAATGAAATAAAATAAAATTTCTGTCCCTCATTTCCTGTGACAACCCCCTTCTTAAAATTGATTGGAGCTCACAGAGTGGAAATCAAATAGGAACAAAAAAATTTTATTTCACACGATAGTCCCCACAGGAATTTTATGCGCATCTGTGGAGAGACTATCCTCTCTCTTGTTTATATCGCGGTTATGGCATGCCGGGATAATGCATCGGCACCCGAATTTTCTCGGCCCGCGATGTGTTCGACAACGAAGCTATACTCCTGTAGCAGGAGTGTCCATCTAGTTAGCCTAGCGTTATCGTACATGCTAGTGCGCAGATATGTAAGCGGCTTATGATCGCACTGCAGGATGAATGGTTTAGAGTACAGATAAGCACTAAATTTCTTGAGTGCCCATACGATTGCTAAGCACTCTTTTTCAATCGTAGAATACCGTGTCTCACGATCTAACAGTTTCTTAGAAGCGTATGCTACCGGTAGGTATTCGTCATCTGTCTCTTGGAGAAGTATGGCACCGAGGCCTTCGTCTGATGCGTCGGTCCTGACAATAAATCTCTTGTCAAAGTCTGGTAACTGTAGGACGGGTTTACTGGTCAAGATGTCCTTCACCTTTTCGAGGGCGGTGCTACACTCTGCCGTCCATCGTATTTTCGTGGGTTGTTTGTTCCCAGTTAAGTCCGTCAGTGGTTTAAGAAGCGTACTGAAGTTTGGGACAAATTTTCGGTAGTACCCCACTAGCCCCAAAACTGCCCTGACCTGTTTCTTTGTAGTCGGTAAGGTCATGTCACGAATGGCTGCAGTTAAGTCTAGATTTGGGCCTATTTGTCCGTCACTTATGATATGGCCAAGAAACTCAATCTCTCGAAAGCCCGCGCGTACTTTGGTGGGTTTCACGGTCAATTTATGGCGCTCGAGAATATCAAGTAGACCACCCACTGAGGATAAATGTTGGTCCCATGTTCCTGTTGCTACCAGTATGTCATCAAAGAAATTCAATGCATCAACGCTCTCTAACGGTAATTTTCGCATGAAGCGCGCGAATGTTGCGGGTGCGTTCGCTAGTCCGAACGGTAGTCGGCAAAACTGAAATAAGCCTAGCGGGGTTGGGAATGCTGTTTTTGGTCTGTCGTCAATAGCAACTGACAGTTGCCAGTACCCTTTGCACATGTCAAACTTCGAAAAGTAATGTGCCTTAGTTAGTTTTGCGAATAATTCGTCCTGATTTGGAATAGGTTCCGCATCGAATTCAGTTATCTCATTTAACTGTCTGTAGTCCACACAAAAACGAAGCGTACCGTCTTTCTTTTTAACTAAGACGACCGGTGATGAATATGGGGAGATTGACTGTTCAATCACGCCCTGTTTTTGCATTTCACGCACCTGTTCTGCTATGTACTTTGTGCTCTCATATTTCTGTGGGTACTGTTTTAAGCGTATTGGTTTGTCGCTTAAAAGTTTGATGCGGTGTTCAACCAAATCTGAGTGGCCCGGTTGGTCGGTGAATATGCGCGCGTGTCTGTGTAAGAGTTTTGACATTGCGTCGCGCTGTTCGACAGTTAAGTTCGAGTCAATCTCGACTTGATCGACTGTAACTGCAGAGTTAGGCGTGGTTTCGGCGGACATCATGTCTGTTCTGAAATTGGAGTCTTCCAATTGTATCAGTGCGACATTCACGTTTTGTATCTGTTCGTTGCTGCGTTCATAGTAACGCTTTAGCATATTTATGTGATAGGTTTTCTGCTTATTTCCTATCTGTATGCTATAATCGTTCTGCTTCACGCGCTTAATAACGCGGTAGGGTCCACGCCAGTGCATTTGCATGCGGTTGTTATGCGTGGGCCGCAAGAGTAACACGAGCTGACCTGATTCGAGGTTACGTTCCACAGCTGTACGGTCAAAATTTCGCTTGTATCGGGGTTGTTTTTCGCGAATGTTTTCCTGTGCTAAGTGACATGTCTCGGTCAGACGTTGACGTAGTTCGGCTACGTACGTGTGAACATCTTTACCATCGGTCACAGTGTCTCCCTTGACCCATGTTTCTTTTATTAGCTTAAGGGGACCACGAGGTTGCCTGCCATATAGTAGTTGGAACGGAGAGTAGCCCGTACTCTCTTGTGGGAGTTCGCGATACGCGAAGAGTAATGGTGCTAGAAAACGCGGCCACTGGTCGGGTTGTTCCGAGGCCATTTTAATTAACATTTTCTTTATTGTACCGTTGAAACGTTCAACGGCACCATTAGACTGAGCGTGATAGGGTGATGAGAACAACTGTTTACACGCTAGTAGACGCATTGTTTCAGCCATCATTGCTGAGGTGAATTGAGTGCCCTGGTCACTCAATATTTCTCGAGGAACGCCCGTGCGAGAAAATACGTCTATTAAAGCGTCTGCGACTTCGATCGCTGTGATGCCCTTTAATGCGACTGCTTCTGGATATCGTGTTGCAAAATCCACGATTGTTAGGATATAGCGATATCCTCCTTCGGCCGCGGGAATGATTGGGCCAATAATGTCTACTGCGACTTTTAGGAATGGTTCCTCTACTGTTGGTACTATCTCGAGGGGAACTCGACTGACACGCCCTCGGTCAATATGTTGTTGACACTGCGTACATGTACGAACGTACGAGCGAACATCCCTACTCAGGCCTGGCCAAAAAAAGTCCTCGCGAATCCGTTGTTCAGTGCGACGTGCGCCCTGATGTCCGGACATGATTGAGTCGTGTGCAAAGCTAAGAATCAGCGGTCTGAGTGGTGTAGGGGTAAATAAACACGTGGTGCTTCTAGTATCATTTTCCTTAAAGTCGGTGCGCCGAAACGCTAGTCCGTCCTTCAGGAAATACGTAATTGTCGCGTACTTGCTGGACGTAGTAGTGTTTTTCCGTGCCAGCTTTAGCATTGAGGACAAACTTTTGTCCTCCTGCTGCAGGTGACTGAGTTGACTTGGGGTCAACTGCGGAAATGTGTTCTCGACTATCTTTAGAGCCGGGGGTCCTTGTTTACTACGTTCCCGTTGTGCTCTAGTGGTTACGGGGAGAACAGGATAGATGCCATCCGTGTGTGTGTCACACTGCCCGGGCGATAGTATGAATCCGAACTGCATGTCTCTTATCACTGCGGCGGTGACTGTACCGGAAAATACGGATGACGTAACATGTACAGTGGCTCTTGGACATGTACTAAGGTGTCCCATAACACATCGAATGCGAACACTACCTCTTAGATACTGTTCAGGGCGTACAAGTTTAGCATTTATGCAGCTTATGGACGCACCTGTATCAACCAGTATTTTGACTCTTTGTCCGTTTACTGTAGCCTGTTGGGTCTTTAGAGTTGCACCTGTTTCAGTGCATACTTTTACATCACGTGGACTGGGACAGTTCTGAGAACTATGCCCCTTCCCTTTGCAAGTGTAACATGTCATAGGCGGGGAGTCACGTGTGTGACGTCGTACGTCTTGTGACTTAGTGTATGTCCGTTGTACCGGTTCGGGTTTTTCCGATTTCGCCATCGGTCGGTTCAGTTTCGGTGTATACTTCTGCCGATTTGTAGGAGGAGGACGTGGTGCACTCCTCGTAATTACCGGATCAGGGTAATCGTTATAAGTGTCTGCTAACTTCAACATATCACTGAAGTTAGTCGGAGGATTTCACTGCAAATATGTCGTCATTGCAGGCGGAGCAATATGGAGAAATTGATCTCTTAATATCAAATCAAATAGGCCCTCATATGTCTTCCTGATGTCTGTCAAATCAATCCATCTATCAAGATAATGGCGTAACCGGGTACCGAAGGCTTGCATGGTGTCATTTGCTTTAGGTATGGCTCTCCTAAACATTTTTCGAAAGCCTTCTGCTGTACATTGAAAAGTACGCATCAAACCCGTTTTGAGATCTGCATAAGTAATAGCGGGATCGCGCGTTAGATCAGTAAATGCGCGCGAGCTTTCACCTTGGAGTATTTGACCGAGTTGTTGTTTCTTTTCAATGTCAGTGTAATTAAAGTTGGCAATGAAACTGTCAAAGCGTGTCAAAAACTCGTCAATCGTCTCGACTTCAGGGTTAAAGAAAGCTAGCCGTGTACGGGGTTTATTTAACTCGGCCTGTTGCTTAGCAGTCCCATCTAACAACTTCTCTCTAGCTGTTACCTCTTGCTTAGCTAATTCAAGCTGTTCCTGATGTGCTCTAGCTTTTAACTTAAGCTTTTTCTCTTCTACTTCCTGCCTTTTATCTTCTAAATCCCTAGCTGACTGAATCTTTAATAACTCTATTTCTCTCATATCTTGGATTTCTTTCTCTTTAAAATCTCTCGCCTCTTTCGCTCTTTTTTCCTCTAGCTCATTTTTTCTATCCTCTAGTTCTCTAGCCTCTTTCGCTCTTTTTTCCTCTAGCTCTCTCAGAGTTTGCATCTCTAGATGTTTAGCTATCTGTCTCTTATCTTCTAGCTCTATAGCCTCTTTCGCCTCATTTTCTTTCGCAACATACCATTTAGCTATCTCCTCATCCACGTATTTCTTTAACTCGGCTTTTTCATACCCGAATTCTCTACCCATAGCCATGAGTTCTTTCTTTATGTTTACTAGCTCGGCCATTTTTAAAATTGCTAGTTATCACGAGTATGGATAAAGTGACTTAGAATATTCGCGGGATTTTGACCTCTGTAGGTCACAAGTGGTGCAATGGTGTGCGTATGAACACCAGCCATCCACGTGATTAGGATTATTACAAACACGAGTAAAAGAAATCCTAATCGGAAATTTGCAAAGTTAGCAAAATTAGCAAAACAACAGTTGCTAATGTAGCGTACAAAATATCGATCTATGTACGTCTAAACACGAGTCGGTACGCGTTAACGATAATAGCGTAAAGATTATAAAACTTATTTCAACACAATAATAAGTCTTATCAAAATCCAGTTCACCTAAGTCTCAATAGCAAAGCCCTAACATGCAATAAACAATGCATACTGGTGATGAGATAGAAAAGCAGGAAAGAGATGACACTTTCTTACAACAACACAATTTACCTTGTCAGATCACGGTCAGTGGTCACCAGATGTTTACAAAACGGGAGGCTCGTTACAAGCCGACCCGAGCTGAAGTTAGAGATGCAAGGGGTGAAGTCTATTTTTGGCCTGCTCCGGTGCACCTCCAAGAAAAGCCCGTGACGTGTGCCAGTACTATGTCGCGTCAAGTTGTTACATAGACACACATGACATACTCCATTGATGTTTGGGTGGGGCCCAGTTTATTAGTGTCATGCCAAGGAACGTTTTATTGGCGGTGTGTGTTGTGAGTGTGTATCATAAATGTGAATAAATGGACGAACAGACGAACGGTGCAAAACAATAGTACAAATTCTTTCGTCCCTCTCAAAAACTATGAATAACAAGAGAGTTGAAAGATGTTTAAATCAGGTTATTTATTTCCCGATTTAAAAGGGACACTACTCTTTCGCACAGTGATTAATCATTCATTCAACTTTCCAATGTCATACACTCTATGGGAAATAAGGGGAGATGAAAATGATGAAATTCAAAATATAAAATAAAGATTAATTACACAATTCTTATGCGGCAAATGGGGCCGCTTTAACAATAGTTGACATGTAAAATAAGCATTACTTTTAACATTAGAGTTCTTATTTTGCAAACGATATAATAGTGTTCATTTTCTTAAGAGTCCTAGACTTAAGTATGTGCGCGTTAGCCGTGCTAATGATTACTCACTATTAATGTCAGAGTTCCAAGGAGATGACGTAATCTCACACGTCACTTATAAGCGGCACTTCAAGTGAAGATCACGGCGCAATTGAGGCGTCGCATTACAGGTGAAGACTCTGCAGAATCTAGGCACCACTTTCAGATTATCACGGGGAGAAATCTGAAATTTAGCTGACTGTTGTCAGCCTCGATAATTATCGTTGTTTGTCGTGGAAACGGACACCTCAACGACGTTTAGCATTATCGGGTAGAGTCGTCCAGTGGGATGTGTCGTCGCATTACATTGAGTGTAGAAATCCGGATATCTGTAAGAAAATCTCGGTGCTAGCCCCTCAATTTGCGGGATAGACTGCCAAACGAACTCAGACAGGGGGGGATGACAAAATTTGGTCCCTCGTGTCGTTAACTGCATACAACCAGCGTCGCATGCATGGGTTTTTTCTTGACAGTGAACTTTCCACTTTGCCAAAAGTTATACTGAGTAATTTTGCCTCGTTACTCAATATATGGCATCAGACGGATGGAAAACGGATGGAAAGAGATTATTGCAGCTTTCCTTTATGAAATCTCTGTACATGAGATAATTCATACGTGAAGTTAGACTGGCTTCAGACGAATCGACGTTTTCAACATTGAGAATAAAGTCTTCATTTTGCCTCTTATATAGCTCTCACTGAAGGTTTCCAAAACTTCCAGAAGCTATGTCCTGTGACATGATTTTTGCCTTGGATATATAGTGGTAATCGTGATGCACGCTTTTCTGTGGTCAATTCTAATGCGCACTGGCCATTTCTCTCGTCAACAACATGTGACTCGTACTACGCAGTTGTCCCAATCATTTAATATACATATCCTTCATAAACTAATACATATATTCAATATGATATATTAACACACACTGCGTCACGAACGTCTGTCTACTAAAGAGATCTTAGGTGACCGTTACTGGAATTTACATGCTACATACGAAAAATAACAAAACTCGGGTTACTTCAACTAGTTTTGTTAGCGGTTTATTAAAATGAAATAAAATAAAATTTCTGTCCCTCATTTCCTGTGACAAGTATATATAGTGATGGAATACTATGTGTAACAAACAGTAATGGCAGATTGTCTATTGTACACTGTATTAGAATAACATAGTAGTTATAATTACCTTTATTTAATACTTATAAAACCGTGTTAAAATTAAATACCATAAAATATAATATATGAATTTGCCCGACACTCTTCTGTGTATGCATATGATTGCACTCATAATGCATTGTAAGAATTGAAGGCATATATTTGCTCGGTTCTCTACACTGTTCACTGTAGGCATCGATTTACCCGGCTCTGTTCACTGTAGCTTGTATGTATATATTTACTCGGCTCTGTTCACTATAGTTTGTATGTATATATTTGCCCGGCTCTGTTCACTGTAGCTTGTATGTATATATTTACTCGTCTCTGCTCACTATAGTTTGTATGTACATATTTACCCGGCTCTGTTCACTGTACTTTGTAGGTATGTATATCTCTACCCGGCTCTGTTCACTGTAGCTTGTATGTATATATTTACTCAGCTCCCGTTCACTGTACTTTGAAGGTATGTATATCTCTACCTGGCTCTGTTCACTGTAGCTTTTATGTATATATTACTCGGTTCTGTTCACTATAGTTTGTATGTATATATTTGCCTGACACTCTCCACTGTAGCATGCACGTATATATTTGCCCGGCTGTGTACACTGTAGCTTGTATGTATATATTTGCCGGCCTCTTCTCTCTGTAGTATCATATATCTATTTGCCCGGCTCTGTTACTGTACCTAGCATATATCTATTTGCCAGACTCTGTACTCTGTACTTGGCATGTATATATATTTGCCTGACTTTGTACATTTTATGCTGAATGTCGTCTCTGTATACAGGTGTTTTGCTCTGTACTCTGTAGACAGGTGTTTTGCTCTGTACTCTGTAGACAGGTGTTTTTGCTCTGTACTCTGTAGACAGGTGTTTTGCTCTGTACTCTGTAGACAGGTGTTTTGCTCTGTACTCTGTAGACAGGTGTTTTTGCTCTGTACTCTGTAGACAGGTGTTTTTGCTCTGTACTCTGTAGACAGGTGTTTTGCTCTGTACTCTGTAGACAGGTGTTTTTGCTCTTTACTCTGTAGACAGATGTTTTTGCTCTTTACTCTGTAGACAGGTGTTTTGCCCTGCTTTGGAAATACTTTCGATTCTTTTCCAGTTCTTTTAAAGAAGAACATTTTTATTGGACTGGTATAGAGCATGTAGGTTTGTATGAAGCAGTGAACGCAAAACTTGCCCCTAATGTACACGTAACGTATTTAAGTAAATTATAACTACTGTATACAAATAGACTGAGACAAAGATATGCATACACAAATAACATGCCTGACCTGATCCTGGCAGTGAAATATGGACTCAGACGCGAACGAAGTATTGAGGTATGACGCTAGTATAGCCTGTTGCTCACGTGACAAAGGTTCGATCCCAGATCGTGAGTAAAATAAAAATCGGGTGATTCGGATTGGTTGCCTTAGTGTATACTTCTAGGGGGTGGTGACAATAAATCGGACTCCGTGTGCTACATTTCACGCATGTTCAAGACTCCTTTGGCGATCAAATTTCGGAAAGGGTAGGATTTCTGCGCCGCTCGAGAAAAAAATTGAACCTTGAGAAACCAGTGAAGAAGCTCACACTATCCCTACTTAAAATTGTATTCTCTCCCAATATGCCATTATCCCCATTGTCGTTTGTCTCATTCGGAAAATCAGTGAAACTTGGAAGCGAACGTAAAAATTAATCAGTGGATAGACAGACTTAAACTACTAAATGCTGGTTTATTTCAGTTTTACCTGGCTTGGTATTGGTAGACACCCGATTTTCATCGTCACCTTAAAATCTCCATACACGTTTGACTAGATTATCAGATTACACGCAATATGATTTGAAGGTTAAAGTTCAAGGACAAACATATTTACTGGAAACAGAATCTTATTTTGTCATCAGGTAATACAAATTAAACAAGAGTGAGATTCATGAAGCAATGAAGGTGGCAAAGGGCACTTTATAAATCCCGACCCATCAATACGAGTATGCTGTATTAAATTCAAACACCATCTTTCTTTTCTTGAAAAAAAAAAAAAAGAATTGATAAAGTAAGTCTTTCACGTCACTAACCTTGATTAGCAGTACATCGAAGACAATGTAGGTCAATGCGTGTCACAGTGAATACTAAAGCGAGCTTCGTGTTGGGGGTGGTGGTTACGTACTGGAGCTTTCGTGGATCATTTCGTCCTCAGACGTTTTCTGATCTGTAGTGCTCCAGCGAGCTTCGTATAGTTCTGAAAAAGACAGTTAAGAACATGCTGTGTAGACATTATTTTCATGAAACGGTAATAAAGCATCTGTTAATGCAGATTTGCGATTCACGATAGGTCGCTGCGATGCTTTAAAAAAAATCAAAGTATATAAGCCTATGATCTTTTGTAGATAGTTGCAACGCTTCGTACATAATTATACCACATCTGACGGTTAATGCTTTTATTTTTTTAAAAAAAACTCTGCAAAGGTAGGCTACTCTGTTTGCGCATGCGCGCGCGCGCGCGTGTGTGTGCGTTGGCGTGCGTGTGTATGTGTGCACGTGTGCATGTAAACATACGCACTCTTTAACCTTAAGAGTTTAAGTGGAATACTTTTTTTCCACTTTGTACGTCAATGACTTCATTCTTCTACACATTTAAATAGAGTAGTCTGCCCATTACCAAACCTGGAACAACAGGAAAAATTTGCCTCGACGTGTTAAATAAAAGTGTTTCAAAGAAGTTTGTTCTGTATTATATATATATATTATAAAGTTTGGGTGATTTTAACATTACGCTGGTGTCTTAAAAATTCTAATTCAATCTGCATTGGCCACTTCAGATTGCTATGAATTTTTCTTTTAGGTCCCGAATTTAATTACGAATTCACTTTTACCAACACATTCTTATCTCCCCTCTCGACTTCCGTTATATGTCGACTAGTTGTTAGCTGATTCTGAAATTATGTTTCGGATTCCTACCAGAATTTTCTGTTAGATCCGGTTGCTTTTACGGAGTATATCTTCCAATGAGAGCTGTGGTTTCCTGACAGTTTGTGCAGGTAACATTTAAGGCGTACGCTGCCCTCCCCAACTGTTCATGCAGTTACTGCTGGTATTAATTCTGCTCTTGTGTACCATAGCCCCTGGATTCCTAAGATCATAGTATTTTTCTATCTTCTTAATTCTTGATATAACAATCACACGTTTTGTTATCGCAAATAAATGTCTGCAGCCTGGCTCCAACGACGCTTTTGTCCCAAACAACAGTCGAGCAGTGATGCACGACTCACACCCACGCACCTACTGACCTAGTTGTCTGGGGTCTTGCTGAAGCAGAGTGATATACCTCAACTTGTCAAGGAATAACAAACAGTCCCCACCCACCTCCCAGCAGCGGCTCTTACTGAAGATAAGCTCTAGCTTAAACAAATCAACTGTTAGCCATGTCAGTGGCAACATTTTGACTTAACGGATCAGAAGCGAATGGGGTCAATGGCAGTTGCTGCGCGGATAACGGCTTCAGCATGCACGCTGACAGACATGGAGAACCAGTCATTTTGTCAGTGCGTGCAAGTTTTAAAGAAACAATGAATATCCTACGAAGGGTCCAGTTTGAAGAGAAAATAAATAGTACTGACTGATAAAACAGTACTCCAAATTATATTTAGATAGTGTTCATAGTCTCGTATACAATTTACTAGCCCTAAAGCCTGCCGTTTGACGGGATCAATTTTACAGCATGTGTTTTTATTTTAATTTATTTTTATTCGTTGGATTTAATTAAATGTCAGTCATATTAACTTTCTCATAGAAAATATTTCTTTGTAAGCCACATTTTAAGTGAACATTAAATCATTACTATTCATCAGCCTTCCCTGCTCAGATCCGTCAATAATTTTAATTTTAATTTTAAAGACGCAAGAAGCCTTGATAAAGCAACATATAAGTGACCCATGACTAAAAGAAAATTCAGGCAGATGTATTCCAACCTTTTCCAAAGTCTGCTCTTGAGACTTATTTATATTTTTCTCATCACAGTCTGAAACAGTAACAGCCCTGCAGTTTAATTTGAACTTGTCCTCTTCTTCTTGTACTGTGATTTTTGGTGCTTCTTTCCCTATGTTGGGTCCGATCTGCTTCTGTCATATTTTGTTTACAATTTGTGTCATATTCAACAGTTCTTTCCCCTAGTTTGGGCCCTTTCATTGTCACTCGTGTTCTGGATATAATTTATTAACTTTGAGCATTTTGCTCCATGTGTTGCTGTCGTTCACATTAATCAATTGGATTGCTCTCGTGTTGAATATCTTGTTCCCATTTAAGAATCCTTTGTTCTTTCGACATACCTGTCTGACGTAGTCGCTGCTGCTCAGCATGACGTCATGAGCTGTTTGCTCATTTCTTTTAGGTAGCATTTTATGAGAAGATGCATCCTGTTACAGATGTGATTAAGTAGTAATTGTAGTAACTGTCCATTGCATTAATGTGCAAACTGCACTACAAGTTGTTCCACATTGCTCTGATCTGATTCCTGTTCCACATTGCTCTGATCTGATTCCTGTTCCACATTGCTCTGATCTGATTCCTGTTCCATATTGCTCTGATCTGATTCCTGTTCCACATTGCTCTGATCTGATTCCTGTTCCATATTGCTCTGATCTGATTCCTGTTCCACATTGCTCTGATCTGATTCCTGTTCCATATTGCTCTGATCTGATTCCTGTTCCACATTGCTCTGATCTGATTCCTGTTCCATATTGCTCTGATCTGATTCCTGTTCCATATTGCTCTGATCTGATTCCTGTTCCACATCATCTGTTTGGTCTACTCTCAGACTTCCGCAATTTCACCAGAGACTAAGAAGTGCAAGATGCAGTGCATACGTGACTTGTCGCGTAACCCAAAACAGTTTATGTGCGTGTGTGTGTGTGTGTGTGTGTGTGTGTGTGAGAGAGAGAGAGAGAGAGAGAGAGAGAGAGAGAAAGGGAGAGAGAGCCTTCAGAAAGAAGCTTTTGGACCTGTGGACTGTTTCAAACAGGATGGGGTCTGTATAGGTAACTGATGTTAATGTACACACTAATTGTAATTATATTGCTTGATTGAAAAAGAGCCCAGTAAAGTAACCGCAGATCTTCTCTTCTCTAACACTTGTATCTGTCAACGACATCTCTTTCTTCACAAGGATTTGATGTCTGTCGACTCCATGAAGTGATATCTGTATACAGTTGTAACTAATAGACTCCATTAATGGTTATATCTTTTTGCATAGTTTGTGACTTTTATTGGCTTGATATGTACACACATAAATACACAAATTCACACACACATACACACACACGCATACACACAAACACACACACTTATACCCACATACACGATGGATCACTCATAAACACAGTCATACAAACAAATATGCACATAATAACATGATGTCTTCTCACACACAGTGTGACGGTATAAGCTTCCTAATATTCCATTGTTCTTTAGATTTTCAGGACTTGAAAACACTGTTAGACTCGACAGAGCTGGCCGGGCTTTAGATCTCACTTTCACATCTGCCTGTTAGCTCGTTTCTTGTGTGAAAGCCCTAGTGATTACTGGCGATTTATACAATCTTGGCCGATCTAGAATGTAAAGATGTAATAATTTGCCAGATATTTAGCCTTACTGACTATGTGACTGGCAAAGTGTGTCTTTGTTTTCACCGAAATCAGCCCCAAATGATCAGAGTCAATCCTGCCAGTGTCTGAGAAGCACTGCAAGAAAATCTCTCTCAGAACACTACTGGTAAAAAGGCTTTTGCCAAGAAAACAACCAGGCAGTCTATTGGTATGTAAAGTACCTGTCCCATCTTTGTGCCTCAACTAGCAATAAAATGAGCAGGCTGAAGCTCAACTGATGCAAATAGATGGCAATCCCAAAGCTGCTGACCGGGCAGATGCAAGAACCACCAAGCCACCTGTCAGCTTAATGGTCAGCCAGGCAATCTAAAGAAATATATAGACAAAGATACTTACTCTGTTACAGAGTAGACACTAAACAAATGCATAGACAAAAAACCCTTACTCTGTTATAGTGACACTTTCTACCCTCTCCCCCACTCATACATACAGAAACAAACACATACATGACAGGCACGTTGCATTTACATGTAATTATATATTTAGTATTCACCTACAGATTTAGTATTCACCTACATATTTAGTATTCACCTACATATTTAGTATTGACCTATATATTTAGTATTCACCTATATATTTAGTATTCACCTACAGATTTAGTATTCACCTATATATTTAGTATTCACCTACATATTTAGTATTGACCTATATATTTAGTATTCACCTATATATTTAGTATTCACCTACAGATTTAGTATTCACCTATATATTTAGTATTCACCTACAGATTTAGTATTCACCTACAGATTTAGTATTCACCTACATATTTAGTATTCACCTAAATATTTAGTATTCACCTACAGATTTAGTATTCACCTACAGATTTAGTATATAATACACTTAAGTGAATTCTTCTGAACTACAATTAAATTCACATTTTAAAACAATTTTTCCATTCCAGACAGAACAAACACGGAATAGCTTCTTTAATCTGACCTGACCTGTTTAACCTACTTCGCATACTTTCATCTGTAAGTAGGTCAGTTCAACCTATATTTCTTAACGCACTAAGTTCTCTTATTCGAGATCTGTTTATAGCGGTAACTTTCAGTCCACCTATAATTAGGTCCAAGTATTTCCATTGCATTAAATGTGTTGGTTTTGTATTTCCCCATTGTCATCATGATGTCAGCAAGTTAATATTTACGACTTTATTGACCTACTTTATATAGCAGGTATGGTCATCTGGGATTTTAAATAATGGTTCTGTGAACCATTTGAAAGAGTAGCTATTCATACATTAGTTAAATTCTTTCTTCTTTTCTTTAGATTTGTTTTGGGTTTTTCTATATTTATTTTGTTTTATATTCTTACTAAAGATGCGAGATTTGATTTTTACAAGAAAGTATGTCGTAATTTTAACGCATTCGTGGAGGTTTTATGTTTGTTTCTATTATTTTTGCAATAAATTGGCAAATATTTTGTTTATAAATTAGGAATTGACAGCTACCTGCCTTTGTCAGGCAAAAAACGTAGTCTACATAAATATTTGAATTTGGAAAATAAAAATGTGTGGATCTTGTCATAAGTAATTCTTGAACTTTTTCTGTCTTCAGTCGGGAATTAAGTCTTTACGTTGAACTACTTGAAGACTTTTAATAGGAGTGAAGTATTGCTGATTTGTGCAGGTTTTAATAATATCATTTATTATTTTATAGCGTAATCTTTGCACTATCTTTTTATCTATCTATCTATCTATCTATCTATCTATCTATCTATCTATCTATCTATCTATCTATCTATCTATCTATCTATCTATCTATCTATCTATCTATCTATCTATCTATCTATCTATCCATCCATCTATCCCTCCCTCCCTCCATCCATGCATCCATCTTCTGTCTGTCTATCCGTCCATCTACATTTCTGACTATGTTCGACACATTACAACGTGTTTCCACTATGATATAAAAGCAAGGAAGCTTGAACATCTCACACAGATGAAGAGAAATGTATTTCACACATTTTTTCATTAATATCGGAAAGTTAATATTACCGTATATAATACTGATTCAGATTGTTTTATTTTATTTAAAAATATCACTTTACATATATCATGCAATCAAGTCGCCAGGGTAACACGTGTTCCTGTCTACAAAATATGTATTATTGGTAAAGAATAAGTGACTTTCATATTGGTAATCGCGATAACCCTAGCAAAAAGAGTGGACACAGATGTTCTCTCGATTGCCCTGCTCAAGTTTCTTTCTCTCTTTTCCTTTCAACAACCCAAGGTAGAGATAAAAATGACAACAGGAGAAGTTAGGATAGAAAAACATGCCCCCCCCCCCCCCGAATTCTGTCGTCCAAGTAAAACAATAACATTTTAAAAATATATATATTAGTCACGAGTTCAAGTATTCCGAACAGGCAACCTTTGACACTGACAGTCTTATGTCACTTCCGGAATGTAGCGATTGATAGTCCTTGACAACGATTTACTGGGGCGCATTACAACGATTTTGGTCTATCTCACACACACACACACACACACACACACACACACACACACACACACACACACACACACACACACACACACACACACACACACATACACACACACACACACACACACACACACACACACACACACACACACACACACACACACACACACACAAAATCCTTTCCTGCCCCCATTCTCTTAAGCCAGTTCTCTAACCCACTGGATTTCGCCTAACAGTAAGTTATTTCACTAAATAACGGCTAAAACAATCCATTACTTTTCTATCACTTTTTACATCTCTCTAAGCTATGGACGTCAAACTCATTCCTACTGCAGGCAGATTTAAAATCAAATAACCCCACCTCACTCTCAAAGGACGCAAAAATCGGCCGCAAAAGTAAAATACATATTCATAGGCCGAATAGAGTAATAGGTTGTCGAATATCACCAGAATGAAAACAGTCTCTGAATTCAAATGAAAATTCCAGGTACAGCCATAGAAAGTTAATAAATAAATGAATGACACTAACAACGTTAATAAATACATGAATGGCACTAACAACGTTAATAAATAAATGAATGACACTAACAACGTTAATAAATAAATGAATGACACTAACAACGTTAATAAATAAATGAATGACACTAACAACGTTAATAAATAAATGAATGACACTAACAACGTTAATAAATAAATGATTGGCTCTAACAACGTTAATAAATAAATGAATGGCGCTAACAACGTTGGGACAGTTGCCTCTCGATGTTTGACATCTCTTTGCTTGGCCCTGCATCGAAGTTTGGAACAAGTGGTTGTGCTGTTGCTATCTGTGATATCAATTTCACCTTCTCCACTCACACCCGTGAACGTCTTAGGTGAAGTGTCATGGGCGTGTTCCGCTTGTGGCTGAATAGTATGTACGACCTGTGAATGGTTTGCGACATGAGAACGGTTTGCGACAAGTGCAACAACGACTGGACAAAGTCTTTCCTCTTCCACATCCTGCGTTTGCCACAATGTAGTCATACAAAACATATTAAATTTAGAATAAATTTTACGGTAGTTTATATTAAAGAAAGCCAGGCATGAATATATTTTTTCTGGGCCGGATAAATCAGCTTTGCAGTTAGGATCTGGCTCACGGGGCGTAAGTTTCACCCCCAAACTCGAGGGTGATCGCAGGATTCACACTGACACTCGAAAGCAGACCCATCTTCGGTTGGAGATATAAAATCCATGTATAACGTGCAATGTGAATACAATAAAAATTAGGAAAGAAATCACGTGTCAGAATAATCTCACGTATGCTCATACCAACACATTGCTCGTAATTTCCTTAACCTCGTAGAATAACGTAAACAACGTTAACTATATTCCTTCCTGCTACTGACGAATCTTCATTGTGGGGAGACACTAGTGCACGATCTAATCAAATTTCTGTCAGTGTATGAGGCTTTTAAAGTGAGTCATTGATTTTGCATGTAATGTAGCCAAGTCTGCTTCGTTATACTATGTTATCAAAATAAAATAAAGAACATCTGTGACACAGTAATTGCCGTCCGTGTTTATTTAATTATTTAAGGATTCTAATTATTTTGATCATGTTACTTTTAGACACACTGGAGTAACTTAGCTATTAAAACGATCGTTTGTAATGCACTTAGTCGTAGTTACAGGCTACTTGTAGTATCTCAAGGTCATTACTCCAGACACTGGTTCCCACGATGCGACGTGCGACTGTAAAGACCAGAGAAAGGCAGACCAGTCTAAATAACGGTGCTAGGAGATCGCACCGGAATCAGACGTGCGGGAACGGCGTCTATAGAAACCGGTAAGGTTCCGGGTAAGGACGACCCGATAGTCAAGGATGTTTGCAGACATCCACCTGGATACAGGGGAGATCAGTAAGACACCGACGAGAAGTGTCAGCTAAAAGGGGGACTGGTAGGTTCGGACCGCCTGAAGGTGTGCACAAAGGGTACAAGGTGGTGGGAAGAGTGTTGGAGACAAGCAAGCGTGTCGTTCAGCGTAGCGTACTTAAAGGGCAGTTAACCCCCAATAAGTGCCGCATTGTTTTTCATAAATTAATACCATAATAGTTTATATACTGGTTGAAAATTCTTCTCCACCACTACGAGAGAACTCTGGTCCGTGGGTAAAGCGCCGCGATAGCTTGGTGACTTAATTGGCTGATAACTGAGATTTTATACTTAGAAATATTTTATTGCAATATGTATTATTTTGATGTAAAGCAGAAAAGTGTTTAGTATGTTAAATGACTTATTGTGATGCTGGATTTGTGTTTCAACTATATCGCAATGCTCATGTAAGATACTGGTCTCGTGTGTATGGGGATAATATTCAGATATAATACTGGTCTCTTAAGTTTATAATCTGGTACAGGCCTTGGTGGTAAAGTTTAGCAGAGCTTTGACGGTGATGTCTAGCAAAACCCTGAAGGTAATGTCTGGCAAAACCCTGAAGGTAATGTCTGGCAAAACCCTGAAGGTAATGTCTGGCAAAGCCCTGAAGGTAATGTCTGGCAAAACCCTGAAGGTAATGTCTGGCAAAACCTTTAAGGTAATGTCTGGCAAAACCTGAGGTTAATGTTGGCAAAACCTGATGGTTAAGTCTAGCAGTCTTGATGGCACTGTCTGGCCGAGCCTTTATGTTAAATCGGGTAGTCTTGAAGTTCTTACCTGGCAGAGCTTTGGTGATAAAGTTTTGCAATCTTCATGGTGAAATCTAGTAGAACCTTTACAGTAATCTGAAGGAATGTAATGTAAAATAGGGCATAACCTTGATGGTAGATGATAGTCCTGATGTAATTTGATAATAACTATGTCATGGAAATAAACTTGTCTTTACATTTTCTCTTTTTTTTTTAAAAGCCGAGTAAGGTACGTTCATAAAATATTAATTTCAATCTGTCCCTCACATGGAAGAATAAGAATTAATAGATAAAAATGTATGCTGTCCTTTAACGACATCGAGCTTTTCGCAAGTCGGAAGATTTCTTGATATCCCCATTAATGAGAACAAGCCTCAATATCTTTCCGTTAAGATTATGTCCCTTTACGTAATCAGTGACAATAGCAGTAAGTGAGAGATCGCATATCTAGTCCATTCTGTGGGCAAGATTAAAAGAAAGTTTTATACAAAACGGTAATGTGCGCTAGCAGAGCTTTCGATAAAAGAAGAACGAATGAACCAGTGCACTATGTACCTATATCTAAATTACGGGAGACGAGTTCGATTCCAATTTTCGGATTACCTTTCGCCTCTCCATAGCTAACAAACAAAATAGTGGGTTTTGTATCATTATCGACATACAAGATGATAAATACGGTCATGTGTAGTTATACTGATTGTGCAAACTGTATATCCCTTATCAGATTTTTAAAAAATCAGGAAAAGTAGGCTAGATATAGGCCTGGCAGGCTATAACGATCCTGGGAAAAGAATCACCCGTATCTACTCAAGCCATTATCCTCGTCACCCGTAACAATATCCCCCTCCACTCGACAAAATATTTTTTTTCCCTCTTGGCGTGATATCAAAACAGACATAAATTTTGGAGAACGTGATTTTCGAATTTTTATAGCACCCAGCAATTGTCCCGTTAATAAAACTAATCTACCCCCTAATAACTCTTTTTCTTTGGCCACAAATCTGCCGACTAACTTGAGGCAATTAGTCAATACCTGGGAAAGGAGACAAGAGTCGCGCTAGATTGACTTTTCCTTCTGCACAATACCACTAACTTCCCTTTTCGTTTTACCCACAAGTTGTGGGCTTTGTAGCAAACTGTCAACTCCCGAAGTCGGGCCGGTTACCGACGCCCAGTAGGGGACCACGACAAACGGCCGTCTACCGGTTATTATGGGGAAGGCGAGACCGACAGTAATTGTCAGACCCGGTTAGCAGATCGCTTGATCCTGTTCGCGTGAGGCGCGTCCACAAGAAGGAAAGTTAATCGGGTGGAAACTGACACAGTCTCTCTCTTCTCCCCAGGATTGGGTCATTATTTGGATTTGACGTGCCTCCAAGCAACAGCCGATGGCCTGTGAGTCAGCAAGGCCGCGACGTGGATACGAACGTAGACGCTAAGGACGACAACTCTGCACGGGTCAGGAATAAGATACTGAGGACCGTGGACGGATAAAGACGTTAGAGAGTTGAGGTATTACATACTAAAGAGATATGAAATTTACAATCCCGGACTGGACCAACGCTGTCGCGCCACAAAGAAGACAACTTGTTCCCGTGAGACTGGGGTAATAGAAACGGCAAAATAACATCCCTCTACTCCCCCACCTCACCCCCTTCTGTTAGTATACCCGACCCTGGCTGTGGCGACTCCCAGGGTGGCCTTGTCAAGCAACGCGATATGTTTGATGAGACCTTGCTGTTCGGAAATCAGTTACTGTCATGCAGGTTGGTTTGATGTCTGGAACAATGAGTCTGGGGTTCGATCTCTGTTAACTCTGACACGTCCGCCCTGTAAGCAGACTAGAATAATTACAGGCGGCGGTAGGGACACCGATTACACTGTGAATTATCGATTCTGCGAAAGATCGGCAATTCAGCAGTTTGTGTCTGAAATATCATTCCTCTGAACTTATGGCTAGTAGGTGTTTTTATTCGCCGAGTGGTCGCCCTTTTTGGTCCGTAAGTATCGTGCCTGTGCTATGTAACAGGTATGGTACCGTACACATGTGTACTGAATGATGACTGACCATTTACATCAAAATTCAGTATTGCGCATCTGTGAAAATGATAAAACCATTACCATCCCGAACATTGTCCTAGTCGTCATTCTTTTCTTCCTCATCAGACTATCGTAATCACCATTATTATCACCACATTCACCTCGTTGTCGTCATTACTGAAAAAATATGAAAGAAGTTAGAAGTTTATTAAGTATGATTAAGTAAATGAGTGAGTCAGTGGGAGAGTGATTGATTGATTGATTGATTGATTGATTGAATTGTTGGTTGAATTGAATTGTTCCTGTATTCCTGTATGCATTCCCACTTGTTATCTTTACTGTCAGATGTCACGATTGAAACCACAAGATGTCACGATTGAAACCACTAAAAAGTGCACCCGTTACATTTTTTCTACAAATGAACATTTCTTGTTTGATCGTCACAGGTTCAAAGTAAGAAAAATTATTAATTGAAATAATAATAACAGTACATAAATAAAAATAAAATAATGCGATAAAAGGCAAAACGCATGCTATAGTGCCTTAATGTGTGTGTTTTACTATTTAGTGCTTTTGTTGAGAAAAAATATCTGCTTTTAATATATATAAACATTTAATATATATAAATATTTAATATATAAACATTTAATATATATAAACATATAATATATAAACATTTAATATATATACACATTTTAATATATAAACATTTAATATATATATAAACATTTAATATATATAAACACATAAATACTCTCCTCATCAAAACAAAAGTGATAATTGAAAGACGTATTTACAAGCAAACATTTCAGATGGTTAAATATACGTACTAAGTAGTAAGTAATAAATAAGTGATCCAACAGCGCACCGAAATCCAATTGTTATACTAAATCTATCTCTGTATATGTCTGCCTGATTATCACGATTTTACGTGCCAGTATAATCTAAATATAGCTCAGTATCTAACAATAGAAGAAATAACACAAAATGCAAAACGTTGTAGCAGCATGTGACGTCAACGCCACCCTAGGTATCGGTTATGATGATTATTATTATTTAATAATTTGGTAGCAAAACTGGACAAGACAGCTACTGCTTTTGGTATGGAAATCAGTGCAGTGAAGACCAAATTGATGACCAACAACACCAGTGGCATTGGCAATGACATCGTGATTGATGATCAGAAACTGGAAATAGTTAATAAATTCTAGTACTTAGGAGCCATCGTGACAAACAAAGGATCAAAACCAGAAATATTGTCCAGGAATGCGATGGCAATAACAGCAATGGCAAGGCTGAAGACAATTTGGAAAGACAGAAACATCTCGGTCAGCTCAAAGATCAGAGTGATGCACTCCTTGGTTGTATTTGTGTTTTTATATGCCAGTGAGTCATGGACACCATCACAGCAGATCTCGAAAGAAGGATACAAACTATTGAAATGAGATGCTTTCGAAGGCTGCTTGGCATTTCGTATAGAGAGCATGTCATGAATGACGAAGTGAGAAACAGAATTAGACAAGCCATTGGGCCCTATGAAGACCCATTGGCCATTCTGAAAAAACGCAAAATGAAATGGTATGGGCATGTCACACGATCAACAGGGCTTGTCAAGACAATCATGGAAGGTACTGTGCAAGGAGAGGAAGGCAGAAGAAAAGATAGGAGGATAACATCTCAGAGTGGACAGGACTGAAGCTGAGCGATACAGTAAGATTATTATAGAACAGGCATGTAACATAGCTGTTCCAGAATCTTCGGTGACCTCACAAAGCACACCATAGAGAATCATCCTGAAGTTCGCATGTACTATCAAGCACATCAGTGTGGGGGGGGGGGGGGTGGATGTTTTGACTTCTTACATGAAATACTCAACACACCACAAGGAACATTCAAAATAATTTTGTGAATTCTTGAGACAAAACTGAAGCCACCATTTTCACTGTATTGGCTCCTCAATGGAATTCACAGGAATCAACTTACGGCAACACGTTTTACTGATAAGTTGACCACAATGCTAGATTCACACACCAACGTGACCAAGCAAGTACAGTAGCAAAAAACGGCATGCTTCTCTGCAAAAGTCAAATTAATACAGTACTAAATTTCAGGCATATTTCATTTCTAAAACTCCATTCTCCCTTACAAACATTCTCAACTTACAAAATCCTGCAACAATTTCGTTAGCCCAATACACACAAACATAAGAAATATAGCATCAATCAAAATTCTCAAGTATAATGTAAAACGTTGTCAAATTAATGAACATAGAAATAATGGTTCAATTGCATAAGCATTTTCTAATATTTTCAAATCATAGATCAATAGCAAACATTTACGAAATATTTTAAATCCATTCTTTCTTTATCAGTCAGTTAACTTACAATAAGCTAATATTGCCTTTATGACCGGACTCGAATTATGTTCAGATTCATAGTGATAGAATAGAGTGTACTTATTCAACAAAGAAACTTTCGGTCCTTCCCCATTGGATGAGTTTGTTACGAAAAAGTGTGAGATTATTAGCTACAAAATATACTCATCTAGTTGGAATTGGAACAGGTTTGGAGTGCATCAGCAATTTCTGGCATATTCTCCACCCAATTGTTTACTCCAACTCTGACACTTACAAAAAAGTACCATGATAAGGATTGCCCAAGATCGGGTCACTTTGATAATTTAACAATTTATATAACAATTAAATTTTAAAATAGTGATGGGCAAATTTACTCCAGCACACAACACATTTTTGTTGTTATCAACATATGACTTATATTTGCATATCATGTTGGATGTGTGTGATATTGAATTTTAATCTGGTATTTATTAAGCACTGAGAAAATAAATAGAAAACAAAAGTACCCTTGAGGGAGAATAATTCTCTAAAATATCCACAACAGATGCTGGACCTTTTCTTGTAAACTGTATATGTGGTAACTTATGTTCAGTTGTAAATTACATTCTAGTAGCTACAGTACAAAAATATGTAGTTTGTTTTTAAAAAAATGTATTTTATTCAGGCTTTTAAAATACAAACATTGGTAATTCTTAGAAATTAATGTACAGTACACGACACCTACATTAGTAACAACAACAAAATTATGTCATTCAAAACTTTAAGAACTGGAAAATTATAGAATTTTCTGTAATTAATATTTTAAAGTAAAAATTGTTGTTTAATTAAAAAAAAATATGTAAAATTTATTTTAGGTATTTACAATCAGAGCAACTGCAGGCTACATACTATGTTGTAAAAGTTGCATTAAATTAGTGTCATGAAATCTCCAGTTTATTTTTATATATAGTTCAGGTGTTCATGAACAATTTTGGCAAAGCCAAGTATATAGCTATATATAACCAAGACCCTTGCGTTGATTCACATGTTTGATGTGTGAATCCAAATAATGACATTAATACAAGTGTGTTGTGTAGTAAATCAAACCCAATTCCATTGATCAGGAACTTTTGGCGAAAGTTGGGGTGGAAAATCTTTCGAATTCATTGCTTTGAGTCCGTGACTCTTTATTATATGAAAAGGGAGATAACACTAATGGAATGACGCAGGTGCTGAATTGTTCACGCTGGTTAGAGTTTGTGCAAAATAGAGAAATACAGAATACGTTCCATTGTAATTAGCGAAACTCGCAAACTCACATTAATAAATAAATACATTAATTACTTAATAAAAGCGGCCATGAACGATTGAAAACTTTCTGCTCTAATTGCGACACTACAGACCGGGACAGACAATCAAGCGTGGCCTTGGCCCGTATTGATCGAGTGCACCTGATACCTTGACAATGGAAAGGCAGGCAGACGAAATTAGAGATATTTAACGGAGAGAACTAGGGAGGTCGTGTATTCACTGAGATCAATTTCTCGTAGGAAACACCGAAGATACAAATGTAAAGAAGTGTACACACACACACACACGCACGCACGCACGCTGCCAGACTCAAAGACCGCTCCTTTCGAAAACCTTTAACTGCCCAGAATGCCAAGCGCTGTTCAGTGACAATTGAAAGGCAAGTCTTTGCGTTGCGGTTATCGGGTTCAGCCAAGGCTTTTACAATGACGTAGTCTCGACTGGCTGCGCAGGCTGATTAGACACGTGATATTCAATCTTAATTTGTTAACGATGATGCTATACAGTATATTCTCACAATATAATGTTCCCGCTTCTTTCTTTTTCTATTTTTTGCTTGATGTCGACCCTTCATTCTGCCAGTCATTCGCCTCACAATGAAATGGTGTTTTTTAAAAAAGAAATAAATGCATGTGAAGTTATTTTTTTATAATGCGTGAATAAAACAGGACAGAAAACACAGGATGGAAAACAAGAAAAAGCACCCCTAAATGAATACAATAACATGTTTTAACTTAACTGAAGATAGCTATAGCTAAGAAAGCATTGCAAAGTGGTTTTTTTTTAATTACTGCAGCATGCAACTGTTTCTGTCTGTAAAAACTATTTAAAGCTCCATGCAAACTATGTTTTTCACAAACTGAACACGACAGCAGTCAAAACCTGGAATGTTCTTTTATCATGACATTAAACTTTTGTTGTTTAAGTAGATTATTAATTTTGTTGGAAGAAGGAGGGGGCAATATTTTTACTTTCCCTTCTTTGTGTAAACCTAATTGCCTTTCATGGTTACTAGAGTACTAGTGAACCTTTAGTTTAAACCCTTTAAACGAGTGTGGACGTGTGGAGAGCACATTGCATTTCATTTTGACTAGCCTCCGTTTAATAAACTTGCTTGCTAAAGTAGGGGGCGCTTTCGGCTTCCGCCGCTTTCGCGCTGGGTGAGGGGGTTGTGGGGGAAAGGGAGGAGGGTTTAATAAACTCATTTGATTGCTCACATTTATACAGTGTTTCGTTTTCAGGAGTGCCAACTCACTCGTGCGCGTCCTCATATTATATAGGTCATTCGGTCAATGACTAAAGATAGAGCCTATGCCACACCTGACCTTGGGGTCCCGTAGCCAGGGGTGATAACAATTTCTTCCTTTGAATAGTTTATGTCTTAAAACTGAAATATCTATTTTGAAAGTGAGAATAACGGTTTATTACTTGATTATATATTCTATTTCATTTTATTTCCGTACTTATATTTTAAAAGTGCTTTAATAATGAAAGGCGCTAAACTCGATTTATTTTGTTGGTAGCACGACAGCGAGAATATAAATAAAGCTTGTTTAAATAAATTTTAATATTTGAATCTAATTTATTTTGTGGTTTGCTTTGTGTCTGCTATGTTCCTAAAGTTGATGTTTTTATTTGATACTGTCTTGTCAAATATTAAAAAACCTTATAAATATACCTGCGAACAAATACATAAATTTAGGAAATAACACGCATATCAAAGGCAGGTAAGGTTCAAATCTGCCATCGAGACAGAAAAAGTTCAGCTATAGCTGAAAGGTGCCATCAATACAGGTAAAGTTCAACTCTGTATCAAAGCTACTATCAAGACAGGTAAGGTTCAGCTATGGTTCAAATCTGCCATCAAGACAGACAAGGTTCAGGTGTGGTTCAAAGCTGCCATCAAGACAGACAAGGTTCAGGTGTGGTTCAAAGCTGCCATCAAGACAGACAAGGTTCAGGTGTGGTTCAAAGCTGCCATCAAGACAGACAAGGTTCAGGTGTGGTTCAAAGCTGACGACTTTGATATCAAGCCGCTAGCGCCAGGATTCGTTGGATGTTATGCCAGGATGTATTTGGCTGATTCAATAGATTGGTCTTTGAGAGAAAAGGGAGAGAAAAGGGAGAGAAAAGGAAGAGAAAAGGAAGAGAAAAGGGAGAGAAAAGGAAGAGAAAAGGGAGAGAAAAAGAAGAGAAAAGGGAGAGAAAGGGGAGAGAAAAAGGAAGAGAAAAGGGAGAGAAAAGGAGGAGAAAAGAGAGAATAGTGAAAGAAAAGTGAGGGGAAAGTGAGAGAAAAGTGCGACAAAAGGAAGAGAAAAGGGAGAGGAAAGTGAAAGGAAAGAAAGTAAAATAAAAGAAGAAAGGAAAGAGGGAGTAATGAAGTCGAAAAACATCAAGAATTCTTCTTTCTCTACGTTAATTTTTAAAAAAATCAAAAACAATACTTCACGTATCAATTGTAACAAACAGATTTATGCAATGCAAACACTTTTTTAAAATATACGATTCTCGGTTATGACAACATCAGCACTGAAATGCCTGCATCGATGGTTTTGTGAGTGTTCGTATAGAGAAAAAAAAAACAAAAGTAGAAAACAAACTCTATCGTTGGCTAAAGGGAGGCTATCTCTTGTACAGTGCATTTGTAAATCGGTTGCCATCTGAAGTTAATAAATGAATTCAGATGAGTGAGAGAAAGGGGAGAGAAAAGGGAGAGAGTAACTGAAGCAAACTGTTAACATAGTTGTGCGAGTATGTGTATGCGTGTGTACGTGTATGTGGCACTTTATGTAATAGTATGCTGGTGTTTCTGACAATAAACACGAGAAACTAGATAGCTCTTGTTTTTCTCCCACCCCCCACCCCCCGCCTTCCATAGCACGCTAGAACACAAGTTACGGATGGCAGCAATAGTGTGCGACTTCGAATGCTGGGCACCACTGCAAAAAAAATTTTTAAAATCTGCCTCTCGCATTCCCAATTTTACACACACACACACACACACACACACACACACACACACACACACACACACACACACACACACACACACTTCCTTCTCTCTCTCCCACAATCAGCTTGCCATGCGCCCAGCGATAATTTAACATTTTCAAATTTCACGTACAATTCAGAAGTTGCAAAGATTGGACCCCTTTTTGTAAAATGGCCTTCAAGCACTTCAAGCACTTCAAGAGACACTAGTTACGCTACTGGGCGCCAGTGACATTTTTCCTTTTATAAAATTGCCCTTCCATTTTTAATGTATGTATTTAGCCATCCCACCCCTACCCCCACCCCATTTTTTTGTGTGTGACTATTTGCACCACGTCTGACCTACTCCCTGCAGAAATTAGTTTATTTATATAGAGGCGATCGTACGGATTATCTCCCCAGGGAGAAGTCGCGTGACTAAATTAAAACAATGCTGCCATTACGTAACCTATCCGTCATAGATGCTCCACATCTGTATCACGTGTGCGATTGTTGTGTTTTTAGTGAAGGCGAGGTGACCAAAATAGCACAAGAGATATCAGATTAATTGTTGTATTTGTAACCTCTCACGTATCACCGCAGTCTTTAACTAGCAATCACTAGTACACCCCCGCATATTCACCTAAAGTGAACAAAGGGTGACAGTCGGTTATTAACGTCCACGTCAGGCAGCAAACAATGCAATACCTCAGTCTCAACCCCCTACTCTGACTTAGAATAACAATAATAATGGGGATAATAAGAATTACAATAATAATGGCATATGCAGATAAAACGTGACAGATGTACATGGGAGGAAAAGGAAAATAACCGATACAAACTAGCTAAGAAATAAGGAATTTAATACAGTAATTATATAAAGGAAAATAACAGATACAAACTAGCTAAGAAATAGTGAATTTAATACAGTAATTATATAAAGGAAAATAACTGATACAAATTAACTAAGAAATAGGGAATATAATACAGTAATTATATAAAAGCAAATAGGCAGTATAGATCACAATGTACGGGTGGGCGAATGTAAGTTTTAGATGTTGACGTCGTGGACCCTACTCCACGTGCACCCCACAGCAAAGGCACAAGTGTAAGCACACAACAGACAGTCCGATAGACAGCTATGGATTGCACACCCACCCCACCCCCCAAATCACACACAATTGACACGCCTAGATAGATGTAGACAATTGAAAGAGTACTCAGAGTATACGACTGAACTTTGTATTATCTAATATGCCTCAGAACAGAAAGTGGGTATAGACCACTGACTGCTTAAAGAGGGTAAAACAGAAAAAAGTAATCAAAGTGTATATAAATAAAGCAGAACCAAAACATATAGTCATTATAGTGTAATGAAAGCGAGCCTATGTTGACGAGAGCCAGAGGCCAGGCAGTCTCGCTCTCCAGATATAACATGTGGTGCATTATTTCTACTGATGAAAGACTAGGAAGAATCTAGAACAGCTGTAATCTTCCAGAATACATCTTCCTAGGCAGATTGGGGATAGTAACTGACGGTTTGGTCAGTGAGATAGAATGGGGGTCAACAGTGGAACAGGTCTGGACAGTTAGCGTCCGGTCTTGATTAAGCATGAGCCAAGTGTCTGTGTCAACACGGACAGGAAGAGTGACATAAGAACCAAAGTAAAACATTTACACTCTCATTATGGACCAGTTATTACTTGGTTAAATTCTGTAATATATATTTCTGGGCAAATTATGCTGATTTTCTAAATCATTTTTCCTCTATCTAATTAATAAAACCTTTTATTATTTTATGGGAAGCATAACTAGCTAAGTTGTGTATCGGTGGTGCTGCAGTAGTTGTTTATGACCTATTAAGATGTAGGTCACTCAAAAAGGGTGAAGAGTGCAGAGGTGTAAGGGGGAATGGCAGGATGGGGAACCGCTAGCCAGATTTGAGATGCCCAAATTTGTTCATTCACGTTCCGTATCATGACGTAGTAGAATCTGCTAGCTGACCTAGACACCATTCATATATGCTTATCAATGACTTAAGACCCTCAGACACCATTCATATATACTTATCAATGACTTAAGACCCTCAGACACCATTCATATATACTTATCAATGAATTAAGACCCTCAGACACCATTCATATATACTTATCAATGACTTAAGACCCTCAGACACCATTCATATATACTTATCAATGACTTAAGACCCTCAGACACCATTCATATATACTTATCAATGACTTAAGACCCTCAGACACCATTCATATATACTTATCAATGACTTAAGACCCTCAGACACCATTCATATATACTTATCAATGACTTAAGACCCTCAGACACCATTCATATATACTTATCAATGACTTAAGACCCTCAGACACACATTTCCACTGAATCCACCACTGTCCAAGGGCAAACAAATTGCATTCATTGATACCACGCACAAATAACGAGAGTGGTAAATATAATTGACTTCTCTAAAATAATGTATATCTTATTCATAGAACATTGTGTAAAATATTTATGTAATTTGTTAATTGATTGTGTGAACTAATGTATTTCTTCTCACAGAAGCTAAGTGGCGTTAGTGATGATTACATTTATGTCGAAATGTTGAGATGGCATAAATGTGTGTATTTGCCATGCTCACGCTTGTTAAACAATTGTAGCCAGTGGAGCTAAATAAAGAGAAAATTATTGTTTAATTAATATCGCTGTGAACCACTTGCTAAATGTATTGTAATTGAGAATTTGTACAATTGTAAAAGTAAAATGATTGTTATCCACTTATAAATATTTTAGTGGATTTATGAATTGTAAATTAGCCTGTAGCTAACGAGTTGTGATGAATTTGTAAAGAGTAGTCTATCGCTGTCACCACAAGGCCCAAGTGATCATTCATGCTAATAGGTTGCTATAGAAAAATGTTATTCATTACAGCAGTTCCAGGCCTAAACTACAGCAGATTTAGGAACCTCTGATGACAATTCCTAGTGCACCTATTTGACGCCGAGTTGGTCATACTTGGAAGACAACCGTAACATGACGAAACTACTGTCCAGAGCTTAGTGAGTTGTTGCAGATCTTCACGAGACTCTAGTTAAGTGTGCTCTCTCCAAATGAACTGATCGGTCTAATAGACATTATACGAATAATCGGGAAGGGTGAGATAGATGAACTCTCAAATTTTCTGAGATCGAATTGATGTTTTTTTTTATATTATTATTATTGTTATTAAATTTTACATTGTTATCTTCACACATGTTACATAATTTGTTGTAATTATCGTCGACTAAGGAAGCTGGTAGGGGCGGGGGGCATGAGCCAGAGGAATAATATCATAATCATAACTAATAATAAAGGGGGAGAAATAACATTACCAGTTTGGGCACGTCAGCTGATTTATCTGTCGGTGTGTCATTGAGTAATAGCGTGAATCTTTGACATATTCATGGTAGATAGGTCAAGCCATCTGGCTGTCACTATAATTAGAAGAGAATCGATAACCAATATTGCTATTTGGGGAATGTGATATAGTGACAGAGTCATTAAACAACCGGATACGTGACATATATATATATATATATATATATATATATCAATGTGTGTGTGTGTGTGTGTGTGTGTGTGAGAGAGAGAGAGAAAGAGAGAGAGTGAGAAAGACACCCAATATTTAGATCACTACACTTTTAACACACACAATATTTCATTCTGTGTTAAATTGTGCATATATGTACTAACAAATCAAGCTCAGTTATTTGCACCAGAGTTGAAGGGGAACAGCTTGAATAACTGTATAATTTAGACATTTATAGTATTTTTAAAATAGATCTAGCCACTCGCAAATATGCTCAGTAGCAGTTCATTGCCACCAGCATATCTATGTTTTAGGATATAATGCATTCCACACAAAGCTGCTAATGAGTTGCTTGTTCCTGAGTGCATGATTGCCTTTATGCACCACTGAATCTGTTAAGGTCTGTTATAGCAGTAACAATTTTCTTTTTATAGAGGCAGTAATCAGCTGTTCACTCACATATGCTGCATTTCTAAATATCTATTACAGAATTGACATATTTCTAATAAAAGTGCTAATAAGCCATTTCCTTTTAAGCAGATGTTTTCAGGAATTCTACACACACACACACACACACACACACACACACACACACACACACACACACACACACACACACACACACACACACACACACACACACACACACACACACACACACACACACACACACACATGGTTTTCAATTCTCTTTCACTTCTGGGTATCAGGGAAACTTTATTCCTGTTTGGGATCTCATTCCTGAAAAATGTTTACTGTGGATCAAATGTTTTTCTGCACTCGTGTGTGGCTGAGTGTTTCACTTGAACTTTGAAATATTTTTTTAAAGTTGTTGTGATTTTTTAAAGTTTTGGTGTTGCTGAGATATTTATTGTAATAACTAAAATGAATGAATTTTTGCTAAGAAGAAATACTGACCTAGTTAAGAAAACAGAAGTAGAATAAATTTAGAACTGGTGATATTATTCAAAGACAGTTTCTTGAATGAACCCTTTTCTTTCTTTGGTTGCAGTTGAAAATGAAGACGTACGTAATAAGTGAATCACAAATAAGGACGACCCAGTAATAAGACAACTCTGCCAACAGTAAGAATGCACTCCCTTCGCTCACACCTAGCACAACAAATAAGGACAACTCTGCCAACAGTAAGAATGCACTCCCTTCGCTCACAATCAGCACAACAAATAAGGACGACCCAGTAATAAGACAACTCTGCCAACAGTAAGAATGCACTCCCTTCGCTCACACCTAGCACAACAAATAAGGACAACTCTGCCAACAGTAAGAATGCATTCCTTCGCTCACAATCAGTACAACAAATAAGGACGACCCAGTAATAAGACAACTCTGCCAACAGTAAGAATGCACTCCCTTCACTCACACCTAGCTCAACAAATTCTACAAACAAACAAATCAAGAAAAAAGATCATTTTAAGATTTGCAATAGAAATATTTTCTTTACATATTCAATTTTCTTTTACCAATGCATGTTGTTCTTGACCTTCACTCGAAATCTTTAAGTTTTCTTACCACTTGAAGAACTTTCAGTCGAAATTTGGGGATTTGGTTCCTCAAAACCATTTCGGGGTTCTGAGACGCCAACGCCACCTTAGTTATTGGCTATTATTATTATTATTATTATTATTATTATTATTATTATTATTATTTAATCATCTATAACTAATTACAAGTGATGAAAATTTCAATTTATTTTAGTAATAATTCTCCCAGAAGACACTACTCGTCTCTCTCACTTGTCAGATATGCGAACACTGTAAAAGTTTCTCTCTTCCACAACATTAAAGAAAAACATTTACCGTCACACAGTATTTACATAGGTGGGAAACTTCTCAAAAGAGAAGACAATCCGTCTTTTAATCTGTATTTAGCAAGCCCCTATCCACCCGTTGTCTCTCGAACATATGGTTATCAATATGTGTAAGAAGGTCAATAAATTAATTAAATCATCAGTCATTTATACAATAAATGAATGAGTGTTGACATTTACATCACTTCACAACAATATTCTATTAAATTAACGCTGGACAATCATTCAGTTCATCCTAGCATAGACATTAGCAATCAATATTAACATAAATATGTAATCAAGTTCATAGATATCATCAATGAAATAAGAGTAGAGTTTTAGAGAAATAATATAAGTCAAATGCCCCTAACCTTTTCAAAGATGGTGGCTGTTACCAGCACATGCTCACAATAATGCAGTTTGCAGCAAGTCACTATCTTTCTTATTCAGACAACACCCTCAAGTGTCCCTTCTTTGCATGTTACACAACCGTTCCAGAATCTTTAATGAACTCACAAAGCACAAACTTGGAGAATCGTCCTGAATTTCACATGCACCAAGAGAAATGTCTCGAATTTTTATGTATAGTACCCAACACATCAAGATGAACATTCAAAATAAATTAGTTTTGATGAGCTGGTTTTGATTACACGTGTCAAACATCGTGCAGAGTTGGAGATGATTTGACGAGACTTGGTTTCTCTTAATTGGCCATTTGGTTATAGCTATTGTCTTTCTACCTCTCTCAATGTGTGTGTGAGTGTGTGTGTGTGTGTGTGTGTGTGTGTGTGTGTGTGTGTGTGTGTGTGCGCGCGCGTGCATGCATGCGTGCGTGTGTGTATTTAGTGTGGCATATATTATATGAGAGGTCAGAGATTTTGTGACCCAAAGGCATGATGGAGGGAGGGAGAGATATCCCCCAAAATTGCGCAAGGTTCTTTATGAGCTTTAAAATATACAAACATATATTTATTTATTAATCTATTATTTTTTATTAATTTATTACATAATAGTTATTTTAAGGAGCATCGATTACCTTTCATTTGTAAAAAAATATAAAAATACAATCATTACTTTTCTTATATCTATGCTTGTGTCTAAATAGTTCAACTGTGTCTGACATGTTTAGTTGTAGCAATAGCTATGTAATCCGGTGACCCCTATGTATGACACTTTCAGATGCAGCAGCCCCAAAAGACAGCAATTAATGCGAAAAAGCCATCGCCTTCCGTACGTATCATAAACGTGTCATTTGTCAGATTAACACGTGCATTTACGCACGCACGCACGCACGCACGCACAATAACTCGTTCAAGCGCATTCAGCAGAGCATTTGATATTGTTGTTTGACGAATTGCCCTCCACGCCCTCGGATCCCTACCCACAGAAACACTAAACTCTTGCACTAAATGCAGTCACACACACTCACTCACACACACATGCACAACGCGTAATATTTAACAATATGCAACTAGCAAGCATTTAACTGGGTTGTTCCACTTTTCTCAGCATGGCGCATTGTGCTGTGGGTGACTCCTGCGGGTCAAACATGGAAGAGATTCGCCTAAGGTCCTCGCCGACTCCCCTTTCCCACCCAAACTGGATTTTTTGCACTCTTTCGCTCTTACAAGAGTCCGGTCGTATTCTTCCCAAATAAATGCCAATGCTTAAAAACGGTCGGTAGGTGCACAAAAATTATTTACCTATACCTCTTTAGCACTTCTAGTACTAGGTTATGAAAAATGACTAAGTAAAGAAGCGAGATGCACTTTTATATATTTTATTTCGAACTGTATCTTCAGAAATGCAGAGAAAGAAAATCATGAAAAATCAACACCCCAAAACTAAAGCTACAATCTAGCTGTCACCAATTATGTACCGCTATGGTCCTGAACAAGAAAGAGGCTTGAGGAGTGCTGCAATAGTAGATACGAATTTCATTACAGATATGAAACGTCACATGTCTAAACAAACAGTACCTCACACTACGTCACAAACGTAGGGATCGTGCTTAAAATAAGCCAATGAAATCGTTGCCCCATTCCACAAACGTGAGCACGCGAGAGCAATTACCACGTGCAAACAAAAGAAATGTTCCAATGTGTCACTGACACCGTTGCTGGGGACTGCAGATGAACCATTATTGTCTCTTATTACGAGCTAAATTACAACAGCTTGAGGTTTATTTTGAAAATCTGAAGCCTCAGTCACAATTTATCAGAAGAGACTTGCAGTTTTCAAAAATCTGTCTCTGTTTTAACTGCAATTGTGTCAGGCCAGTCTCGACAGTAAAGGACTACGTCAGTCGGTATTTCCGCCAATCTCGACAGTAAAGGACTACGTCAGTCGGTATTTCCGCCAATCTCGACAGTAAAGGACTACATCAGTCGGTATTTCCGCCAGCTCCGCGGAACAGAGACAATCACGTGACGGCATTGGCCGCTGTCCGTGAAACACATTACTGATCCGCATCTGCGATTCGACCGGTAAAAGTAGATCTATGTTTCAGGTGTGTTGGAGTAGGCTTCTTATCTAGGTGCGTCTGCTTCAGTGCACATAAGGTCAGGTGACCACTATTCAATGGGGGGGGGGGACTGAGTTTTTAAAGCATTATTTCTTTCTTTTTTTTAAACCCAGTAACTATGCAGAATGTTTTGCTTCATTTATTTATGTTGAAGCGTAATTCTCCAAATATATATTTTTCATTTTTATCGTGTCATCAATATGACAGGTTATGAGCACTGAATCTATAAAGACTACCCCTAACAGCATTGTTATATTTGTCTTTTCTTTTCCAAGCAACTAACACAAATCACGTGACCTGTGAGGTAAGTTGGTTTGTCTGGCTTTGTTTGACCTTACTTTCCTTCCAGGTCAGCTCCGTCAATTAGATTGACGAAACTCATTGATGCCATTACGAAAGTGACGTGCTGTTGACGCCAAACGCAAAGAGGGCTGACGTCACTGACAAGGTGGGTCAATGCGTGTCGCGTTCCTCGTTTATTTGCAGTACGTCACTATTCAGCCCCAGGTTCCGAGTATGAATGCGTCACAACCGCTCATCATCAAACTGGAACGAAATTTGTGTATATCTATTTAAATGAAGAAAAAAAAGGATAATGTTTGCCTTCACTTACTTATTGTAATTAGTTTGTTCATACTCTTTCCTTTGATATTAAAAGAAACGGGATAACCGATTTTCAACACACACACACACACACACATAACCCAATTGTCTGCCCTTTGTGTTCCCCTTGGGGAACAAAATCAGGTTTGCATCACTTTTATATCGCTTGTCGCATTGAAAATTTTTTGTACGATATAATTACATCCTTGATGCTATCGGCTTTATTTCATAAACACATTTATTCTCGCCACCCGGACATACTCAGAGTTAGGATCTATTTAAAATAAATGTAAGAAAACCTGGAATTTTCTTCGCCTTTCGCCTGTAAAGTGTGTATAATTTTAATGGTTGATTTAAAAAAATGGTTGATTGAAAAAAAACAATAAAACACCTTTCATTTTCAACATTAGCTGAAATAATGGAAGGTTACAAAAAAAATAATACGATGATGAATGTTTCTAATCAAGATGATAAACGTGAGAGGAAAATTAAAATAACGACACTAAAAATTGACCTTGAACTTCATTTTAGAACACTACGCACCTCTATCCTTGTGGAGTGGGGGGGGGGGGTAAGAAAATGTTACAAAATACTTTAAACCCTAACGTGGC
This sequence comes from Sinotaia quadrata, assembly GCA_028829895.1. Lineage (NCBI taxonomy): Eukaryota > Metazoa > Mollusca > Gastropoda > Architaenioglossa > Viviparidae > Sinotaia > Sinotaia quadrata. The sequence continues at coordinate 15,211,934 of CM054177.1, read as the reverse complement.
CGACCACACGTCCACCCACACTTCGGTATTATCAGATATGTCAATGTATTTGAAAATTAAAGGTATTCTAAATATTAACAATCATGAAATAAACAACCTGGAACTCCAACATGACATAAAGACGATGGCAACAGGTAAAAGGAAAGCAGAAATACTTGTAAACTTAGAGGCAAATAAGCATTTCATAGAAATAAATTAACAGTGCCAGAAAGATAGTTATAAAATCAAAATGACACAAGCGTGCTCTGACAGTTCGAGTTTTACATAGTGTCCACTGTGTTTCCTTCCCAGAGTAAGAGTTTTTGTCTGTAGTTTCTTTAAACTTGCCGTGGCTGGTGATTAAGTAGACCAGGACGCCTGGCGATTCTTGCATGGACCTAGTCAGCCATGTGACGCAGTGCATGCCTTGGGTTTTGTATCGGTAGAGGGACTCAGACGGCCGTGTCTGCTCTGGAGATATCTCGAATAAGGCACAAGGGTGTGGTAGGTACTTAGTGTACAGGATACCAAAAGAGTGCCATTTCTAAAACAAACACTCTTTATATAAACTTCTGGCAGACACTAAAATAATGGCTGATGCACCAGATGAACGTAACTGTCAGTGACTATATTTAATTAAAACTGTTTACTGTCAGTGGCTATATTTAAGTAAAACAGTTTGCTGTAAGTAACTACACTTAAATAAAATTGTTTACTCTCAGTGACAACATTGAAGTAAAACTACTGTCAGTGGTTATATTTAAGTTAAACAGTTTACTGTAAGTAGTAGCTACACTTAAGTAAAATTGTTTACTCAGTGACAAAACTTAAGTAAAATTGTTTACAGTCAGTGACTCTGTTTAAATAAAACAGTTTACTGTCAATGGCAACATTTAAGTTAAACAGTTTACTGTCAGTGACTATATTTAAGTTAAACGTGACTATATTTAAGTTAAAAGTTAAACAGTTTACTGTCAGTGACTATATTTAAGTAAAACAGTTTACTGTAGGTAGCTACACTTAAGCAAATTTGTTTACTGTCAGTGACAACACTTAAGTAAAATTGTATAATCTCACTAAAACTGTTTACTGTCATGACTACATTTACGTTAAACATTTTATTGTCAGTCGCTACATTTAAGAAAACGTGTTATCTTTCAGTGACTACATTTAAATAAAACTTTTCTGTCAGTGACTATATTTAAGTAAAAGTGTTTACTCTGACTACATTTAAGTAAAATGTTTACTACGTGTGACTTAGCCTTACGCTAACGTATATTATTAAATCCTGCTAAGCCACAAACACACACAAAATGAGGAATTGTATCAACCGCCAGTGAGTTTTTCTCAAAAATGCTTCTCTTTCCTATTTAATTTTTATTCAGTTAGTACAGAGAAATATAAACTGTATCCAACATCTAATATCCTATTAAATAAAAGTCTAAACTAGTGTCCTACCACAACTGTAAATTCCATGTCGACAAGACCGAGCAGACAGACGACCTACATTCTTTCCAAACATACTCTATTATCATGTCAGGAGTGAAATTCAATCCATATCAAAATAAATTCCTTTATGCATGCAAAAATGATTTATATATAATTACTGCTGAAGAAACATGCATTGAACAAAATTAACACATTTCGCCTTGTACAGCATTCGAAACTCGACATTCGTTTTTGAAAGGAAATGGCCGTGCACTTATCGACATAGTAAATGTCTCTAAAAGTTAACAAAGGGAGACAATGAGATACGTCGTATTCTGTAAGTTTCAGAGCCGTATTGCGTGGGTAAGTATTTCCATAAACTGTTCCACTTGGCTGCACTATAATCGGGCAGATTTCTGTCACTGTTGCTGACTGGGTATGGTCTCCAGACGAGTATTGTCCCTTTGGTTTTTTTGAATATTTTCGCCTTGATCAATCGGTAAGCACAAACACGACTCGTCTCGAATTTCTTTTGAGCTTCTACACTCTACAGGGAGGTAATCTATCACTGCTATCTGTTTTTAACGGTTTCTTGCGACTCTAGAAGTCTCAGACCGTGTACTATATCTTGGCACTTCGAAAAGTTAAATCTGTGGTTTTAACCTCCATGTTGCTCTCTCTATTGCGAGGCTTCGTCTGTGTTATTAAACACGTGCGGGAATTACGTCACGTGGTCCGGTTCATCCCGTCATTCTCTGAGCACAGAGCTCATCCATAAAACGGAGTGGGACCTTTTATTTTTTTATGTTTCAAAGGTACATTTTTTTTTTTTTAATCGTCTTTCAAGTTTGCAAGTTACCGTAGACATCTGTTTGCTCCGACTTCTCGATTTAGTTCCGCTTAATATACGTCTGGAACACGGTTGATTTGCCGATACAGAGAAAGCGATAATTGACTCACTATTTCCGTCGTTGAGAAAGTCATAGTTGAACAGCGCCACAGTTGGTTTCGGCTACGTGAACAGGTATAATCCTCATGTGGGTTCTGATCAGGTGGGCAAAGTATAGTTCTTTCATGGGATCGGATCAGGTGGGCAAAGTATAGTTCTTTCATGGGATCGGATCAGGTGGGCAAAGTATAGTTCTTTCATGGGATCGGATCAGGTGGGCAAAGTATAGTCCTTTCATGGGTTCTGATCAGGTGGGTATGGTATAGTTATTTCATGGGTTCGGATCAGGTGGGCATGGTATAGTTATTTCATGGGTTCGGATCAGGTGGGAATGGTATAGTTATTTCATGGGTTCGGATCAGGTGGGCATGGTATAGTTATTTCATGGGTTCTGATCAGGTGGGCATGGTATAGTTATTTCATGGGTTCTGATCAGGTGGGCATGGTATAGTTATTTCATGGGTTCGGATCAGGTGGGAATGGTATAGTTATTTCATGGGTTCGGATCAGGTGGGAATGGTATAGTCCTTGAGCGGGTCCTGACCAGGTGGGCACAGTATAGTCCTTGCTTGGCATCTGACCAGGTGGGCGCGAGCATGCGAAATCAGTAAAGTTGAATGAGTGAGAGAGGGCGAGTGGCAAATTTATTAATCGAGACTTGATGTATATACCGGCTACGTTTTGCTTTCCGTGCATAACACCTGTATAATCCAGAAACCTTGACTTTTCACCTCTCTGCACTTTGGCAAACTGTTTTGCATGTCTCGGATATGAGTCAATTCACTGCTTCGTTGCTTCCGCCGGAGTGCAAATAGAAAACCGTTCATGTGAAACAATGCACATGTGTGTGTGTGTGTGTGTGTGTGTGTGTGTGTGTGTGTGTGTGTGTGTGTGTGTGTGCCCTTACTAGTTTGTTACTGTGTGTGTTTTTCCTTACTAGTTGGTTATTGTGTATGTGTGTGCCCTTACTAGTTTGTTGTTGTTGTGTGTGTCGTTACTAGTTTGTTATTGTGCGTGAGTGTGTGTTCTTACTAGTTGTTACTGTGTGTGTGTGCCCTTACTAGTTTGTTACTTTGTGTGTGTGTGTGTCCTTACTAGTTTGTTACTCTGTGTGCGTGTGTGTGCGTGCGTGCGTGCGTGTATGTGTGTGTGTGTGTGCGTGCGTGTATGTGTGTGTGTGTGTAGGTTTGACGTGTGTGCTTATATAAATTGTAGAATTTCTTTGACCGTCAATACAGAAAAAAATTTGGGCGGCTCTGGTGAAATCAGTCTTGTGGAACAACGACCGTAAGACAGAGTTTGAAACTGACCGATGAAGCATAAGGTGAGGCTAAGTGCGGGTTAAGTTTTAAAATTAGATTCCGAAACTAGTGGGCACTTGAAGATTGCTGAATAAGGAATCGCTGTGTGTTATGGCCAGTGTATCTACCTAAAGGCAGGTTGCTACAAGAAATATTTCTTTGTCTTTTTCTTTAAAAAAAATTAAAACAGGAAGGCAGAGTAACAAAGTGGATGGGATAATAATAATATACGCATAGAGAAACGCACACACCAACGAAGAGAAATTATAATAAAAATAAATGAAATGACTAGATTAAAATGTATGGGACAAGGGTGAAAGAAAGAAAGAAAGACATTAAGTAAAAACCAAGAAAAAGGACCGAAACGAAAGAAAATAGATAAACTAACAATAAAAAGGGAAAGAAACAAAATCAAGCAAGCACCCTAAAAAAAAAAAAAAAAACAAAGAAGAAGAAGAAGAAGAAGAAGGAAGAAAGAAAAACGCAAATGAAACAAGCAAATAAATTTAAAAAATAAAAAAGCAAACAACTGAAATACACACGACATGAAATTAAGCAAATGAACGCAGGGATACACAAAAAGTTTATTTCAAGAACACGAATAGTTGACCTAAATATAACACACCACGTAAAAGTCAAACTACCGCCTAGATTACACAGTTCCAGCTACCGTTCAAGTCACGTAAGACAATACAATGGAGGATGAATACATAACTCCGTCACCTCAACTCTCTAAAGCAGGAGGGAGAAAATTGATCCTATCGAAAGTATTACATAGAACTCTCGGGAACACAGCTGGGAAATGTCTCATTTCAATCGAACCACTCTCCATGCCTGGGTCATATCGCAAGCAGACGAGACGTTTGTCGTTCCCCGTCATAAATTTTGACAATATAGTTTCAACTTTTCAAGGTTAGATTATTTCGTGGAGGCTTATTTACTGCACTGTAAAATTCGCATTTGCTTTTTTTCTTCCGATAATAACTTTTCTTAGAAATTATTATTATTTTAAAATAAATGAATTGGGGCACGAAGGTCAATGACCTTATTCAAATCGATAGGTCAGTATTTTACAATCTACAAACTGTTCCTGAAGGAAGGGACGATATTAGTTCAAAAGTAAAGCAAATTATACAGGATGTTCAAAAAGTGCTGCAACACAAGGGTAATGCATATATATTAAAAAATTATAAATATTGTTGAATATGCTAGTCATCATATAATGCACATAAATGTAGTCAATGAATCAAGTTATCCAACGCATTTATCGACGTTTCATTTGATACTTCAATAATAACAGGTGTAATTTCAATAATATGTACATACTTTGTATATAGGTTGCGTTTAGTTTTGAACACCCTGCATATTATATTTGTTAAGTACGTCTTCTAATCTCTGAAAAGCATTCTTTATAATGATCGTAAGAACATTGATTGACACTTAACAAGCCCTCCAGACAAAAACAAAATTAATGAGGCATTGCAGTTCTACTGTCCATTGGAAACTTCTGTCATAATTATTTGTGTTCGTTAATCTCGGCGTGCGAATAGTTTCGGCTGACCCAGAAAAAAACTCTGATGTCAAGGGAGGTAAAGACCGTCTATCAAATTTAATTAGTGTCAACTATATTGCTACGATTTCAGTATCAGATACGGTCGTCGCCCACTCGATTGAGCTAAAGAAAACAAGCAGACGACAAATAAAAAAACAGGCAACGGGATACTCACAATCTCGAACCACCGTTGTTTTCGATGCAATATGTTTGTACCATTATTAATAATAATTCTGATTTTAACAAAGCCGAGGTTTGGGAGGCAGTTACTTAGAGTTACCGACCCCGATATCATAGTGAAATAAATGAGAGAATTAATGGAGATACAATGCACTTGTCTCCCTTTATATTTAATTTATTTACTTTATCTGATCAGGTAATGTGTTACTAGAGTGAATAATAGAAAACATGATATAAAATGATAATGTTCACAATGCAATCATTCCTAGGTTACCAAGCCGTTCCTGGTGTGTGTGTGTGTGTGTGTGTGTGTGTGTGTGTGTGTGTGTGTGAATGAGATAGAGAGTGAGTGGGATAAACTATTACTTCTACTTTATTACAAATATATTTATATTTATTTTCGTACAGTATCTATTTATTCATACAAAGTTTTGTTGATTAGCTGGTTGGCAGTTTGGTGATTGTTAGGGTGCTAGCAATTTTATTTATTATTTTTAAATGTAAGAAAGAATGAAGTTAAAAATGAATAAAGTGGAAATTTAGCATTTATACCTGGTTATATTTTACAGGGAAAAAGCAGTCTTTATCTGAACCTTCTGGTTTACTGATTATAAACCGCTATGACCTTGATAGACGTGAGAAGTATCTACAATAGTGTAAAAGTGTAAGGAATACACTGCACACCATTGATGTATGGTGGCAAGGTATGCTGACTACATCAAGCAATTTCTGGTACAAGGAAGTTACTGGAAATTGCTACAATTGTTGATTTGCCTGAGGGAGATAATACAGCGAATGAGCGCTCAGGTTAGTGTGGAGAGAATAGCAGTGAATCAGTGTTCTACAATGTGAGGAGAGAATAGCAGTGAATCAGCGTTCTACAATGTGAGGAGAGAATAGCAGTGAATCAGCATTCTACAATGTGAGGAGAGAATAGCAGTGAATCAGCGTTCTACAATGTGAGGAGAGAATAGCAGTGAATCAGCGTTCTACAATGTGAGGAGAGAATAGCAGTGAATCAGCGTTCTACAATGTGAGGAGAGAATCATGTAGGAATTGACAGTAGTAATGTGAAAAATAAACTTCTTACAAAAAAATCGCACAAAAGACTATTGAGACAGTGCCTAGACCAGGTTATGTATAAACTATTATCAATAATCTCTAATAACTAAATTTCTGTTCTCTGATAAGGACTATCCTGTGATTTCTATTGACACTAATCTATTGAATGGTGTGTTAGGATATAAGACTATATAGATATTAAAATTATTTGAATGTAGTTTCATGGAAATATTGATATCAAGTAATCTTTTTCATTGTATATGTTATATGCAGAAAGTGTTGATTTAATAAATTTATTTTAAAATTTATTGATCTTAAATAATTATAACCTTTTGTTGGAGAAGAAAGTGGGTGGATGGGAGCTCGCTAAATATAGATTAAAATATGGATTTATCTTCTCCTTTAGTAAGAAGTTTTCCATCTACAGAAATATTGTGTGACGTAAATGTCTGTCTTTAATGTTGTAGAAGAAAGAAAACGTTTACAGCGTCCACATATCTGCCAAGTGAGAGAAACGAGTGGTGTCTGCTGGAGAATTATTAATTAATAACATAAATTAAGATTCTCATCACTTGTAATTAGTTATGGACGATTAATTAAATAATAATAACCATAACCATCAACTATGGTGGTGTTGGAGTCACAGTGTATAAGTAGTGTGCGCGTGTGTGTATTTGTGTGTGTGTGAGAGAGAGAGATGATTATATGCGAAAAGTTAATGTGACTACATGCCATTGATTGCATATTAGCAAGGCTGAAAAGTTGCTATGCAAAGAAATGTCAAATTAATTTACATAATTATGTGATGCTTAATCATCCTTGCGATACTGACATCTCCCTCTTCAATTAGCTGCAGTCTGGCAAGGCCCTTGACATTATTACGTAACAAGAATAGCTGCAGTCTGGCAAGGCCCTTGACATTATTACGTAACAAGAATAGCTGCAGTCGGCAAGGCCCTTGACATTATTACGTAACAAGAATAGCTGCAGTCTGGCAAGGCCCTTGACATTATTACGTAACAAGAATAGCTGCAGTCTGGCAAGGCCCTTGACATTATTACGTAACAAGAATAGCTGCAGTCCTGCAAGGCCCTTGACATTATTACGTAACAAGAATAGCTGCAGTCTAGCAAGGCCCTTGACATTATTACGTAACAAGAATAGCTGCAGTCTGGCAAGGCCCTTGACATTATTACGTAACAAGAATACTCAAGACGAAACGTTTCACATTTAAAAATGACCAGTAATAATACTTTATATTCCACGATATAAAAATGTAACTATAAGAATGATCGGCAAAATAAATATTTGTGATGTTATTTTTCATTCAGAATTTGATTATAGCTTATGTGGTTTTATGTTTCATTCATAATGTGTTTATAGGTATATAGGTTCTTTGGTGTTATGTTTCATTCAGAATGCGTTTATAGGTATATAGGTTACGTGGTGAATATGTTTCATTCAGAATGCGTTTAAGGCTCGTTTAGTGTTATTTTAAATTCAGAATGCATTTATGGGTCACAGGTCATTATGGTAGCCCAAGAGCACGTGTCCAATTGACTGTTTTTCGGTGTGTTGAATTTGTAAACTAATTCATACATTAACGTTTGCATTTATTGAAGATCATTGATTCTCTGCACTACGGAGACCTCAGTGAATGCATTGACCTTTAACCTCTCTTTACGCATGATGCCTCGACTGTGTGCGAAATGGACCACGAACTTGGTTTCAATGTAAAATTGTTTACAATTGGATTCATTGTTCGCCGAGGCTGAAGTCTTAGCAGGTGGGGCTCTCTGTCCTAGAGAAGAGGGGAGGGGAATTGGGGTATTAATGTTGTGACGTTCTCATGCCAGGACAGTTGTGAGTATATTATGGCTACCATTAATGGGTGTTTATCAGTACCCATATGGATGTCCGTACGAAAGTGTCTATCAGTCCCCAGGCGGTTCTCATTACTCTAGTCAGTCTAGTGATTATTAGTACCAGGGTGGTTCTGATATCTGTGTTTCTTCAGTACTAGAACGGCTCCCCGTATTAATATGACTTCAATATTTGGATGGCTCTCATTATCAATATGATTTCAGTAATAGGATGGCTCTAAATACTGATATGACTTCTGTAGTAAGGTAGCTCTCAGTGTCAATATGACTTCAGCACTAAGATGGCTCTCAGTATCAATATGGCTTCAGTATTAGGGTGGCTCCCAGTATCAATAAGACTTCAGTACTAGGATGGCTCTCTGTATCTATGACTTAAGTACTAGGATTACTCTTAGTATCAACATAACTTTAGTATTAGGATTGCTCTCAGTATCAATATGACTTCAGTGCGTGGACGATTCTCAGTGTCAATTTGACAAGGTGTAATAAACTTTGTATAGTCATCATTTCAAGGATTATTAAACTGGGTGTTCATCATGTCAAAAGTGTAATAAACTCTCTATGATCGTCATCATATCAAAATCTTATTTACATTTCTATATCTATCATGTCAATATATCATGTCAAATTTGACGATTTTGTAAGTTAAATAACGACGTATCCATCAAAGTCGAAGTCTGACTGAAAACAGTTTATTTTTCATATCGAGATTTTATTAATGTATTTTAATATCATTTTATTCAGCAGGTTGAAATATAATTTAATCTTGTGTGTTCATCAAATTTTGTATACGTTTTCTTTGTTTATGCATATTTGTTTTGTTTATGTATGCTTGCTGTGTTTAGATCTGCTGTGTTTAGATCTATGTGTAGACAAGAAAGAGAAAGGAAAAGAAGTTAGGAAGAGAGAGATGGGGAGTGAGAGAATGAGAGAGAAACTGAGAACGTATTTGTATTGTATAATTTAGAAAATATTTGCTGTTGTGTGTTTATGTGAGTATAAATGCATACTTGTGTATGCGTTTGTACATTTATATGTACGTGTGTGTGTGTGTGTGTGTGTGTGCGTGCGTGCGTGCGCGTGCGTGCGTGCGTGCGTGCGTGCGTGTGTGTGTGTGTGTGTGTGTGTGTGTGTGTGTGAGTGATTGGAATTGTGTGCGAGTGTATATATATACAGATTCTAATAAGTATTTTTGACACAGCAGTCATAATGCCAGAAACAGGCCACTGGTCTGGTAAAACAGTTACCTGTCCTTAAAATAAGCTTCTATAACCGTCCAGCATCAGCAGCAATCGATTCATTCCAGAACCGCTAATCGAATTTGTTGCTCGATAGCAAGTAGGTCTGTCCTTGAGGCCTTGAAGTTCACAAGCCAATGTCTGCAACCCACCCCACTCCACCCCATACCGCCCCACACCGCCTTGATAATAACGTGAAAGATTATTTCCAGGTCGCTTGTTTGTCTCAGGAATGGGCAAAGGCTGCTAATACACTTCTCACATGACATTGTATTCTGTAGAAATTATTTCTCTTGTTTCTTTAGAAATTACTGCCCTTGTTTTCTGTAGAAATTATAACCCTCGTCAGTCAGAGCGGCTGATAGCAAATTTCACCCTCAATTTAAAGAAGTTAAATCTACTGCACGACTGTGCGTCGAAGTGAGATGACAGCAACAAATAATAATAATAACAAAAGGGGAATAAACTTTTAGTAAAATCAAGGGGAATAACCTCTTAGAAAAATCACTTTATGTACCGCACAGTGAATTGTGCATTGTTACATTATAGCGACGTTCCAAATAAAATGTAATGGATGTGTTTGGGTGCGTGCATGTGTCTATGTATGTGTACGCATGCGTGTCTATATGTGTGTATGTATATGTGAGTGTGTGTACCTGTTTGTGTATGTCTGTATGAGTATGTATGTGTACGTATGTGTGCAATTGTGTGCGCGTGTGTTTATGTATGTGGTATGTTTATGTATGTGTGCGTGTGTGTGTGTACATGTGTGCGCGTGCGTATGTGTATGTATGTATGCACGCGCAAATGCGTTTAAAATTCGATTTTTTCTTAACCAAAACATTTCCCACCAAAATGGCGGGTCGATGTCAAATGTCTATTCGAAGACAGACGGGCTAAGTATACAAACAGAAAGCAAATGTTTATTCGAAGACAGACGGGCTAAGTATACAAACAGAAAACAAAAAGGCCAACTTAGAAGAATACTCTTAAAACCGGGCCAAGCCAGTCCAAGTATGTTGTACACAGAAACAGACGGATCAAGTATGTAGACATAAGGCAGTCGGACTAGCTTAGAAGTGTTACTCACAAAAATGGGCGAAGCATGTCCAGTCGAAGAAGACTGGCTAATTATGCAGACATAAAACACAGGTGCCAACTAACTCTGAAGCGTAACTTTTGCCATTTCGGAAACCGCTATAATAGTTATAGGAACATTCTAGACTCGCGCTGTATCGTGACAGAAACTCTTTGCTGACATTTGGAAGGCTGCTAGGAAAATTAAAGGCATGAGGTTTCAAAGGATCCAATTGTACTAATACAATAGCCCTTGAAAACAAAAGCTATTTATTAAAATACCTAGATGCGTTGAAAGCAAATTACTGTGATCTTGCCTAGTTAGTCTAGGGGAGTTAATGATTAGGTGAAACATTTAGGGTGTTTATTTGTTCACGTTTATCTTTGATTTCTTGAAAATTGTTGTTGTTGCTTTTGCTGGAATTAGCTACAGAGAAAACTGCATGACTGGAGGATCCCTTTTTCGACTGGACATGGTAATTAATAATAGATAATAGATAATTAATGTCATAAAATAGTAATTGTTCGTATTGATACCATTGTTTGGGTTCAGTCTTCAGCCAGCATTACCAAGCAGATATGTAGAAAAACGACAATGAAGAAATGAAAACACCACCAGCCTTGCATTTTGCACCAAACTCTTCATTAAATTCTTCAGTCAAAGCCTTTAGTGTTACACCACCAGTCTTGCTGCAGTACAGCTTAGGACAAAACAGTTCATGTCATTCGGTTGTTTTTGTCGGTACTATGTGTACGTGCATGTCAAAACTGCTACAGCTCAGCGACTGAAATTTCAACGTAGCTTTTGGCACACACTGCTGACATGAAAAGAGACAACTCCATCACCACAGATAAACATTGGATCAGGTGATTGGCTTCTAAAATTTATTCCATCACCACAGATAAACATTGGATCAGGTGATTGGCTTCTAAAATTTACTCCATCACCACAGATAAACATTGGATCAGGTGATTGGCTTCTAAAATTTACTCCATCACCACAGATAAACATTGGATCAGGTGATTGGCTTCTAAAATTTACTCCATCACCACAGATGAACATTGGATCAGGTGATTGGCTTCTAAAATTTACTCCATCACCACAGATGAACATTGGATCAGGTGATTGGCTTCTAAAATTTACTCCATCACCACAGATAAACATTGGATCAGGTGATTGGCTTCTAAAATTTACTCCTCTTTAAAAAAAGTCACTCGACTTTGTGGCTCTTAGTAATACCTGTAAAAATTAGTGTTTTTATAAAGCACTCTTCAGAAGACAAGACTTTTGAGCCAGGCAAAACTGACTATAATCAAGTGATAAACATTCATTCATAAGATACCATGAACTGTTACTTAATAGTCAGGAACAAATAGTCTGATTTAATCACTAACTTTTAAGACCTAAGACAGAAGTTCATAATTAGCCTTTGCCTTTGTGACTAATATTTATTATGTATCAATTTTCTCGATTTAACATTGACAGCATTGAAAACATGTTTGTTATCTAATACACTTCCACTTCTATAACTAAACAAAGGAGATATGCATGCTTGGTCAGAGGGCGTATCATTTTAATCATTATTAAAAGTCAGACAGTAAGATATCTTGGAAAGTGTACCCCCAAGATGGGAGAGTGTTGGGGCCAGACTTTCTATACGATCAGGAGGCGTTTGAACTAGTTGGGATAAGAATTCTGAACTGTTAACGATCAGAGACAGGTGGAGATAAAAATTAATTAATTAACGGTTAATGTCTCTGGGGCCTGACCGAGTTTCTCTCACAATTACGGGTGGGATGAAGCAGATGAGGTTTTGAGTTGGATAATCTGTTAAATCACCCATCTCTCTCTCACACACACACACACACACACACACACACACACACACACACACACACACACACACACACACACACACACACACATATATATATATATATATACACACAAAACATGCACACAAACATCCAAGCACAGACACATGCATATACAAACTTACATACCCACAAACATACACACAAACATACATTCACAAACATACACACACCAACACATACACAAACATACACTCATACATACATACACAAACGCACACACAAACATAGATACAAACATACACATACAAACATATACAAACATGCACACACAAACATACATACACAAAATTTCACAGCTGGTCGAACCATATACATCATTTCGTGAATGGGTGCCGCTTTCCTCAAAGGAAACAAATACTGACTTCGGACGTGTTCAAAGGAAACAAATCAGTTGATCAATAATTGTCTAGACTTTCATTACATTGCATTAGAGAGAGAGAGTGTGTGTGTGTGTGTGTGAGGGAGAGAGAGAGTGTTTATTTATAATGTACGATTGAGTATGTTTATGAGCACGCACATTTGTATGTATGATTGTGCGAGTATGTGTATTTGGGTACGCATATGAGTATATATTTTAGCTTGTTCAGTGCACGACTGTATAAGTTCGTAAGTGCGTACATTTGCATTTATACGTATGCATGTGTCTATATGTGCGGTGTAAGTGTATGTGTAGTGTATGAGCATGTGCGTACATGCGTTCTTACGCTTGTGCACATGCATGTCTTTGCTTATATGTGTAGTAAGAGACAAAGTTCTCAGTACACTGACAAATCTTTATTATGGTTATGAGAAACAAAGTTCTCAATACACTGACAAATCTTCATTATGGTTATGAGAAACAAGGTTCTCAGTACACTGACAAATCTTCATTATGATTATGAGACACACAAAGTTCTCAGTACACTGACAAATCTTCATTATGATTATGAGCAACAAAGTTCTCAGTACACTGACAAATCTTCATTATGATTATGAGAAACAAAGTTCTCAGTACACTGACAAATCTTCATTATGGTTATGAGACACAAAGTTCTCAGTACACTGACAAATCTTCATTATGGTTATGAGACACAAAGTTCTCAGTACACTGACGAATCTTCATTATGGTTATGAGAAATAAAGTTCTCAGTACACTGACAAATCTTCATTACGATTATGAGACACAAAGTTCTCAGTACACTGACGAATCTTTATTATGATTATGAGACACAAAGTTCTGAAATGTGTGCAGTGCTGTAGCCCATGAAGTTGAACAGGAGAAAGTTAAAAAAAAGATGTGAGAAGAATGGAGTTTTGACTAAAATAATTGGTTGGGTTAAAATTTCTGTCTTCGAATATCTGACTAAATTAATTTTTTTTTCGTGAAATAAAACTTTAAAACAAATACTATCAAGACACCTGCCATGCTTAACCTGGACATTTATACCTATCATGCATAACCTGGACATTTATACCTATCATGCATAACCTGGACATTTATACCTATCATGCATAACTTGGACATTTATACCTATCATGCATAACCTGGACATTTACACCTATCATGCATAACCTGGACATTTATACCTATCATAACCTGGGCATTTACATCTAAACACATTTAAATAAATAAATCTTGGAAGCCATTGATATGACTAGGTACAAAACTCTTAAACCACAAACTCGAGGACATGAGAGTTTGGGTTCTCAATTCCCTGCCCAGAAGCTAGAGAAAAGATATACATGTACACGCCGCTGAAAACTCGGAGTCGGTGCCTTCTAAAGTTCAAAAATAGTCTGCCTCGACTATGTTCCTATTCCATTTATTACGTTACATCACCACCATCACCGTGATCACCAACACCACTCTCTCCTTCCTAATCCACCCTCCCTGCTTCCTTAATTTAATGACGTCACATCGTTCAAAACTTCCCTGTCTTTGCAATGTATCGACAAGGAACTGGTTTACCCTGGAGATCAGTTTTATCAGCCACAGTCCGAACAGGCGACCAAAAAAAAAAATAAGGTCTGGTATACTTCGTCGGGTAATTATTTTTTCTTTAATATATATTTTTTTTTTTAAACTTTGCATCCAGACAGGCTGCTGAGGTTGAACGGCGGACATTGACCTCACCTGGGCAAAAGCCAAACATTCTGTCGCCGTCATTTTCGCAATCGCTGGCACAAATCCCAGTCGGGAGAAGCAGCTGATCGTACGGGAAACAAAGCAAGCTATAGTGAGCGTCAGGGTGCGTTTTCATTACAATACATCTTTGGCCGGGAATGAGAAACAACCTCTGTGTGTGTGTGTGTGTGTGTGTGTGTGTGTGTGTGTGTGTGTGTGTGTGTGTTTCTGTGTTTGAGGCTGCGTTTACTTGTGTACATGTGTGTGTAATTTATATTTAATTGCTTGCTTTGAAACATCTGCTTTGAAATAATGAATCTGAAATAATTAATTGGTCTCAAAGGTCTATTGTGTCTTTGAAAACGGGCTATACCTGTTTCAGAATATTCATAAGAACAATTCCCAAGCTCTCTCTCTCTCATCAGTTCCGCAATCCCCACCCACCCACTTACCTAAACATTGCCTGGATCATTCAAAACCTAAAGAAAGGACAACAGTGCAGTTAGAAGCAGAATCAACTTTTAGCAAAGTGGAAAAGGGGGGGGGGGAGAATTCGATGACCTCCAGAGGCACGATTTCATTTGACAGAAACAAGGAAAGTGATACAGCTATTGTTTGCAGACATCTAGTGCAAATATTAACATCGGCTGCTGCTCGATTTCACTACCTGTAAAAAAATATATTCAACAAGATCATTTATATGGCTCAACTAATTCAAGGACATTTAAAAATTATATTTCAGGCAATATGAAAAACAGCATGTTGAACTTTGACCTCGCTTTCATTTTCCTACTTTTCTCTACCGTTCAGCCTCTTATGAAGTCCTGGTCAATGACCGCCTTAGTAATGGCTCCCGTTGGTCGTAGGTGAAATGGAATCAATGAATTATTTAGAATGATGGCAAGACTAACCTATGGCCTTGACTTGCCCTCTCTACCCTCAGCTCACACTAAACTCTTTCTAGCTTGTGTGTGCGTGCGTGCGTGCGTGCGTGTGTGTGTGTGTGCGTGCGTGCGCGCGCGCTGTTTAAATCCAAGAAATTATATTGTACTTTAAAATCAGGATTGATCTAAACCTTTCTGCTGTATAATTATCTCCGAGATGTTTTCCTCAAAATGTGTGGTGATAAATGTGTACATGTGCATCTATCTATCTATCTATCTATCTATCTATCTATCTATCTATCTATCTATCTATCTATCTATCTATCTATCTATCTATCTATCTATCTGTCTGTCTGTCTGTCTGTCTGTCTATCTATCTATCTGTCTGTCTGTCTGTCTGTCTATCTATCTATCTATGTCTGTAACTTCGATATATATTGCTGTTGCAAATACTCCTGTTCACTATCGTATTCAACCAACACTTAACCCCCCTTAACCAACACTTAACCACCAGTAGAACCACATAGTTAAGCTTCAAAACCACAATATTCACTTCTCAATGGCATAATACATATATCAACCTTTGACTTGCGAATTGTAGCTACAACTCTGACGTCATTTGTAACGCCGTCGTGCCCACATTGGCATATTCTGGTCTCTGGAGTTTCATGTCTGACGGTACAATAAATTCATGATTGGACGAATGGAATTAATAATTATTTATAAATTAAAAAATTAAATAAAAGAAAATGCATAATGATTACAGAGTGTGCAATATACAAAACAACAACAAATCTATAAAGTTACAGCCCTTGCATATTTATTTTTCTAAAGAGATATCAGGATTTACAACATGTTAATGACATTGACATATAAACTTCATTTTAAAGATAACACCTCAAACTTTGCTTTCTTCATTGTCCTCCTCTTCGTCCCTTTCGTCTTCTTTTTCTCTTTCTGATATGCAGACATAGATAGATAGATAGATGGATAGATAGATAGATAGATAGATAGATAGATAGATAGATAGATAGATAGATAGATAGATAGATAGATAGATAGTTAGATGGGTGGATGGGTGGATGGATGGATAGATAGATTACACTATGATTTAAGTTTAAAATTCAATAAGTTGTCGAACGTATAATTGTAACAATGATTGCATTACTAAGAGAAGCATTTGAAAACCACTTTTGAAATGGCTGCAGCTTGTGAAGGGAACACATATACCTTCCTCTTCATCAGGGAATGGAGAGGGATGGTGATGCTGGTAGTTAATCACAGTTACATCGAATTTTATACTAACAGGGCCTTCATATCATCAGAAATATTTTTTTTAAAAACAAAACAGCAACAACAGTTAGTGTTTCATAGATACAAACAGCCATCTTTATACTGTTAGTCTGCTTTGGCCACGTGTTCAAAAGTGGCACGCGGATGACGTCGTACTAGCTGACAAACAGCAGAGCGAGCGCTGGCCGATGTCGACTCTGCGAGTCCTTGCAGTTGCTGTCAAGCGAATTGTGTGCATCTGTTTGCTTACATCAGAGGGTAGGCACAAAGGTCAAGGGCACAACGGGATGTAGTCTCTTCGCGCTCGTCTTTCTCTTACCGCTCATGACTGGGAAGTCCTCAGAAAACTTTGGCGCTACGCGATAGAACAGATAAAAGAGTCAGGGACAAGTTAATTGCATTGATTGGAAGCGGTTTCAACCGCTAGCCC
This sequence comes from Sinotaia quadrata, assembly GCA_028829895.1. NCBI lineage: Eukaryota > Metazoa > Mollusca > Gastropoda > Architaenioglossa > Viviparidae > Sinotaia > Sinotaia quadrata. Next base: position 15,194,696 of record CM054177.1, on the reverse strand, counting down.
CCCTAGGACGGCTCTACCTGCTTTCCGCCTCTATTTCCAACTTGGAATCAAACTTACCCAGTCGAGCATCATACACACGTGGGGAGGCCAGCTGCACTTGGACGCGTTCAGTTTTCACGGTGACCGCACGAAAACTATGAAGAACTTGCTTGACCAGTTCTCATGGTCTTACACAGGAAGTTTGCTTACGGTCTGTATCTCTCCATCAATCAATATCACGCGACCTCCATTCGAATAAAAGGCGATGACGAATTAACTATGGCAATCAGGTCTTCTCTTCTCTTGCGTTTATATCTGTTTCTCCTTCTCCCTCTTCCTTTGCCCTTCCCTTCTCTCTACCTCTTGTCTTCTCTCCATTTTCAACAAAATTTTCCATTTGTACCCGTCTTTGTCTTTCTGTTTTCCCTTTTTATTTTCCTCTTCTCTGTCTCTTCTACTTTTTTTCTTTCTTTCCCTCCTTATCTCGTACCCATCTTTCTCCCTCTTTCTCCCTCTCTCTATCCTCCTGTATACAGTTTCATTTTCTCAGTCCTCCTTTGTTTGTCTCTGTAACTGTGCACTCTCTCTCCCTCTTCCTGATTCTGTTTCTATTCATACTTCATTCTCTTACTAATTGTCATTATCTCCCCTCATGTTCTCTCGCATTGCGTACCATCCTCACTCTCTTTCCATTCTCAGTTATTTCTACTCTCCCCCCCCCTCCATCCTTGTCTTTTTCTCTCACCCTCACTCCCCACCTTTCCACTTTCTTCTGAAAAGACTATTGTGGCTTCACTTAAACAAGGTTATGTAGGAACTATTATCTCTTACCTCTAATAACTCCATTTCTATTCTTTAATAAGAACTATCCTGTGATTTGTATTGACACTAATCTGCTGAATTGTGTTTTAAGATATAAAATGGCATAGATATTAAAATTATTCAAACATGGTTTTACGGAAATATTGATATCAAGTAATCTTTTTACATTGTATTTGTTATAAGTATATTTGATTGTTGATTTAATAAATTTATGGTTAAATTTATCGACCTTCTTACATATATTGATATCCATATGTTGGAAAGAGTGTGGGTGGACAGGAGCTCGCTAAATATAGATTAAAGCTGGATTTGTCTTCTCATTTAGTAAGAATTTTTCCACCTACAGAAACGTTGTGTGACGGTAAATATTTGTCTTTAATGCTGTGGAAGAGAGAAAATATTTACAGTGCACGCATATCCAACAAGTGAGAGAGACGACAGGTGTCTTCTGGAAAATTACTAATAACATAAATTAAGATTCTCAACACTTGTAAATAGTTATGTATGATTAATTAACAACAATAATCATAACCATTAAATAGGTGGCGTTGGCGTCACAGCACCTAACGACTGTAAATAGATAAAAGAGCATGACATGGAGGCATTCGTGACGCAAAATCACGTGACACGCTGGACACAACCTCATTAGGAAAGTCAATTGCAAAGAAACTTGAAAGTAAGAAAATAAAGACTTTTATTCAAGCCTTTTTTTTTGCCTAAACATTCAGCTAAACATAGCAAACTATGTTTACTCAACAACTTTCTGATGATACGGCTGGAAAAGAAAATCACTAAGTTTACATAATATATGAATAACATTTTCGGGTCTGCCAATTGAAGATGTTTACATGTCTTGCCGTGACTTGGTGTTGAAGACATTGAAAATGCAATTAAATTGTTGTCCATGTGTCACGAAATACGACTGGGCAAATTTAATTGTCTCGAAAACCCTGAAGGGCTTAGTGGAGCGATAATAAATATTGTTGGGATTAAGAGACATTGAAATTCTGAGACCCGATACTCTTCAATAAAACCTCGTCCGTTTGTGCATTGTTAAATTATTGATTGAGTCTGAGATCGATCGTGTCTGTTCTGCTAATGACGTCTGGGGTGTGCGCTAACGTTATTTGATATTATTGAACTGTGTAGGTTTTCATATTAATTTCAGTTAATGTCAAGTTTCAGATGTTACAGATGGACCGCAGATAAATATATTACATTTCTAAATGTCTGCCGGATTGTCTGTCTTTCTCCTTTTTTCTATCTGCTATCTGATTTTTGTATCTGCCTCTGAGTCACAACATTATGACAATCTGATTAAAGTTATTGTTGATGAAAACTAGTTTTAAAAATACGTAAAGTCTACAAAACACTTTACAGGTCCACTAAAGCATGACTTTGTGGTGCTATGTTTTGAATTAGGTTACACCTTTGTTAAGTCCATTTACATTTCATTTCACTGTTACCTCGCCTCTCATTATAGTTTTCCATTTTAATATAAGAAACATTTGGTGATGAAGTAAAAATTCCTGTGAACCGTTAATTTTATCGCATTGAGAGGTAAGATGAAATACTTCTTTTTCTTTTGCTAATTTTGAACATTTTTCTTTCCTTTTCGGAGTGAAAGAGCACTTTTTCCCTCTTCTGGTTAACTTGTAGACAAATTTATTTCTTAAGACTTCTCTACTTTTTCCACACATTACGTTAATAAAGATATTAATTATTTATTAACCAACACTGCTGCTTCCTGTTTAAGTATTTGTTCGATTATGATATTTTCTTGTGTGAATTTTGTCTACTCTTAGCAACAACAAAAAAACTGTTATAATCTGTGCATGAAGCAGAATATTAGAGTTATTCGACTGTATCACTTTTTAGTCAAGATCCTGTGTACTAGCTCTTTGTTTTACTGATTAGTGTAATGTACGAAATGTATCTTTACGTTATTTACTCACAGACTATGTAGGCCTACAATTACTGTGTCATGTTGTCTTAGCTAATGTAAAGAGGTGTCTTGTTCTAAATACTTTTGCTAAAGTCTCTGTGTTATGTAGCGAGCTGTCAGGCCACGTCATTACATACGTATGCCTACATAGTTGTAGCAAATGTTTACAGCATTAAAAGCGCATACCACGTAACTTGAGATTGTAAATGTTTTACAGCAGTTTCTGACCTGGAGATCCATTTTTTTTAAATTTAAAAAAGAATTAATTTTTAAAGAAGTGATTACTTAGTTTGACTCCTTATGAAGGTATTTTTAAAGAAGTGATTACTTAGTTTGACTCCTTATGAAGGTATTTTTAAAGAAGTGATTACTTAGTTTGACTCCTTATGAAGGTATTTTTAAAGAAGTGATTACTTAGTTTGACTCCTTATGAAGGTATTTTTAAAGAAGTGATTACTTAGTTTGACTCCTTATGAAGGTATTTTTAAAGAAGTGATTACTTAGTTTGACTCCTTATGAAGGTATTTTTAAAGAAGTGATTACTTAGTTTGACTCCTTATGAAGGTATTTTTGAAAGTGGTCGGAGTTGGAAGTAAACAACCCGAGTAGAGAATACGCTAGAAATTGCTGTTGTAATGCAAACCATCCCATTTGGGTGAGTAGTTTTTATTATCCAAATGGTTATGATTTACGAGAACGAGACCAGCCAATGAGTTGAGATCTTAAAAGTTTACCTGCTGTAGAAAAATCTGTTGTGTGAATCACATGAATTTGAAGTGGCAAAGAAGTCTGCTCTTAAAAGGTGGCCACTAGCTTGATAGACAAGCAGCTTTTTTCATGTATGTGATATGAATCTTCTGGTTCACTGGACCGTGGTAGAGGCAGGAAGCAGAATGTAAACTGTAAAGGAATACACAACACTCCTTTAATGTATGGTGGCAAAGTATGCTGACTATATTGACAAAAGTTCTGGTGCGGGGAAGTACTAGAAATTACTACAATTGCTGTTCTGCTCGAACGAAATGGTATGGTGGAAAAATCCCAGGTTGACTTCAAGAGAACAAGCAGCGAATCTGTTTTCAATGTGAGGAGAGAAACACGTGGAAATTGAACTTAACTATAATTTGTGACATTGTTGCAAAAGCAAGTGAAAGACTGTTGAGACAAGTGAAAGACTGTTGAGACAGCGGTTAATCCAGGTAATGTAAAAACTATTATCACTTATCTCTAATAACTCCATTTCTATTCTCTGATAAGAACTATCCTGTGATATGTATTGAATTACAGGCATAAGACTGATAATTATAGAAATTATTTGAATGTGGTTTCATGGAAATAATTGATGTCAATTAATCTATTTCATTGTATTTGTCGAATGTGTGTTTGATTGTTGATTTAATAAATTTATTGATACCCATATCGATCGATAACCTTATGTTGGAGAAGAAAGTGGGTGGATGGGGGCTTGCTAAATAAAGATTAAATTGGATTTGTCTTCTCCTTTAGTAAGATGTTGTCCACCTACAGAAAGATTGTGTGACCGTGAATGTTTATCTTTAATGTTGTGGAAGAGAGAAAACGTTTACAGCGCCCCCAAATCCGCTAAGTGAGAGAGATGAGTGGTGTCTGTTGGAGGATCATTAATAAAATAAATTAAGACTCTCATCACTTGTAATTAGTTTTGGATAATAATAATAATATCCATGGCGTTGGCGTCACAGATTCCTTTCGCTGGATCCTGTTCTGGTGAAATACTGTTTGCCATATTCCAGATGTGCTCTGTTACAATTGGCTAGTCTTTGCTCTGTTACAATTGGCTAGTCTGTGCTCTGTTACAATTGGCTAGTCTGTGCTCTGTTACAATTGGCTAGTCTTTCTCAACATATACCAAGCTGTCAATCACCCATCCCCAGTCAGCAGCCACGCCTGGAAACATACATTCTCTGTCAAACTACCAAGAGTTTCGAAGTATCATTCCTTGCATATGCCTCATGCAGGAATGTCATCTCCAGCAGAGAAAACCTCGTGCAGAACTGTCGTCTCCAGTGGAGAAAACATTGTGTAGAAATATCCTCTCCATCGAAGATAATGCACTGCAACTTATATCAGCAGTGTGAACTTTTATCAAACCATAACTAAAGAGATATTGCTCTTTTACACAGACTCTATGTTGCTAATTGTAGTCACACTAAACATAGTTTCTGTCTTAATTTTGACATCTTTAAGCAGCCAGGAGCGATAACCTGCCCTTGCGCTACCGTCACCAGTTCGTTCATCAGACTCTTCTGTTTATTTTTTCATCTATCTACATTTGTCTATACGTGTCTTGGCATAACCAAGTATGGGTTAAGTCTGTACCTGTCTATCGATCTGTCTAGTGTGTGACCAATCATGTCGCTTTCAGACTGCATACCTGCCTAGGATGGGGACGCGAGTGGAGGGAGTACGGTGCCTGATATCTACATCTAAAGTTGCATTCCCCCCACACGTACCTCACAACATATAAAACAAAAATGGCAGTTTTTCATTGCTCTTTTTCTCTTTTGTCTAAGAAGCGTTTCTTCTAAAGTACAAAGATGATTTTGTTACTGGGCAAAACGTGATAAAAATTATTTAAATAAGAGTGCACACGAATAGATAAATAGATAATAGTGTTCAAGTATAAAGTGATTTATTGTCTGATATTAAAATTCACTTGCACCTATCTGCCCTGCACGATAATAATAATAGAAAGAAAAAAGAAGAATGTATCTATTTGACAGTTGGAGATAGAATTAGACACGTAATTTCTATTCATCCTTCTAACTCTCATAGCAAGAACGTACTGCCAAATTCACACATGTAGACCAAACGTTAGATCTCGAATCTTCACATATACCTGCTGTCTCACTTCTTTGCACTGGAGGCTGGGGCGATATTATTCAATTTGGCCAATCTAGTGGGTCACGCCTGACTGACTATGTTAATGTCTCTGTACGCGCCGAGAACAGCCCCAACATCTCAGAGCCCAGACAGAACGGTAGAGCAGCACTGCCCCGGAAACTCTCTCCCAGAGCACCACTGGTTGCAAGTGTTTTTGCAGGGAAAGGTCATTCAGGTGCAACTTATAATTTAAATCCTGTATAAGTAGGAGTTATTATGATTATGCTAGTATGTGCTAAGTATATTCATTTAGATTTATAATATGTATGTTCGTTATTTTAATTCATCCTTTTCTATTTTCATCTTTATTCACTTGTCATGTCTTTCCCTATTTTTATGAGTGACGTGCTTTATATGTATGAGTGACGTGCATTATATGTATGAATGAGGTTCCTTATAGTTATGAGTATCGTGCATTATATGTATGAGTGACGTTCTTTATATATATGAGTGAAGTGCTTTAAATGTTTGAGTGACGTGTGCTTTATATGTATGAGTGACGTGCATTTTGGTGCACCAGGCGCCACTGTCGTATTCACTAGATACTTAGGGAATGCCATTTAATGTTTTGTATAGTGGACATTTTATCCACTTTGTCTATCGCCTATGCCATCGGCCTCCAACTTCATCCTCTCTGTCTACTCCAACTATGCCATCGGCATTCTACTTTATCTACTGTGTCTACCCCGGCTTGAACCTCACAAGCCCTAAGTAGAGCAAGCCACGGCCGACTACAGCTCCTCGATGCCCGCAACTAGACGGACAAGCCCACAGCCTGCTCCACACGCCTGACTGACCCGTGACGTGAGAATCGCCTCCCAGCCGAACAACAGCTCGGCCAGTTGAAGAGATAAATATAACCAAACTCTTGTCTACCGTGTAAAGTGAGTACCGGATAATCATTGAACACTTAAGATGTGTTCACGTCATTGTGTAAAGTGAGTACCGGATAATCATTGAACACTTAAGATGTGTTCACGTCATTGTGTAAAGTGAGTACCGGATAATCATTGAACACTTAAGATGTGTTCACGTCATTGTGTAAAGTGAGTACCGGATAATCATTGAACACTTAAGATGTGTTCACGTCATTGTGTAAAGTGAGTACCGGATAATCATTGAACACTTAAGGTGTGTTCACGTCATTGTGTAAAGTGAGTACCGGATTTTCATTGAACACTTAAGGTGTGTTCACGTCATTGTGTAAAGTGAGTACCGGATAATCATTGAACACTTAAGGTGTGTTCACGTCATTGTGTAAAGTGAGTACCGGATAATCATTGAACACTTAAGATGTGTTCACGTCATTGTGTAAAGTGAGTACCGGATAATCATTGAACACTTAAGATGTGTTCACGTCATTGTGTAAAGTGAGTACCGGATAATCATTGAACACTTAAGATGTGTTCACGTCATTGTGTAAAGTGAGTACCGGATAATCATTGAACACTTAAGATGTGTTCACGTCATTGTGTAAAGTGAGTACCGGATAATCATTGAACACTTAAGGTGTGTTCACGTCATCGTGATTTAATTTCGTAATCCTGTCATGCCACTATTACTCTTCTACAATAAAGGTTTTATTTCATCCCTAATCTCACAAGTATTTGCGTTTCCTTTTGAACCTCGTCCTTCTTATCGTCTTTTGTCAGGTCGGGAATTGGGGGGTCTCCCATCATAACCGATTTGTTATTGTAATGTTCAAAATATTATTTAAACCATCAAATACTTTGCAACACCTGACACCACAGGTGTGAGTGGATGTGGTGCGGTTGACCATGTTAGGGTTTTAAATCTTTTTCATAACATCTTTTTAAAAAAATACCCATGCCACAATCAAGCTTTTAATCTAATATAATCACTAATCTATCAAGATCTATGCATTTAAAATACACAAGACTATTTTCTTTTATATATACAGAGCACTTACACACATAATAACTAATGTGCATGCAACAAAAATAAAACTTATTCGCATGCAAAACGACATTTAGCTAATAGCTATTAACGAAAGAGAAATTTACATAAAATGAACTTTAAAGCGAATAACTTGATCAGTAAATAGATGGAAGAAACAGATGAATTTTAAAATGGAACCACGAGAGCCATCTCGAAAATGACCACGCCTTTTTATTATCTCAACTCAAGAGGCAAAGAAATTCCAAAAGGATGAGCACCAGAAGCAAACGGAACGTTGATCGTATTACTGATACTTTGCTTTCGGACTGTTGATGGTGAGCGCAAGCTTCTAGCAGAAGTGTATACGTGTGAGGTCAGAGAGGTGTACAAATGAGAAGATATGTTTCAATGGACACAGAAAATAGAGAATCAGGATACAAGTATTGTTATCATATTAGCAGAGGTTCATTAAACAATCGGTAATAATTCCTGGCAGTGTGGGGTGGGGTGATTCGAACAATGGTAGAAATTTGTGATAGTGGAATGAACAGAGAATCTGACAGTTGGGAGATGCATTGAGCATTGGGAGTATTTTGAAAGTGGAATGGCGAATTTAACAACTGTGGATCATATCTGACAGTGGGAGATTTTTTTTTATAGCAATAGAAAACATTTTAATCTAATACATGGCAAGAAAGGGACATAACTCTGACAATGGTGATAGTGGAGAGGTAGAGTAGATAACTCAGAAAAAAATACTGAATAAAAGAGCAATAGAAAGACTGAACATTGGGTCTGTGCTTTTGACAATCGAGATAATGGGTAAATGATGTCGACATTCGAGAGATAATAATATTTGTTAATGGATAGTTGAATGTTAATGTTCGTTAGGAAATATTGGGCAAATTATGCCACGTTATGGAAACATTAATTTTCATTTTTATTAATTGATGCAACTTATTAATCGTTTCTACTATCTATATAATTTATGAGAAGACTTCCACTAAGCAATTAGGCTCAGCTGATGCAATACATGTACTTGTTTACGGGTTGGAAGTATGTGGGTCATGCCAAAGGTGAGTGAAAGGTCGTTAACCGGATACAAAATGCCCATATTTGGTCACTTGCGTTCCATATCTTGAAGTAGCGTTAATCCACCAGCTGACCTTGAGTCATTCATATATACACCTGAATGAATCGAAATTCTTTAGACATGCAGATAATTCGTCCACAGTGCCATTGTCCAGAGGTAGAGAAGCGTGTCCACCATTTTGACTGCGCATTAACTTCACATAGTGGTAAATATAGTTGGCTTCTCTAAATTGTGTATTTCTCATTCATAGAATTATTGTATCTTCTCATTATAAAATAGTGTGTAAAATATTTATGTGATTGCTAAACGATTGGTGTATTTTTCTTACAGAAGCTAAGTGGCATTAGCGATTGATACATTTTGTAAAATGATCAAGAAAGAGTAACCTCGTGTATATTGCTATACTCCCGTTGTTAAATTGTATAACAGAAAGGTGCTAACGATCATTAACATGTGAACCACAAGCTAAATTGTATTGTAATTGAGAAACTATATTGTAAAGCTAAATCATTTATTCATTTAAAGATTTTCATTGATTTGGAAGTATGAATTAGCTATAGCTAGTTAGTGGAGTTTGTAAAGAGTAATCTATCACTGTCACCACAAAGCCCATATAATTGCCTATCACAACACGATACTGCAGAATGATATTATTCATTTACAGCCAGAATATGGAATCTGGAGTCTTTGTGAAGAGACTTGGATCCAGAGGTTAGATTGGAACCTCAACCTGGCATCTTCAAATTCTGGGGACATTGTTCAAGGGCTACGCCAAGTGCCATAACCAACAGTGGAAGGACCAGCTAGAAGATAACCACTGTGTGATGTCAGAACCACACCGGTCGAATAATGACAGAATATTCAACTACTTCATGAACACTAAGTTAAGTGGGCTGTGTCCCAATGATAAGCAGAAACAGTAAATCGTGTATATAGTCAATCAAATTTCAGGCTGAACAGGATAGATTATTCTAATAATCATGATTCACAAATGTTCATTCTTTTCTATTAATTGAGTTGTTATTAAATTTATTGTTATCTTTCCCATTGTTACATAATTGTTTGTAGCATGACTGGAGATTAGCTAACTGGGGGTGAGCTGTATAATAAAGGGATAAAGAATCATAAATCTTAATTTATAAATAAGGGAAAGATAGCATTGTTAGGTAAGGCAAGTCAACTGATTTATCTAGTGAGTGTCGTGAGTAATAGCCTGAATCTCTTGGCATTTTCGTATTGGATAAGTCAGGCCGTCCGGCTGTCACTATTGTTAGAAATTACTCAATAAACCAATATTGATAACTGGGATCTAAAATAGGACAGAGTCCTTAAACCTAGACCGGACACATGACAATGTTAATAATGTGATTGTTGAATACAAAACCTATTTTATTTAAGAGACATATTTCATATTGAATATTGGACAGAAAATTTAACTTTGAGATATATACGTTATAATACATGCCTAGAAGATGTTGATTTCAAGAGACTGACATTTGATGATTACCTGGTTCAAGTGCTCTCAATAGTCTTTCACGCACTTTTGTTACAATGTCACAAGTTATTGTCCACATCAACTCCACATGTTTCTCCTCTCACTGTTACATGTCAGCTTTTATTTAATGACCCTGTCTCAGTATAAAACACAAGTATAAGATATTAGTGGCAAAAATGACAAAACTTTTTCTAAGTCCTTTCTCTCTCAATCATTCAGTTAACTCATCATGCTAATGGCTACCTTTCATGACCAGACTTCTTGCCACACTAAATTCAAAGTGATTAGATAATAGAATTCTTTACAGCATGTATACTTTTTTTATTTCAGCCTATTGTCTGGTCTTGTTCTTATAAACCTCTGGATTATAAAAACTACCCATTTACTTGGAACTGGTTTGCATTACCTCAGCAATTTCTAGCATATTCTCAATTCGCGTGTTTACTCCAACTCTGACACTTACAAAAATACCATCATAAGGCGTGTCCAAGGTCGGGTCTCTACGACAATTAAAAAATTTATATAACAATTAAGTTTCGAAATATGGATAGGCAAATTTACACTGTCACAATTACTTATAACCCTAACTTGTCTATGAGAAATGGTTTACTGATGAATTTATTAGCTACCTCTGTCATGTCAAGAGCGTGGAACAGCAAGGATATGTGTCAAAACAAAATTCTTATTACTCAAAAGAATGACTCACTGTCATAGGGTCCACAGAAGTGCTCCAAATAGCCAAATGACACATGGAATATAGCTATGATAGAGTAGCTATGTAGCCAAATGACACATGGAATATAGCTAGGATAGTGTAGCTATGTAGCCAAATGACACATGGAATATTGCTATGATAGTGTAGCTATGTAGCCAAATGACACATGGAATATAGCTAGGATAGTGTAGCTATGTAGCCAAATGACACATGGAATATAGCTAGGATAGTGTAGCTATGTAGCCAAATGACACATGGAATATAGCTATGATAGTGTAGCTATGTAGCCAAATGAACCAAGGGATATTGCTATGACAGTGCTTCTATGTAGCCAAATGAAACATGGAATATAGTAATGACAGTGCTTATATGTAAGGTAATGCTAATCTGTAGCAAAGTGCTGCTTTAATATAACAGCTGTTGTAGCAGAGGGTATCAACACCCATATGTAATGAAAAGCCACATTTGTGTAGCAATATGTAGTGAAGCCATCTAACAGCATTTAAGTAATAAAGTCATGTAATTATACTGGTATAACAGAAGTAATGGACACTGATACAAGAAGGCAAGTAACAGCACTGGTGATGTAATGAAGTACTGTAACATCACTGCTGTTAACTCTGCTAAAACAAAGAAAACCAACTTTGCCTATATAAGAAGATCATGTAAAATTGCCTCCTTTGAAGCAATTAGGTTACTGGTCTGTGGTATGAGTGGGTTTGGGCGATTATTTTCTAAACCTTTAATCCTTCTAATCCCACCCGTGACGGGTCTTTGTCGATTGCAGTCGGGGAAACTAGGTCAAACCTCATGAACAATACTTATTAAATACTCTATTTCTTCTGTCCCTGAGTGTTTGTTACCCATTCAGAAATTCTTACCCTTTTTGCAAATTCGAATACTTCTTAAGACTGATAAGCCCCCACACATCTCCCTTACAAATTAAATTATGACTGAAGTACAGGAGTACAAGAAAAAATAAGTTATCTGTTTAACGAGTTGATATAACAATCTCAAGGTATGTTCTATTCTTGGATACGAAAGTCGGAAGATCTCTTATTCACGTAAATGGATAAATCTGTCATGCTAGCGATCTTGGACTTCTTGACCCAGAGGACAGTCAGCATGGACTTGAGATCTGAATGTAGGTTACACATGCGATTTTTTAATTTCTATTTATGAAACTGCGTGATATGACTCCTGGCAATTTTCTCTACGGATGCATCACTAAGATGCACGCACGCGACCTTCTCACCAGCTTGATTATGCAAATTTCAGTTGCCGTCCGACAGGACTGTCTGGCTATAGCTACTAATCTTAACGATGACTCCTGCTCCAGCTCTCTCTGGATTGATTGTTGTTAATGTGGGGAACGCTTCCGGCTTCCGCCGCTTTCGCGCAACTCTCTGGATTGATTGTTGGGGACCCTCCTTTTATAACTTTTAGTTAAAGTTTTGTGAACACTTGATGCCGTTTCTGAACAAAGTCAATTATTATATAAACCTGCTGGGGGCACGGGCTTTTTTCAACCTGTTCTTCCTAAAACCATTGCTAAGTCAACTAAAGAACATAGAGCTATATATGCCATTGGCTAAAGTACTATACCACTATGGTTGGTGGTCTATTCTCTTCTTGGAATATATTAGGGCATCTTAAGGTTTAACTCTTTCCATAGAGTGGGGACCCTAGATTGGGAAACTGGAGATAGAACAAATGAAGACAAGCACGTTAAGATGCCTATAAATTTAAATTATTTAAACAGAAGATTTCCACCCAGAAACTGAAACATATGAACAAATCAGAAAGAGACAAAATAATAGTGTAAAACATCATTCTTGAAAAAGTGCAGTTTGAGAAAAAAAATGAAATAATACTTAAATGTACATTTAAATACATTGTTCTGATGCTTAATAACTCCAAATCTGTAAAGTACACGCAGTAATCTCCCCTACAGTACTATCAGCTTTCTCTTTATCTATCCTCCATCCCGATATTTACATTATTACATATGATAGACATCAACACTTTCTTTATCTGTTTAACAGTATCAATGTTGCAATCAAAATCCAATTTTGATATAATAGCCAATATAAAAATGTGAAATAAAATGTGCATAACCCAATCTATGAAGGATTAAACAAATTGAAGGAAAAATACAAGTTAAAAGTTGAAAATGAAACAATAAACCATACTTGATTAACGCAGGATAAATTGCACTGGATAGTGGATTTCACATTAACAATTAAGATAATTAAAAACAATATTATTTTATGCGTTAAGTTCGAGGGGAGGGGGTGGTGATGGCTAGTATAAAAGACTCAGTTTCGTTATCTAATTTCTTTTCCATCCAAAGAGTTTGTTGTAGCCTTTCCCAAAATTAGATTCTCTCGAGATGCACGAGCACCCGTGCGTGAAATCAGCGAATATTAGAAGAAGACATCAAGAGGAAACCGAGTAATCAGTCAATCAAATCAAAACCTTTACGTTATCTTGAACGCTGCTTTCAAGCTAAAAATAGCGTGCCTCAGACTTCTGGTTAATTCGGTAGCAAGTCATGTAGGTGATGGTGTGGCCTTTGACCCCATCTATTCGGAACCCCACTCCTGTTGAAGACCAAAAAGCGAAACTTCGTGACGTCGAAACTCGACTCCCCAGAACCCAGCAAAGCAGAACTAATCCCCTAACAACTGCCGTGCGGTATCCTCTGCTGCTATCAAATTTGCATCAAATATTAGTGCTGATACTGAACACCTGACAACACGTTATACTACGAGCTCCACTCTCCTTCCTTTAGTCCCCCCACCTCTCTCTCCCGGAGATTACTAAAGGGACATAAATCCCGCCGCGTCTGATGGCACTGTTTGGGCACTTCAGTAGCTGCTGTCACAATATTTTAACGCAGCCGAGCTCAGGGCCGGCGACATGTGTTGCAAATGACGTGGTTAGGGGGAGACATCAAAGTAGGGCCAGTGCGCTTACGTGACAATTCAATAGAATATACATTTCTGTTGACTGAGCCGCAATGGGCTGATAAATAACATGAATTAATATGATCCGAATTACTTGTGCTTTGCTATTAGGGATGATGTTTCTGCCTTAAAAAAAAAAATTAAATTCAACCAAACAAAGAAACAACTTTAAAAATACATTTAATAAATTATGTTTGGATTAACAAAATATCATCGGTAATCGTTGCGATTCTCTAAACAAACTTTTACAGATATGCGTAAATTTTTACATTTCAGAATAGTAAATAAAATCACTAGCAGTATACATTAACAGTAAATAAAATCACTAGCAGTATACATTAACAGTAAATAAAATCACTAGCAGTATACATTAACAGTAAATAAAATCACTAGCAGTATACATTAACAGTAAATAAAATCACTAGCAGTATACATTAACAGTAAATAAAATCAATAGCAGTATACATTAACAGTAAATAAAATTACTAGCATTATACATTAATGTGTGTGGGGATGGCGGAATGGTGGGAACAGTAGTGAAAGACTAACTGAAGAAATAAGAAAAAGTAAATTTAATTGGTAACGAGGAATAACTCCACATGAAAATTGGGTTATCCTTTACAAACCAGAGATTCCCTTCTCTCATTGGAATGTGCACGTGCATGGGAATATGTGCTGGGGCGTGCCGTTTTGGTGTTAAGCGAAATATTTTCATTAGTTATTGTTAATGTGGATTGTTATGTTTTGCTGATTTAATAATGACTTTGTGCAGGTGGTAAAAAGATGACTTTGTGCAGGCGGTATAACAATAACTGGATAGAGACTTCCATTGGTCCTTCCCAGGGCAATGGGCAGTGTACAGTGAATTACTTCCCTTGGTCCCTTCCCAGAGTAATGTGTAGTGTACAATGATTTACCACGAATTATCTCTGACCTGACCTATGTTCTCACAGAGCAGTATACACCCCCTTAAGACAAGGTCCTTTCTACCCGACTTTAGTAATTTATGCCCCGCAATTGCTCTAACTTTCAAACCCAATTATATAACAAGGGCGAGGGTTTGAATAATAACAAATAGTATTTATTATAAGTATACAAGTATATGCAGCATAGCTATTCAACCTGAAATAAATACGAACACTGATATATGTGACCTGTCACCACAAAAAGATACTTAAGTCGGATTTTGGGGGTATTGAGATATATATATCAATAGAAAGAAAATTGAAAGGGCTTTCTGTTGATATAAAAATAAAGAGTGTAGGACAAAATATGGAAAAGTTATGTTTGTTTGAAGTGCACTACTGTCCGGACGGCCATTTTGAGAAAATCGGCCTCAAAGATTGAACACATTTCTGAGAGGTTTTTCCTTAGCAACCATATATTAATCTGCTTCATTTGCAATCAGAGTTGAAGAAGACACAATAGCTAACACTGTAATAACTAAAAACAACAAATATATTGTTACATCATTTACAGACAACAGTCTTTTTAAGCCATAACGATTAGAATTTCTGTATGCGAGAATGATTATTGTGGCTCACAGAATATTCTAAAATTAAGGCATAATATTGAATTGATACCTCTTTCTAAATCTGATACTAGCTCCACTAAATAAATCACAGATTAAAGCTGCATTACTTTCACATTCTTAAAAAAAATATCGTTTAAATAATCCAGTAATTATAGCACATCTTTCACTTCAGTGAACAGTCAGTTATCGTCAGCTGTCGTCTGCTTCGTCTTTTTCGTTGTTCGATCACGCGATTCGCTGTCCGTGTCACTTTCAGAAGAAAATCCATCAGCTACATCCTCATTAGCAAAATAATCAGATATCAAATCTTTAATCTGAATGCTTTCTTTTTCTAAGATGTTGCTTTCTTTACATGAATTCAACAAATTAGCGATTCGTTTCTCCATGTTTGCATTACGCATTACAGGATGAAACTGTCTCCCCTTGTGTGCGTTTCAACCAATCGCGACCGTCTTTTTATGAGAGCATGCTTGGTAACTTATAGTAAGCTTTGATAAACTGTCTGCGGATTGGCTGACGCTTTTCACTTTGTTTACGCCAAGCACAGCCTTATAAAACATTCTGATTAAACGTTATTAATAACCAGTGTCGTCAGCATAAAAATAGGCTTTTTCCTGAGCATTCTGATATACAACATGATGAGGTTCAGCCAGGGATACTACCGTCTACGATCATCAGATTATAGCACTTTTGGGCCATATTTTTCCTTCGAAGTTAGACAGTAGGTCACAAAAAAATAATAATAAAGCTATTTCTAGTTCGAATTAAGGAAAAACACGCTAGTAATTTGTTGTTCGATGGTTTGGGAACACGCTAAAATGAAAATCTCAATTTCACCCATGTAGACCCCCACCTTCGTTTTTGCCGTTTTTCTCGGCTTAGCCTTGCGCGACTTAAGTATCTTTTTGTGGTGACAGGTCACATATAACATAGACGAATTATATACAAGAATATAGATTCCTCAGACAGTTCTATAGTATACGAGGCTCTTTGGTCAATTGACTACTACAGACCCCGTGACAGGCTACGTTAATAGCTTTCATTAGTTGGCAACACATAGAGAAAAGGATAATTATCTTCCCGTCCTGCTCACTTCACGTGCATGACGTCATGGCCACACTCTGAATGCGGTCTCAGACTTCTACATCATAAGTATAACTGGGCCATAATTCCTAGTGGTTAAAATGCGCAATATTATTGCTACAAGTATAACGTGTATGTAGCAAGTGACGATGGTGGATGTGGCTATAAATGGTGCTGATGGGTAGTAGTCACTCACTCTTCCCACTTAAGAACCAATTTGGTCAAATCGTCTGGCAATGCTTACACACAATCACTGGCAGTGAGACTCACCCTCTGGTCAAATGCAGCCATGTTTATGACGTCAATAAAACAATAATACATCTGATGAACTTAAGTGATGACAATTTAATGTAACAACTGCACACCCTTGATCCTCTGTCTCAGCTGCCACTCAAGATATGTAGGGGGGGGGGGTTAGCCTCGTTCTTAGGCAGACCCTGCAGCAGCTATTTGGAGGATAGTTGCCTGCATTAAAGACTATCTGGATAGCAGTATGGAGCGGGTTTTGTAAGAAAGAAATTATAGCTTTTGTGGTCGACAGATTTTCGTGAAGTAAAATAATTTTACCAGTAAATTTAATGGTTTGAATATTATGACAGATAGCAGCTGAACTTACCTAGAGTTAACATACGCCAATGTACACACACATGTGATGGGATCGATGACAAACAGAATGGGTGCCAAAACAGCTGACGTAAGCACAAATTTCATGCGTCTGTAGCTAGCAGACTCTTTCCATCTCTCGCTATTTCAGTATAAAATCAAAAATATAGTTGAGCTTCAGAAGGTTCAACTTAAGACCTCAGCAAAATGAGGTGTGAGTGAACTACTTCTACAGAGAAGTTGTGTGTAATGGCGATGACACTCATTGGTATGGTCGTCAGTCCTTTCAACAACTGCTGAAGGGAAGGGGGGGGGTGTATTATCGTGATAGTAATCTCTTTCTGTAATCAACAGATCTACAAACAAGGGAGTGGGTATATAAAACCTATTGCAGTCTGTGGAGGTTGAACAGTCGTCTGATGATCTACTAAAGAGAAGGGTGGGTGAAAATCTTTCATATGTTCAACAGTTCTCTATTCAACTACTATTGAGGAGGTATGGGTATGTTAACAGTGAACATTTACACATAACTATTGTGTCGACAGCTTGTGCTGAACCTAGAGGTAATCGAAAACTGCAAAGCACCATATAACTACATATCTCACTGTGACGTCAAAAGAGTAAAAGGCACTTGGCCTATGATGCCGGGAGCTTTGTCAGAGAGACACTGGGAAGCATTATAAAGTTTAAATAGGCACACGCCTCGAGTTTAATTCTAAAGATGCAGGCATTGAGTTTATTTATGTTTTTAAGTGAGTATATTATGTCATGAAGTAAGTTCATTTCGAATGAATTATACTATTAAAATATGAATGAAGACGCTAAATGCAGTCGGCTGACGACCATAGAAGAAGATATGTAGGTGCTATGTCCACATTGCGAATGACTCCTTGGGTGAGCGTTAAAGACTTAGTAACTCCCTATATACTGGTTGTACATATAACAGAAGACTCCTTGGGTGAGCGTTAAAGAGTAACTCCCTATATACTGGTTGTACATATAACAGAAGACTCCTTGGGTGAGCGTTAAAGACTTAGTAACTCCCTATATACTGGTTGTACATATGATAGAAGACTCCTTGGGTGAGTGTTAAAGACTTAGTAACTCCCTATATACTGGTTGTACATATAATAGAAGACTCCTTGGGTGAGCGTTAAAGAGTAACTCCCTATATACTGGTTGTACATATAACAGAAGATCATTGGTTGAAAAAGGGTTTTGGTTTCAATCTCTATTCTTAAATCTATAATGTGGGCTTAGTGTGCCCACTTCTGATATTATTCATGACGTGTCCTACCAGCTTGATGTATTTGTGCCAACACATTCAAAAACTGAAGCTAAATCTTGTTTAAGAACAGTGACTCCAGTGCAGCTTGAACTTGATAACACCATTAGTGTTCTTTGCTAATGATGCGAAAATAGGACAAAATGTATTTATTGTTAAATTTTTCTTTTTATTAAATTTTTATTAATTGCTCAGCCTCATGTATATGTTGGTGCAACGTAACTTCTTTGTTTGTCGTAAATTGTAGCAATTGTCTAATTATTGCATCTTGTTCTCTGTCCACCTATATATCTGTTTGTGTATCTATTTTATACAATCTGTTTAATATGTTTTATAAATAACTGAGTGGGGGCCGTGAGTCAAATTGACAGTGGTGCAGCAGCATATCATCGTAACAGTTGCAGATACGCATATTTAACCAGTGGTCCATACTCTGCATCGGCACTTGGAGACATTTTATATCATTAACTAATTGCTAATATTTGGTATAATTCATTAGTAAAATGCCAGCCCAGAGTACATCACGACAGAGACTCCTGTTAACCAAACCCTCATGTTGCTGAAACTTTATTCGTAAACATATTGATCTGTATGCAATTTTTACAAAAAAGTCATTTAGAAATGTTTATTTAAACAGATCTCAGAAGAATTATGTAAGAAGCTGAAGGTCTAATGTGACAGCCTTCAAGTATTTCCTTGTATTTTAGGATGTCGTTGGGGCTTTTTGTGCTTATGTTGTCCTCATTATAAACATTATAGGATTGACAAGTAAACAAGCAAGTACCAATATTCTTCTATCCTTGCAGAAAGGAGTTTACGTCGTCACTATGGTAATAACTAAATTCGCGGACATCTTCACGACGCTACAACATCGTTAGGTGTGTCTGATAAAGTTTATGAGTAAGACAGTATCGTTGTGCACAATTTCTGTTTATGATCTTTTAAATGCAAGCGTATAGCGTTTGTTTATAAGTTTACGCTTTATCGTCCTTGACCCTAACAATTGGGTTACCGTGGGTGACACACCTTTGGAGCTGGCGCTTTGGATTGGCTAAACGTTTGACTGGTTGGTTGGTTGGTTGGCAGGCTGATATGCAAAGGATTCTGAGTTGTACATAATTTCTAGCAAATCTTTAAACACACACACACACACACACACACACACACACACACACACACACACACACACACACACACACACACAGAGCAATGACCGTTTACCTCTTTGGAAAATCTCGCGATTTTGATTTTAATTGCGCCGTAGTTAAGAATAGACTACAAAACGGAAGACGTCAGAGATTTGTGTTTTTTTGCAGCAAATACTCCACTCGCTGTCAAAATAAAATATCGTTTTGTTTAGGAATGAAGAGAAATATGTGTTGCCTATTTGTATCGTTTGATTTCATCAGTGACATCTGAATAAACGTGTTTGCTAGAAGTCAGGAGTGCCTCCGCTTTGCTTTGGTGTTGTTGCTCACCAAACAGGACGATTAGCGATTCTATCTCTTAAGGCCGCTTGTTCTGTTGTCAACGACGTGTGAAAGTCAAAGCCGCTATGAAAACAGGTTTGAAGATATACTTTTGTTCGGTTTGACGACTTCCCTAATTGAACAACGATTTGTACTTTACAAAAAATATTTACCGCGGTAACAAATGCGAAAAATATATTGTCAGGACTTTCATACAATACTATCTACCAGTATTATTTGAATCTCTTCTATGGATTTGTTGCTTGAGGGGTTAGAAGTCGATTAATAAATTAAATAAAATCCCTAACATGGCAGACCACACTTTAATATTTTTGTCAGGATTGCGTGGTGTTAAAT
This sequence comes from Sinotaia quadrata, assembly GCA_028829895.1. Lineage (NCBI taxonomy): Eukaryota > Metazoa > Mollusca > Gastropoda > Architaenioglossa > Viviparidae > Sinotaia > Sinotaia quadrata. Next base: position 15,174,526 of record CM054177.1, on the reverse strand, counting down.
AAATAATCACAGGTTAATGATTTGGTAACGAACCCCGCAATCCATACCAGATTATACTATCAATAACAGATAAACACGAATACTACAAACGTTAAAGGATATATTTAATATGACAGGAGTGTGTCAATGAGAGGGTATGGCTGACAGGAGTTTGTCAGTGAGAGGGTATGGCTGACAGGAGTGTGTCAGTAAGAGGGTATGGCTGACAGGAGTGTGTCAGTGAGAGGGTATGGCTGACAGGAGTGTGTCAGTGAGAGGGTATGGCTGACAGGAGTGTGTCAGTGAGAGGTTATTGCTGACCGGAGTGTGTCAATGAGAGGGTATGGCTGACAGGAGTGTGTCAATGAGAGGGTATGGCTGACAGGAGTGTGTCAGTGAGAGGGTATGGCTGACAGGAGTGTGTCAGTGAGAGGGTATGGCTGACAGGAGTGTGTCAGTGAGAGGGTATGGCTGACAGGAGTGTGTCAGTGAGAGGGTATGGCTGACAGGAGTGTGTCAGTGAGAGGGTATGGCTGACAGGAGTGTGTCAGTGAGAGGTTATTGCTGACAGGGGTGTGTCAGTGAGAGGGTATGGCTGACAGGAGTGTGTCAATGAGAGGGTATGGCTGACAGGAGTGTGTCAGTGAGAGGGTATGGCTGACAGGAGTGTGTCAGTGAGAGGGTATGGCTGACAGGAGTGTGTCAGTGAGAGGGTATGGCTGACAGGAGTGTGTCAGTGAGAGGGTTTGGCTGACAGGAGTGTGTCAGTGAGAGGGTATGGCTGACAGGAGTGTGTCAGTGAGAGGGTTTGGCTGACAGGAGTGTGTCAATGAGAGGGTATGGCTGACAGGAGTGTGTCATTGAGAGGGTATGGTTGACAGGAGTGTGTCAGTGAGAGGGTTTGGCTGACAGGAGTGTGTCAGTGAGAGGTTATGGCTGATAGGAGTGTGTCAGTGAGAGGGTATGGTGTTACGTGAATCATTACTAATATTTCCTGGTGTTGGGTGTGTCAGTATTAATTTAATTTCATTGGCGGTGGGTTGTCTTAAATATGTAATTACATGTACTAATATTGTCTTGCTTGGGTTTATATGCGTCAGTACTAATTTTCTCACTTTGAATACCGCATGGCGGGACTAATTTAGTTTCATTTTTACACTATCTTTCATGGAATTAATTGTCAGAACTGATATTTGGAGGTTACATTCACTAACACTGAAACCGTCTTGATTGAGGTGTGTGGTCCACTCCCGGATCTGATACCCGATTACACGTAATGGGAAGTTAATCATTGTTAAGCCATTCTGCATGAACACAAATTCAAATTATTCCATCTTCTGCAATAGATTTTGAGTTATCATCTAGAATCACCCTTTTCAGTATCATCATTATGGATGTAACTAAGTGCTTCAACATTGTGAGCATAACTTTCACTGATGGCTGTCGTAGCTCTGGCATGGTCCTCCCGTCTTGTGTCAGATAAATGTTGCACAACTTTTGACTTTGTGGTGGCGAGAAGTTTTTCAGCACTGCACACCATCTTGCAGAGGCTGAGACAAAGCAATAAAGTTCGTTCACCACGCCAAAGAAATTCACTGCATCTAGACAAGAGTCAAATGCAGCTCTCCCAACCAGATTTAAGGAAAGACCAGCACAATTCAGCAATTCATGCACCTCTGTGATTCTTCAGTTCAATAAATGTCAAAAATCGTTCAACTGGTATTCCATCAAAGGGAGAAACGTATCTAACAATTACAGTCACGTGATCAATATTGGAAACATCAGGTGTTGAATCGACCGATACGCTAAAATACCCAGCTTCTTTGATTTCTTTCACTAATTTTAGCCATTAACTGGATAACTTCTTCACATATGGTTTTGGATATGTGTGATGGATGGCCAGATCTTTTATTTCCATACTGGCTTATGTGAGTACATAAGAAGGGATCAAATTTGGCAATCATTTCCAGCAAACCGAGAAAGTTTCCGTTGTTTGGTGGGCCGAAGGCTTCATCATCTCCTCTAAAAGCCAATCCACGTTCAGCCAACAGACAAATCACTTCCACCACTTGTTGAAGCACATGCCTCCAATATTCCCGTTCTGTTTTGATTTGATCATCAAGATTTGTTGTAAGCGTCTGACCACGTTTTCTACATAGAATCCATACGACCTTTTGCATATTCTTGAATCTTAATAATTTGTAGATTAGACCAGTTATCAAATCCTGAAGAAGCTAGAACTGCATTAAAGAAACATTCTTAGATAATTTTGAGAAACGTTTGCATACAAAACAGTAGACTTTTCATTTAGTTAGAGAATATACTAGCCATTCCCTTCATTTATTTTAGTGGAGAAAAATAACATCTTGAGCATGAATGAGTTTGGTTTTTGTAGATTCACTTCAAAGTTGTGAAAGGTTTATCCCAGTGTTGACCTTCAAAATGACCTTTCTCGATCCAGTATGAAATTTCTTTATTGCTCAATGTGGTCCATAGACCTACATCATTCTTGACAATGAAATCAGTAGAAGAGCCAGCACGCTCAATGTGACCCATAGACCTACATCATTCTTGACAATGAAATCAGTAGAAGAGCCAACACGCTGTACATTTGCATGGAGAAACGGAAGCTTCCATGTCTCTGGATCTACTGGTACCCAGAGTTACTGACAAATGCTCCTGAGTGCCACTGATAAATATAATTGGAGTTACAGATGAAGGTTCTTGAGTGTCATCAATACTTGGAGTTACTGAAAAATGTTTCTGGGTGCCAAGTAATGCATCTGATTCTTGTGCATCTGCTGTTAAACTTGTTTGTCCCGGGCATGCAAAGCCAAATGATGGGAATGGTTTCGGATGTTGGACTATATCTTTTTGTGCTTTTGGTTTTTTTTTCTTTCTCTCTCAACCAGTCAGTAAACTCACCACCAAGCGATGGCCACCTTTGGAAACTTGATTTCTTCTTGCCACTCCAAATTCAAAATGATTTGACCGTAGATTTCTCTACAGCAAGTAAACGATTTTATTTGAGCCCATTGGCTGGTCTCGTTCTCAAAATTCATAACCATTGGATAATAAAAACTACTCACTGTTTTGCATTACAGCAGCAATTCTGGCATATTCTTCCCTCGAGCATTTATTTCAACTCAGACACTTTCAAAAATACCACCAATTTCTGCTTACTGTGACAATTTAACAATTTATATAATGATTTAATTTTAAAATAGGGATAGGCAAATTTACTCCGCCGCACCATGATGATTGGTACTAGTGTTTAGTTATCATGATGACTAGTAATTAGTGTTTAGTCATCATGATGACTGGTAGCTAGTATTTAGTTAACATGATGATTGGTACTAATGTTTAGTTATCATGATGACTAGTAATTAGTGTTTAGTCATTATGACGACTGGTAGCTAGTATTTAGTTATCATGATGATTGGTACCTGTGATTGGTAGCTCGTGTTTAGCTGTCATGATGAATGGTACCTAGTGTTTTACTTATCCTGATGATTGATAAATGGTGTTTAGTTTCCAGGATGATTGACACGTGTTCGTTAACAAAGATGATGCATGATGACCCGTGTTTAGGCGTAAAGATAACTGACAACTGTTGTATGATTAAAAGGGCGTTCGCCTTTGACCAATTTTGTAATCACAAGGTGCTTGACAGCTGCTTTTAGATACAATAGTGATCAGTTCATTATTGTTGATTGCAGGCTGTGTTTTTTTTCTTCTGAAACAGCTTTGTACTTCATCAGACTCTTAATGAAACGTAGTGCAAACAATGACTAAATCACAATTAAGAATGGCTTAAACAGATAACGCCCTTTTACAATGGTGACTTAGTACGTTCACCCCAATGTATCCATATGTTGCCCACCAATGTTTTGTACTGGAAAATGTTTATCTCTATGATGATCTCGTGGCTCCTGTGAGAGTTCCGATGATAAATGAGGGCATTGGTGTTGACGTGTACTCAATTTCTGTTTTCTTTTTCTACAATTTGATTGATTTCTGCTGAGCATATTACAAGTATTTTAGTCTTGTAAACAGTATACTATATTATTTGCTTTCGCACAATATGTCAGTCTGTTGCAGCGTTTTAAGCTGGAGAATTATGAACCATATATGGATAATTTTTACAATCTTCATGGCCTATTTTTATCTGCGCGTTGTGATAATTTCTTAAAATGATTTTATATTAAACATATTCACGAGTTTTGCAATGCTTATTTCCGGGTTTATAAAGAAAACATTTTTTACATTTATATACAATGTTTAAAATAGAACTTTATTCTAACATCCAAATTTTAACATATTTCGATGGGTCAACATTAGTTGACAACCATTTCGTGCTTGTATTGAGTTGGTGCTGGCGTTGTTTTGTTGTTGTGTTGGTGCTGGTGCTGTCTTGGTGTTGGTATTATGTTGGTGCTGACCGTTATATTAGTGTTGTTGTGTTGATGGTATATTGTATTAATGTTGGTGTTGTGTTGGTGTTGTGTTGTAGTTGTGTTGGTGTTGGTGTTGGTGTTGTGTTGTAGTTGTGTTGGTGTTGTGTTGGTGCAGACCATTATATTAGTGTTGTCATTGTGCTGGTTGTTACGTTTCCAGTATTTATTTAAAGACCCTGCTTAGAATAATTAAAAGACTTTAAATATAATTAATTCTTCCTCTCATATTCTACGCAGACTGGTTGCTCAATTTATTATCTGACTAATTAAAAGCGCGTCTTGTAGTTCAGACGACAAATTTACAGACTAATAAACTGCGAACTTTTAGCTAGATTTGAAAACAGTTAAATCCCTCTAAATTAATATGCACTCGTCATCAATCTTTCTGCTCATCCGCCCCCATTCAAATCTAAGAATTAATCTAATTGGTCTATTGTGCATAGAAATCAACTACTAAGAGGTATTAACAAAGAAAATAAGATTTAATAAAGTTTAACAAATTAACAATAAATCGAATGCAACGCGAATAGTCTTCACTCTGTCTTTACGCGCCTATGCCTGATTTTTGTCAATCTAAATTGCCAGAAAAGTGTTCCTTTGAGATCTGTACACTTGATTTTGCACTTAGCTCTATTCTTGTATCCTTGGTCTCAACACTCAGTCATGCTGATTCGTTCCCTCAGTCCCCCTTTAACGACACACGTGGTGCATAAGGAATGATGTCCCTTTGTTAGTGGCTAGGAACTGGAATTTTTGCAGCATGGCCCTCAGAGTGGATTTCGACACGCTTACACCAATAAGCTAATGCAGGTGAGGCATGGTGAAACATGAACCATGAGCCGACCTGTGGATGCAACGTGTTTGGATATAATTCTCAACCTAACAGCCCTACTTAGGCATGGCTCAATTAAATGCGCTGAACAAAGAGTTTCGACTTCGCGTCGCTTACAATTAGATTTTAGAAAAAATATAATCGTCTCACATGTGTTCCATTTAACAGTCATGACGTATGAAGCAATAAAATAGATACAACGTTAAATTAATGTTCATACAAGGGGTAATTCAAGCCGACAGAGCGCTTCACAATTTACAATTTAAATTACACGCAATAATTGAATTACATGAAGAATTCATATCGAGCGCAGCATTCTGGCTCTTAGTGAATTAAAACAATATAAATTAAAGTACAGAAATGGAAAAATGGTTACAATAAATTTATATTCCGTAACATATAGGTTTTCAGCTATTTCTCTGAACCATGCTCAAGTGTATATGGAAATCATATAATACATAGCACAAATACATACTTAAACAATACATAGGCAAATACTATTAAATAAAATGATACCTTTGAGAGAAGTCGAAGGGTACCTTGATTCTCTATGGCGCCGGCTGCCTCTCACGACCCGAGTAAGCTGATGGAATTAGCTAAAATGTGCTCGAAGTGAGGGAGCGGAAGCGTGTGGGTACATATATAGAAAGGTATATTGCGTATCACGTGACTGTTCGCAAAGCATGTGGTTGGTTCGAGAACTGGACAATGGTCCTAAAGTTACATAACATCTTGACCTGTTCTAGAAGCACCTAGAAAAAGGAAGCTTTGAACAAAGGGCCAAGGGTTTCAAATATTCGAATTTGAAGTAAACAAGGCAATGTGGGTCATCAGGTCGGACATTTTTATCAGACTTGTGACACCCCCTTGCTTTTGAGGCGTTTATCTTACCAAAGATAAAATGCCTCCTACAAATTATGTGTGATAAAATGTAGAAGTCCACAATGAAGAAAAATTTACACAAAAAATTTCGACATTCCTAGAAATAAAGTGTGCAACTATATTTCATATTTACAGGAAGGAATCCGTAGGGTTCAGTTAATTGATTAAACAACATTCTATCAGTACCGGCACTTGATGGCATCAAGCACGACTCATGTAATCTGCGCCAACATTCAAAGACCCTTTGATGTAATGAATATTTGCGTCATACTGTGTCAGAAACAAAGACCAACGCATTAAACGGCTGTTCGTAAATTGCGCCTGTCCGAGAAAGGCCAACGGCTGGTGGTCGCACTCAATGACAAAGGTTTTTCCGTACAAATAGTTTTCGAACTTTTTTATAGCCCAAACTATTGCAAGACATTCCTTTTCACTGGTGGAATATTTCTGTTCAGTAGTTGTGAGTTTACGGCTTGCATATGCAACTGGGTGTTTGGTGTCATTGTGTTCTTGTAATAACACTGCTCCTAATCCTGTGTTGCTAGCATCAGTCCTTAACAAGAATGGTTTTGTCAAATCTGGCAGTTTAACAACTAAATCTGAAGTCAGTCTAGATTTCAGTGTGTCAAAAGCGTTTTGGCATGCATCAGTCCACACTACTTTTGTAGGCATATTCTTACGTGTCAAGTCAGTCAGAGGACATGCAATGGCACTAAAATCTGGTACGAATTTTCTGTAGTAGTTAGCAAGACCAAGAAAACTTCTAACTTGTGTTTTTGTTAGCGGTTGTGAAGTGTCCTTAAGTTGTGCTATCTTAGCTTCACTTGGCGACATAGTTCCATGGCTCAACTTGTGTCCCAAGAAGTCTAAGGAGAATTGTGCTATTTCACACTTCGTAGGGCGGGCAGTGAGGTTGGCTTGTTTTAATCTGGCTAGCACATCTCGTAAGAGTGTTAAGTGCTCCTCCCATGTCTGGGTGCCTAGAATTAAATCATCCATGAAGTTCTCAACTCCACGTCCGTACAGTGGTTCTAACAATGACCGCATCATTTTAGAAAAAATGCTTGGAGCGTTTGAAACTCCGAAAGGCATAACTTTCCATGTGTAGTTTCCTACTGGTGTAGTGAAAGCTAGTATGTGTCGATCAGTGTCCTTGACCTTGATTTGCCAAAAACCGCGTGACAAATCTATTTTGGTATAGTAATGAGCGTTAGCTAGCTTAGTGAAGATGAGATCCGGATCAGGAAGAGGTTCGGCACAAAACTCTGTCACTTGATTGAGTTTGCGGTAGTCTACGCAAAAACGGAACGAGTTATCACGTTTTTTAATCAACACGATGGGTGATCCGTAGGCACTGTCAGTCTTCTCTATGACCCCTAGATCTAACATAGTCTTAATCTCACGTCTAACGTCATCTATCTTAGCGTGTGGCAACGGATACGGCTTCAAACGTATCGGTTTGTTGTCAGTCAGCTTCAGTGAAAATTCTATTAAGTCTGTCAACCCTGGTTTGTCTGTCAGAGTAGATGAGAACTCATTAAGCAATTCATTCACTTCTTTTTTCTGTCTTTCTGTCAAGGCTTCATTTACCCTAACGTCTTTGACAGTTTCGTCCGTCTGTAGAGGACAGTTTGGTAAAGTACCAGTGACGCAATCAGTATCCCCCTCGTCTTCTGTAACTATCGTCGCTACGACAAAATCAGCTTGAGTGGTTTGATCCTCACGGCTTATGTACTTTTTGAGTAGGTTAACATGAAAGATTTTCTCTCTCTTTCCTGTCTGCACCTTATAGTTCAGTCCCCCTAGCTTGGCGGTAACTACAAAGGGCCCCTTCCATTTCATCTGAAGTTTGTTATGTGCTTCAGGAAGCAACAGTAACACTTTGTCATTAACTTCAAATTCTCTAGGTTTGGTGTGCTTATTGTAATATTCTGCCTGTCTAGACTGAGCTATCGTCAAGTTTTCCCGTGCTATCTTGCCTATAGTTTCAAGACGGTTTCTTAAGTCAGTGACGTATGTATAAGTTGTTTTAACCTCGTCATCTGTCTTTTCATCAGTCCAAAGTGCCTTCAAAATCATCATCGGTCCGCGTACAGTACGTCCGTAAAGTAGCTCAAATGGTGAGAACCCGGTGGAAGATTGTGGCACCTCCCTATATGCAAATAGTAGGGCAGGGATGTATCTGTCCCAGTCCTTCGGTTTATCTGTGGCGAGCTTTTTAAGTGCTGTTTTTAATGTCCCATTGTATTTTTCAATCAGACCATTTGCCTGGGGGTGGTATGGTGTGCAAGTAAGATGTTTGATGGAAAGTAAACGATTTACTTCCTTCATTACGTTGCCTATGAATTGACTCCCCTGATCTGTCAAAATTTCAGTAGGAATACCAACACGACTCCAAAGACCGAAAAGGGCTTCGGCGACAGTTTCAGTATCAATATTTTTCAATGGTACTGCGTCGGCGAATCTTGTTGCGTAATCAATAGTGGTCAGCACGTATCGATTACCTCTCGTTGATGTGGGTATTATAGGCCCAATCAAATCCAATGCTACGCGCTTGTAGGGTTCACTGATCAGTTCAGGCTCTCCTAACGGTGCGGGTCTGATTGAATTTTTAGACTGTGTTCTCTGGCATGTGTCGCAACTTAACACGAATCTACGGATATCGGCAGTGATGTCCGGCCAATAAAACTCACTTGTAATACGACTAGTTGTTTTTTGTACACCCATGTGTGCACCAAAAAGACTCTCATGACCTAATCGTAATACGTCATTTCGTTTGGTTTGTGGAACGACTAATTGTTTCCGAAATTCGTCTCCCACTTTCGAATAGCGGTACAATAAACCCTTTTTCAGAATAATGCACGCTTTCTTATTCGAATCGTCAGTGTTGACGTCACTAACAGGTACAGCTTGTCTGCGTAACTTGTCTAGTGTTTCGTCCTCAGCTTGTAATATTTTAATCTCGCTAACTGTTGCTTTATCTACGGCTGGTGCGGCAGACATCGGTGCAGTTACAGATTTGTCTTTACTACTCGCTGCTCTGGTTACAGCGTTAACCAGTGGTGGTTCGGTTGAAGTTTGTTTTTTGCACGGCAAAACATACTTGCAACCAAGGATCACGTCATGCGGTGAGTTTTCCATAACTGCCGCTTTGACTGTTCCTTCTACAAAGTCTGAAACAATCGAGACTTCAGCTACTGGTAAAATGTCTTGTTCGCCGTTTGCAAAGGTGACAGAGATTGTCTCCCCTGTGTAGTCGGTACGGTTAACTAATGATGCATTTACAATAGCGTCTAGCTCACACCCTGTATCAAGCAAAGCGATTGTATCGTGACCGTTTGCCTGTACTGGTGTTCGATTCGACTTTTCTGTTTTAGGTGTATGACTTTCTACTGCGTAAACTTTAGCTGTTTTCTTTTCAGGACATGTTCGTGAAAAATGGCCACTATCACCACAAGTGTAACATGCAAGATTCTTTTTATCTTTCTGTTTGTCGGACTTGTTTTTAGTGTCGGGTTTAGATGTTTTATCATCACGCTCACTATGTGCCTTCCCGTCATTTTTCTTATCCTTTCGAGTCTGCGGTTCGTTCGGTCGAGACTTGTTGTTCGCGTGTGCGTTCGAGAATTGAGAATGTGCGTCATCAAAGCGATCGGCGGCGTTGCCTATCTCCTCTAGCGTAGATTTTTCCCTTATTGCTAAGTGAATCAGTAGATCTGATTTGTATGACCCGAGAATATGGTCTTTTACCATTTCATCCCTAAGACCTGCGTACGTCTGTGGAGTTTCGGCTAGATCTATCCATCTTTGGAACAAGTCAGCTACACGTCGTATGTACTGTGCGTGCGTCTCTGAACTGGCTTTAGTGGCCTGTTTAAACTTACGTCGGTATGTATCTGCTGTGAGTTTGTAACGTTTCAATAATGCTGCCTTGACTGTGTCGTAATTATCTGACTCAGAATCGCTAAGCTTATTGAACTCGTTTTTCGCACTGCCCTGCAATAACCCCGATAAATTTATCGCCCAATGTTCCGCTGGAATGTTCGTTGCTCTGGCTAACTTTTCAAACGTTTTTAAATACGCGTCTATTTGATCTTTGTTCTCATCAAATGGGACCATATTTATCTTTGGAATGATGTTTTCAATTCTACTGTGATTATTTCCATCGCTAGAACGCGAATCACCACTGCTTCTGCGATCACGGTTTGGATTGGTAACTTCTAGTTTCTTTACTTCCCATTCTAACCGTTTTATTTCCGCGTCTGCGGCGATGCGTTTGGCTTCTGTGTCCGCTGCGATACGTTTTGTTTCGATGTCGGCTAGTCTTTCAGCCTCTAATTTTTTTGCTTCGCGGGCAGCTAACCGTTCTTCCCTTTCTATCTCTTGTCTCTCTTTGTCCGCTTTCTCTAGCTCAGTTTTAATGTAGCTAGTCAGTTCGTCACCCTGATATCCTAGCATGATACCGGTTTCTTTCAGGTCTTCGAGAACCTGTTTGCGATCCATTTTACTGTCTTAGCGCGCTGGCTACAATAAAAATGTATCTCGTGAATTGTGTGTTTTAACCGTCGGCGATAACTACGCTTATCCCGAAAATAACTTTTAGGCTACAACCTTACAAAAATTATTTAATTTACTCAGAACACCTTCCGAAATAAATTACGCGTTAACTCTTTACACGTTTCACCTGCTTGTCACAGTGTCCGCTGTTCCAAGACTTTCGTAATGTCACGGCTCCTACCATACAACATTACACATTATATCTAGCACCCTAAATATAATAGTCCGAAGTCTGTTACTACCGTTAACTCTCCTAGCTGGCGGTATAACCTTCGACTCCTCACAATGAAGTACTCAGTAACACAATACTAAATAAATCATTCAATAGCTAACATGACATATTTAACTACGCTTAAATATATCAACATTAACTAACATGCACGCTACTCTGCAAAAGAATACATGCACATGTCACAACAAAAGCAAAGAAAATCAGTGATACAAAAATCAAAAGAACAATTGGCAATTCTGTTCGTTCGTTTCTAGGTTATGATGCGCCCTATGTATAAAAATGTTACAATTTACAATTTAATACATATCAATCCCGCGACGACCCACACTTGTTACGTTTCCAGTATTTATTTAAAGACCCTGCTTAGAATAATTAAAAGACTTTAAATATAATTAATTCTTCCTCTCATATTCTACGCAGACTGGTTGCTCAATTTATTATCTGACTAATTAAAAGCGCGTCTTGTAGTTCAGACGACAAATTTACAGACTAATAAACTGCGAACTTTTAGCTAGATTTGAAAACAGTTAAATCCCTCTAAATTAATATGCACTCGTCATCAATCTTTCTGCTCATCCGCCCCCATTCAAATCTAAGAATTAATCTAATTGGTCTATTGTGCATAGAAATCAACTACTAAGAGGTATTAACAAAGAAAATAAGATTTAATAAAGTTTAACAAATTAACAATAAATCGAATGCAACGCGAATAGTCTTCACTCTGTCTTTACGCGCCTATGCCTGATTTTTGTCAATCTAAATTGCCAGAAAAGTGTTCCTTTGAGATCTGTACACTTGATTTTGCACTTAGCTCTATTCTTGTATCCTTGGTCTCAACACTCAGTCATGCTGATTCGTTCCCTCAGTCCCCCTTTAACGACACACGTGGTGCATAAGGAATGATGTCCCTTTGTTAGTGGCTAGGAACTGGAATTTTTGCAGCATGGCCCTCAGAGTGGATTTCGACACGCTTACACCAATAAGCTAATGCAGGTGAGGCATGGTGAAACATGAACCATGAGCCGACCTGTGGATGCAACGTGTTTGGATATAATTCTCAACCTAACAGCCCTACTTAGGCATGGCTCAATTAAATGCGCTGAACAAAGAGTTTCGACTTCGCGTCGCTTACAATTAGATTTTAGAAAAAATATAATCGTCTCACATGTGTTCCATTTAACAGTCATGACGTATGAAGCAATAAAATAGATACAACGTTAAATTAATGTTCATACAAGGGGTAATTCAAGCCGACAGAGCGCTTCACAATTTACAATTTAAATTACACGCAATAATTGAATTACATGAAGAATTCATATCGAGCGCAGCATTCTGGCTCTTAGTGAATTAAAACAATATAAATTAAAGTACAGAAATGGAAAAATGGTTACAATAAATTTATATTCCGTAACATATAGGTTTTCAGCTATTTCTCTGAACCATGCTCAAGTGTATATGGAAATCATATAATACATAGCACAAATACATACTTAAACAATACATAGGCAAATACTATTAAATAAAATGATACCTTTGAGAGAAGTCGAAGGGTACCTTGATTCTCTATGGCGCCGGCTGCCTCTCACGACCCGAGTAAGCTGATGGAATTAGCTAAAATGTGCTCGAAGTGAGGGAGCGGAAGCGTGTGGGTACATATATAGAAAGGTATATTGCGTATCACGTGACTGTTCGCAAAGCATGTGGTTGGTTCGAGAACTGGACAATGGTCCTAAAGTTACATAACATCTTGACCTGTTCTAGAAGCACCTAGAAAAAGGAAGCTTTGAACAAAGGGCCAAGGGTTTCAAATATTCGAATTTGAAGTAAACAAGGCAATGTGGGTCATCAGGTCGGACATTTTTATCAGACTTGTGACACTGGTGTTATATTATATCACTGTTGTAGTTGTGCTGCTGTTGTATTGCATCCTGTTGTGGTTGTGTTGGTGCTGACCGACACATTAGTGTTCTCGTTGTGTTGGCACTGTGCTAGTGTTGTCGCTGTGCTGGTACTGACGTTGACAGAACAACTATCCTGTTTCCGTTTGTTTCACTTTTGGGGGAACCTTTTAAGTTACTTGGGCTAACTTAAGCCCTTTTTATCCTAGGGGCGTACATAATGTTATCTCAAATTATATATGACCTTCGTCAAGAGGTTTACCAGCATTTTGTAATCAGTAACCTAAAAAATTCAGTGTACTTTTATGCATTAAAAACTGGTTCAGACAGAGACAGACAGACAGACAGATAGATAGATAGATGGATGGATGGATAGATAGATAGATAGATAGATAGATAGATAGATAGATAGATAGATAGATAGATAGATAGATAGATAGACAGATAGATAGGTAGATAGTTAGAGTAAATTTGTGGCAGAGTAAATTTGCCTATCCCTATTTCTATACTTAATAATTATATGTTTGTTGTCAATGTTAACTTGACCCGACATTGGGTACTGTTTGTGATAATACTTTTTTGGAGTAAACAACTCAGGGAAAGAATATGCTAGAGCTGCTTATGTATTCTAAACCATTTTAGGTGGATGAGTAGTTTTTATTATCCAATGGTTAAGATTTACAAGATCAAGGCCAGCAATGGGCTGAAATGAAAGGTTTACCTGTTGAATTGTATTTTCTAACCAATTTGAATTTGGAGTGGCAGAAATCTGGTCATGAAAAATGCCCCACTACACCTCTGATTATAAGGGAGGAATGTTATAGTGAAGATTTCAGTGTGTGTGTACAAGGGTGAGCTGGGTTGGGGGGAGATGATGGTGTAAAACTGGGGTGCTGACATGTTGGATTCGTATTGTAGTGGTGAATACAGTAAAGAGATTGTTCTCATTTGGATGTGTACTCAATGGGGCCAATCTGCATAATGTACCAAAATGGTGGTCTGGGCAGGGTTAATATTTTACGTGAGGTACAAAACAACAGCTAGCAAGGAACATGTACATCTAGACGCAGAACAATTAATTATAATATTTACCATTGCATTACCACATCGAACTTCTCTGGATCGTGGGGGGTAAGGGGGGGGGGGCTAGCGGCAATGAGCAATGAGTGTGCGCAGAGGTTGGCTTGTATTACACAGTTAGTAACGGCAGCCTGTTGCTTTCATTCCAGTTTAAATCATACACTGTTGATTCTGTTCGTGCAGGCGGCCAGCACTCGCTTATCTGTTTACTTCAAACTAACAAATCCGCCAACCATCGTCCGTCAGGAATAAAAATAGAAAACTGCGTGAATTTTTTTTTTTAATGGGGATAGAACAACAACTGAACAGCTTCTAATCTACCTACAGTTGCATGTCACCGTCTACTGATATGAGCCAATAAATATAAATATAAACACTTCAATGGCGGCGGGAAAAATTGTGGTCACGTGACAGGACATTCCTTATTACAAGTCTTCGGTGTTTCGTTAGGCTACTTGCAACAGTGCGAACAAGCGTATGATGAATCACTTCGGAGCTCGAAAGATGACGCGTCCTGTGTTCCTAATATTATGACGTCAGCAACCTTGACACACATTGGCAAAAAGCGAGCTTCCATGTATGCAGTAAAATAGCACCTTTACTTCTTCTTTGTAGTAATGTCTGTACTGATTTCCTGCTTGATAGGTAGGCATTACCACACAACACGTACACACACACACACACACACACACACACACACACACACACACACACACACACACACACATTGTCACTCGATGTTTACTGTCCAGTCACATTTTCTGCTGTTCAGTATGAATAATTCATGATGAGACAAATAAGTGGTTGTTTGCTTAGATATGATTCATAGGTAAAAACATATTCCTATTCCTACTAATGAACGTTTCGTCGTTTTTAAATAAATAAACAAACAAATAAACAAATAAATAAACAAATAAACAAATAAATAAACAAACAAACAAATAAACAAACAAATAAACAAATAAATAAGAAGCGGGTGGCGTGAAGTGGAAGGGAGGGACAATAACGGGGAAATAAGCTAAAGAAAGATAAAGGGCGTGACAAATAAATAATCTAAACATAGCTTTGTTTGGTCACGCGTAAACTGACGGGGATAAGAAATACCAATAAAAGTTTACCTCTGCGTCAGTCTCCATTCAGCATAACTATTCTGAAGTAGGGCAAACTTATCCAGCCCGGGGGGTGGGGAGGGGGTGGAGTTGGGAAATCGGAAAACTCCGATCGGTTGCCGTCTGTTTATAAACAGCAAAGGGGCGAACACTGTTTACGTAATTATAGGACTCAGCGAACTTACATGACCGTGATAAGTACAAACTGATGACGTCACGCTCATTGGTTTTAGTATCTGACGCGACGCATACGGGAAAAGAGGCTCGGTTTGCACACACAACGCCCGACATTGCCGAAAGACCTTGTCCGGTTGCTAGGTTAAATAAATATTTCAGGATTCTGAGGCCAAATTAATAAACATACCTCGCTTGCCCCCTTCCATTATTTGACTATTAAAACCAATTCAATACAACAAAAGATTGCATAATTTCTAGCTTATTTCGCAGAGCAGTCTAAATATAATTTTATCTTGTCCAAGTAGGCCTATCTTGCTTAGAGCAGAGAGGAAAATAACAGTCGAAGGGCGTAGGTCAGATGTGAAGTGTTAAGGTCATGCGACTTGCACTAACCTTGAAATATTCTTTCATTTTGCCGAGTTCAAAGTATCGCAGGGCCTGGTGCACGACAAGGACAAACTGGGCAGCCTGCATCAAATGAGGACACACACTCGAGTACGGAGTCGTGACAGGCACCAGTATGGAGAAACTTGGCAGACACACAACACCCCAAGCGTGGAAAGTTTGGGCAGACGAAACATCTAATGAAAGTATAGAGACATTTGCAGCCAGCATTCTTCATGAGACATTTTTAAAAATTATATTACTATGCGAATGGACGTCGGAAAAAACTTTCTATGTTCCTTCGTTAACCGTCTTAGTGTCTATGTGCGTTGTATGTGTGTTGTATGTGTGTTGTATGTGTGTTGTATGTGTGTTGTATGTGTGTTGCAGTGTGTTGTATGTGTGTTGTATGTGTGTTGCACGTGTGTTGTATGTGTGTTGTATGTGTGTTGTACGTGTGTTTGTGTGGTATATGTATTTATATGTGTTTGTGTGTATTTGTGCGTGTGTGCTATATATATGTGGGTGGGTGTGCCTGTGTGTAACATGAAGGGGAAGTCCTCGAAGTACCAAGTCCAACGAACTTTATCTTTACAATCTTGTTTTGATCGGTGGAATATTTAAAGTCAGTGGAGAACTTTAAGAATGTAACAAAAATTTTATAGACGTGAAAATGCTTAACAAAACTATGCGGAATTGAAAGAAATGGGGAAGGGTGGGATCTGACATTTTGCTCAATTGAATAAGAAACTGAGGTTGAAGAGGAGGTTAGTATTAGATGGAAAGAGGGAATTAGACTCTTGAGAACGCATGGCCAAAACAAGGGGGGAGAGAATTTTGAGTCCACTGAGAGAGGAATTTGACACGCAAGAGCGCATGCACTTCGGAGAGGAGACCTCTAGATATAGAGCTCAGTATTTTGCTTCTTGTTTCAATCAAGATCGTCTGAAAGGGGACACAACTCCAGTCAGGGACAGTCATGTATTTCACTGGACTAGCTCGTGTTATATCGGTGGTTACTCGGCTCTCTCAGTTTGCGCTCGGTCGGGGCTGTATTCGTGCGCGAGCGAAATTATTTGTCAGGTCAAACGTTAATGGTTCTCTCTCTCTCTCTCTCTCTCTCTCTCTCTCTCTCTCTCTCTCTCTCTCTCTCTCTCTCTCTCTCTCTCTCACACACACACACACACACACACACACACACACAAACACACACACACACAAACACACACTACCTCCGCTTGCCAAGTTGTTTTTCTACACTCTTTTTAGATTTATCTTTCTATAATAAATGTCAGCTGGTTTAAGGACTTGTAGAAGTCCATGAAAACAGGCAGGCGATCCCAACAAATTAGCAACGCGTGACCATAACAATTATAACACTGCTGCATCTTGCAGTGACCCTAACAATTATAACACTGCTGCATCTTGCAGTGACCCTAACAATTAGCTGCGTGGGCTGCAATATCACTCACAAATTTCACAGTACCGCGTGCCGTAACGACACTAACAATGACAGCGGTGACACGTGTATTGTGAAGGATTACAAGTGTATTACAAGTGTTTTATAAGTAGCACGAATTAAAGGGGCGTGGGCATAAAAGCGACCCAGGCGTGGTGTCGTCACGGAAAACAATTGTGGGATTGCAAATCCTACGAAAATAGATAAATTATAGACTTTATTCCCTGTGTCAGTGTGCCTCACTGCTAGTGTTTCATTCAGATTTGGCGGGACACTATGTAGTCCTGTTGCGTCACACAATGGCTAAAATTCTTGTGACGTAATATCGGATTGCGTACTTAAAATCACTTCATTATGATATCACAATACTAAAATCAGTAATGTGAAACAGAGAACGAATCACAAATTTCACAATGCAGAAAGATATTACAAACAAACAAACAAATAAGAAATGCCAGACTTTCTTCTTTTACACCAAATTCTAAGGAGATTAGAGAGCAGAATTTTCTACAGCAAGAAAACTCATTAAACTCAGCCCATATTCTAGTCTCATTCTCATAAATCATAATCATTGGATAATATAAAACTACTCATTCAATTTGCATTATGTCAGCAATCTAGAATGTTCTTGCCTAGAACTGTTTATTTCAACTCAGACACTTTCAAAAATAATATCTTAAAGAGTGCCCAAGGTCGGGTTTCTCTGACAATTTAGCAAGTTGTATAACAATTTAAATTTAAAATAGGGAGGGACAAATTTACTCTGTCACAGTACTGATCAGTGGGAAGCTGTAGCTTTGAGAAACCTACAGTAGAATCTTAAACACTGAGGTACTGCCACCATCACTACCACTATCATCCACATCACCATTAACATTATCTTATTATCATCACCACAACCACCACCAGCAGTAACACTTCACTATCTATAACATCTTTCGGACATTACTAATTGTTTAAAGTACGCGTTCTTCACAAGCTGTCTCGATCACTCTGTCTGCTACAAGTACAGCTGTCTCGATCATCTATCCGCTACAAGTACAGCTGTCTCGATCACTCTATCCGTTACAAGTACATCTGTCTCGATCATTCTATCCGCTACAAGTACAGCTGTCTCGATCATTCTATCCGCTACAAGTACAGCTGTCTCGATCACTCTATCCGCTACAAGTACAGCTGTCTCGATCACTCTATCCGCTACAAGTACAGCTGTCTCGATCACTCTATCCGCTACAAGTACAGCTGTCTCGATCACTCTATCCGCTACAAGTACAGCTGTCTCGATCACTCTATCCGCTACAAGTACAGCTGTCTCGATCATCTATCCGCTACAAGTACAGCTGTCTCGATCACTCTATCCGCTACAAGTACAGCTGCACTCGCCGCACAGTATTAACTACGAGGTTCACTTTCATTTTTTACACTTGTAGAGACGATTCGTCTTGAAACGCTTAAAACATTTGCCAGGAGTCTTTGAGCACAGTGCACGCCCTATGTCGCCACTTTTGCTCTCCATGCTGGTTGAGGTGTGACCTGGAAACAAATCAGTCTGTCTCTGCACCACGTGACTGAACTCGGAAGTCACAGTGAAGTGAGGAGAATGATCACAATTGCCTTGACAAGTCTTGGCTTGAATTTGTCTGGTACTCAGACTTCTTTAGTCGGAATTTTGATTTCAAATATCGCAGAGGTTGTGTGCTTATAAATACTTAATATTTAAAAGAGATGGAAAAAAGGGGAAAAAAGAACGCACGCATGAACGAATGAATGAATGAAAGCATGAAAGAGTTATTTGTACTTCCAACGGTAAAAAATTACACACTGTTACAAACTTGCAGCCACTATTCTTTATACAATTACCATTAATAAAAAAGAAGAAGACAAAGAAGAATGAACAAAACAAAAAAGATAAAGAATTTAAATACTTTGACAAATAATTATGTAAACAAATTAAAAACATCTGCTACGAAAGTTTTGGTCTATAGCTCCGAGTGACGAGCTTAGATTTGGGTCAAAATGTACTTGACCCTACTTCCGGTTTCCACTAGGAGGTTTTGCTTTTGTTCTCTCTTTTCCCATTGTTCTTTTGTCTTAATTTGTTTTTTCCGGTTTCATGGAAAGGGTGTTGATACTGATCGTTATCTGTTGACTGCTTTTGTAGCAATAGCATATAAGGAAATTAAGCGAAAAATATTTCAAAGTATTTTCTTGTTGTTTCATTCATTTAGTTCATTCACTCAGTGAGTCCGTTTATTCAGATGAAATTTATGCATTTGGTTCATTCACTGCGAATGTATGACGTCTTGTCATTCTTTCTTTCTTTCTTTCTTTCTTTCTTTCTTTCTTTCTTTCTTTCTTTCTTTCTCTCTATCATTTATTATTATAAACTGAGTAATTCATTTAATTATGTTTATTTTATTAAATAAAAGGTTTAATATTTTCTTAGCTATCTTATATCAAAACACTTCTTCCTATTTGTAGGGCTACAGGACAATTGCAATGTCACTTCTGCCCCTCCCCTCCCCCAAGCTATACTGACCCTACCTTTACACGCGTTCTTATTCATATGTTCTTTCTTTAATAAATTGTAAAAGTGTTCTTTCTTTACTAAATTGTAAAAGTGTATATCTTCTCAGTTATCTCCCTTTCCTTCTTACATCTCCCCACTCCCTGCACACCCCCACACATAGTCTTCCCCCTCGCAAAGGATGTAAATTTCACGAAGCCAGGTCCAGGATTGTTGTTTCCAATGTCGTTTCTCTCCACACGCATTAGAAGTGTTATCAGAATGGCTGTAACTGCATGGCAAAGTTTACAAACTTTTGTCATGGGAACAACTTATATGTGTCGCGTCACTTGAACCGAATTATATGTACTTTATACCTCAGTAACTTGAACTTAATTGATAAAAGCACTCGTTGTCCACCTTACCTCCACGTACAGTTCATAAATGAGGGGGAAATACCTCAGTACACCCTTGAATTTAGTTGACAAAAGCACTCGTTGTCCACCCTTACCTCCACGTACAGTTCATAAATGAGGGGGAAATACCTCAGTACACCCTTGAATTACCTCAGTACACCCTTGAATTTAGTTGACAAAAGCACTCGTTGTCCACCCTTACCTCCACGTACAGTTCATAAATGAGGGGGTAAAAAGAAAATAAGTATCAACGGTTACTCAAAGATATCTTATATAATGTTTAAAGTATTTATAGATGTGTGTGTGTGTGTTTGTGTGTGTGTGTGTGTGTGTGTGTGTGTGTGTGTGTGTGTGTACGTGCGCGCGCTATTGTTTTTGCATGTGTCCTTTTGCTTATGAATGAATGTGTGCTTCAGAGGAACCACAAGGTTGAGACGGGTAGTACTTGAACTAGTTGAAGTCAGTGGAATTGATACAGCACAACCGAAAACACAAAGGTCGACACACCATAAAGGGAGAGAATTGACTTTTGGTTAATCAGAATTATTGTTAGCGCGTTGAGTGAACTGCAGAGAGTGCCACTTGGAGACCACAAATAAATGCATGGCCTTAGAATGGTGAGATGGAAAAAACTTTGATTTATTAAATAAGAATTTGAAGAATTATATTCGTGTATGTTCCGTTAAATGTAAGCGATCACCAGTACCACTCAATAGTACCGCATAGTACCGCAGGAAAACTAGTATTCTACGTTTACAGGTGCAATGATTGATTTATCTCAAAGACAGTAAATGACGTCACGGGTTGATGCAAGCTCTTTAAGGTTATCGGTTGCAAGAGCTAGATCCTGGATTTAAGCTTACTTCACAGATAGCGCACTCGACTTCTGTGACTTCTGTACTAAGCCTTTTCTCGGCAGTACACGGTTTCAAGTTTAGGTCAAGTTGACCGCACATGCTTGCTATCGAAATCTGACTATGGACTTAACAGAAAGTGTCTGTGAAACTAAAGTGAGGCAGCTTTAACTTGAGTCAAAGGTCAAAAGGCACACAATCTCTCTTCTGTGTGATTTCTGTGTCACGAAACAAAGTAATTAGTCAATAAGTAACTTTCTTCACATAATACAACAAAACAATATTTTCAGTCAGTCAGCTTTGTTTGGATATTTGTTATAATAAAATTCCAGTAGTGTGTCAGAGGCCTTGTTTCCTGGGTGGGGTGCCCCAGTTAAAACCTTGTCTGGGATGATGATTGATTTTTTTCTTCAATGCCCCACCCACCTTGCTAACTGACGCATAGCATGATAAGCTTAGCGACCATGCATTGTACAACTTTCCAGAATTAGCTGAGGTGGTGGGGGCGGGGTGGTGGTGGTGGAATACCTATCATACCTTTGAGCAGAATGAAAGAATGTGTAAAACTGAGCACCAAGTAAAAATCAATTGTCTAGTGCTAAGAATGCGCTGAATAATAATGGTAATAATTAAGAGAACCATTTTATTTACAGTTTTAATATAGTGTTTTGGATTCAACGCATCCTACATTGACGGGTATAGTAGTTGTGGGGGGGGGGGGAGGGGTGTTGAGTTTCTGTCGATCTTTACGATTTATGCCAGTTGCATTAACAATGTGAATTGTACTATAATTATTTATTTATTAATTTCTTAAGGCTTATTGTAGTAGGTTTAACTCTGTGTGTGTGTTTACTTCCAATTTTTCTAACCCCACCCGATCATCTTTTACCAGTTTCCACCGTCTGAACACCCCAGTTAGATAATCCTTACCAAGGCGCAACACTGGTAACTAATAGTAACAAGCGCAGTTTACTCACAAGCTCCTTCCGTCGTCAGTGACTAAGCCGAGCTCGCAGTCAAGCAAACCTGCATGCTTACCCGTCTCCCAGTCCCCACCCCCTTCTTATCCCTCCCCACACACTTAAAATTAGTCATGTAGGCACACATGCTCCTTCACCGATCATGTTTTTTACAGCTTCCGCCATATTTGTCACAGCTCTTGTTATCGACTTTTGACGGCTCTCGGACCGTTTTATTTATTAATTATATATATACATACACACAAATGTCTAATCTTTTTCCACAGCCAGCCAGCGACGCAGACATATATCCGTCACCAACTCGAACCAATCAGCTGCGCGCTTGCAACCATTGGCCACCAGCCCTCCCTTTCTCGCGCGCTTGCCTGTCAAGAGAGTTGTCTCCGCCCACCTGTGAGTTACTTATCGCGAGCTCGGTAGCAGTCGAGCACATGGAAGCCAACCATAGCATGGCAAGGACTGTTATACACACATCTTGAACTGCTTGTTAGACATCTGAATTACCAGGTAGGAGAACTTGTGATTTTTATTTTATCAGATGTTCTTGCGACTTACTCCAGTCATCCTGACTGTCTACTGACTAACTTATTAATTTCGTTCGTCGTTATTAAGCACGCGTTTGGTGTTGTGTGTGTGTGTGTGTGGGGGGGGGGAGTGGGACGATGTAGTTCAGCCACTAAGTTTATCCGCAATAGCTCAGTGGCTTTGTGTTGATTGTCGGCAGTGTGTACAAAAAAAACTCACTCGGCCATTTCAGCCTGAGACAGAGAGGGAGAGCGATCAGCGACCGTTTATCAGTTCAAACGCACGTTTTAGACAGCAGTGAGTGTCATTTTTCGCATTTTTCTTTTAACGAAAGGGAAATAAATTCGTGTGGGGCAGGTGAGTGGTAGGAGAGGGCTTTCACTAGAAATTAATAAACTAACAACGATCGCGTTATCATTCACGGGTTGCACAACTAAGTGACTAGATGTGACATTGTAAAGTTTAATCATACGTGACCAAAGCCGTCGCTAGCGATTGACTCATTCATCCGTACAATGTATACATCCAAACTACTCTCTCTCTCTCTCTCTCTTTAGCTCATTCGAAATCGTAAGTCATTGCCGATCACTTGTAGCCAGCCATGACAGTTTTAACTATCGACAGATTATATATACAAAACATCTTGCTTAAATTGTTGTCAGCTGATTAGCAACCCTTCCTCGCTTGCCTACATGCGTTGAAAATGAACTGGTAGCTCGCTGTCCTCATTTACGCACGGACGTCGCGTATTGGCATGCGCGAACCTCAGTCACTGGGTCAATTGCCAGGGCAAGGCCGCCTAATGCAAATATGTGGCCTTGCACACTCGTGCGCCTGATTCGGGACCTAACTGGGACTACTTTGAATCGCGCAGCTCATAAATATGGCGCAGACAGGCCCATGCAGACTGTTGGATCTGCCAATGCATGTGTCTGAAAATCTGGCTACAAGACAGAAAATAATTCGTGTTTGCGTACGGTTGCTCTAAGTCGTTAAGTCGAAATGGACCATGTTTATGTCACGCCTAAATTAGGACCGAAACATACCTGTATTCGTATTTGATTGTTTGAGATTTGAGTGGTTGTATGTGGCTTTACTGGTTTTAGTAAGTTTAGTTTGTATTTGTTTGCTTACGTGAAGACAGTGAGGATGTGTTGTCTTTCTTTTGTTACCACTTCTTCTATAAATAAAATCTGTTTGTATGGGTAATCGTTGCTCCTGTTTTGATTGCTTGTGGTTTGCGTGTGTTCGTGCGGTTGTTTATTACGTCATTTGTTTCTGGTTTAGTTTTGTTTTGTGAATTTGCTAGGCCTACATCTTGTCGTTTCTAGAGTTAGGCTACTTGTTTGTTGGATTTAAGACGTGTTTAGGCTCTTTCTGTCGATATTTTTTTTTTTGAATATTAGAGGAAAGCGTGTCTATGTGTGTGTGTGTGTTCTTAACAATGAGATTTTGTTGGAAATCTAAGTGTAGTCTTTAGATCTCTCCTTTTGAAATCATTTAAAATAGCAAGCCTTTTCAGTTCTAAATTACCATTGAACTCTTATTTTAAAGAGTTTGGGGGTGGGGGTGGAGGGAGATAGAGAAAGTGTTATGAGCTTCGCCTGGTTGATGTGTGGTGTAATTCGCTCACGCAAAAAGCCTAAGCAGATTATCGCTAAACGTAATATAAAACGGAAACTGTACATTTCTTTCTGGCTTCCGATGAATAAAATGCACTTGGGCCAGATGTTGTCTAAACTGGCTAGGAAACTGACAGTACGGTTCACATCGCGTACAGTGCCTGATGTTGTCTAGACTGGCTAGGAAACTGACAGTACGGTTCGCATCACGTACACGCTGATTGGGAAATAAAGACGTATTCTGTTGCAAACAATATTCTCACAGTTTCAGACGACTTACGTACAACACTAGTGCACGCGATGTGTCCTCTATCTGGTTGAAATTGTGTCATTATTTCATGTTATTTCAGCAACAAAAATTATAATTATAATAATTATAGGCGTTGTTTGAAATGGGTAGCTGCTCATTCATCGACTGCAAAAATATTTGAAATCCAGACGATAGTTTGCATTTAATAAATTTATATATATATATATTAGTCTACGAAGTAAAAGAGGTGTTTTAAATAAAATGTACATGGCCATTAATGGCGAGGATAAAAATGAGATTTAAAAATAAAATTTATATATTTTTTCATAGTGAATTTAGTTCTTGTAACGATAAGATTCGTGTAATTATTATTAATGAGGTTACACCTTTAATCTTAGAGTTTTAAATTTTACCCCATCTTCCGCCTCCCCCCCCCCAAAAAAAAAAAAAATAATAATCAACACGTCACTGAAACGCTTTCCACCGTCTGGTCAACGCTATCTGTCCGAGTAAAGAAAAAAAATGTTTGGTCGGGTTTTCTAGTGTTGATTTTTAAAAATTTTTATTAATAAAGGTAAAAGTATTGATATCTTGTCGCTGTAAGTCTGAGTTCGTTGTCGTTTTTTATTTTATTTTTTTTTAGTTTACGTGAATTCTTAAACAATTTTTAAAAGAAAAGATTAGAGGATAAATCTCAGACTCAAAGACTCTCTTGCTCCGAAAACGACTCCGGGTGGTGCGGACATATTTCTCTGAGTGCTGGAACTGTCCAGTGGAAGACCGGTACCTCAAAGGTCTTCAAATGATCTGATTGGAAATTTTAAAAAATGATAATTATTGTGACAGTGTCGGATTCTCTCTCCCTCTCTCTCTCTCTCTCTCACACACACACACACACACACACACACACACACACCGCTGCAATGCAGTAAACTATTGGTGCGGGCACATGAAAGATAATGATGGCTTTGTGGGTTTTTATAAAAAAAAATAATTTATAAGAATATCATAGCGTTGGTATTTACAAACAAACGAACGCTGATTTCGATTCTGACTGTTAATTAATGACCCAGTTTGCGATAACGGTCACTATCAACAGCTGGGGCAATGTACGCTTTTACCTTTTCAACAGTTACTATGACGTGCTTTTCTTTTGTA
The DNA here is from genome assembly GCA_028829895.1 of Sinotaia quadrata. NCBI lineage: Eukaryota > Metazoa > Mollusca > Gastropoda > Architaenioglossa > Viviparidae > Sinotaia > Sinotaia quadrata. The sequence continues at coordinate 15,149,169 of CM054177.1, read as the reverse complement.
CTTGACATGAGTGTGTATTATGTGTTTGCATGTGTGTGTGTGTGTTCTGTTTGTGTGTGTGTTCTGTTTGTGTGTGTATTCTGTGTGTATGTAGTGTGTGTGTATATTCTCTCCGTGTGTATATTTATATATTCTCTGTGTGTGTGTGTGTGTGTGTGTGTGTGTATTCTCCGTGTGTATTCTGTTTGTGTATATTCTCTCCATGTGTATTCTCTGTGTGTGTATTCTCTCCATGTGTATTCTGTGTGTGTGTGTCGGGGGGGGGGGGGCAGTTGTTGAGGGAGATAAAGAAACAAAATGTTTGCATTTAAGGAAAGAGTACTGCCATGAAGTATAAATCTAGTGACAGAAACGTCTAAATTTATATCTTAGTCAGGATGTTGAATGTGTGTGTGTGTGTGTGTGTGTGAGAGAGAGAGAGAGAGAGAGAGAGAGAGAGAGAGAGAGGACGTAAAAATTTCTCTCTCTAACTCAACGTTACGCCTAAAAATAGCACACGAAACTGATATTGCACTGCCTTGTACTTATAATGAGCAATTACAAATTGATAACAAAATGAAAATTAAACTTTTTATCCAGGAAAATATTTATTTATTGCGTGTTGTGTTTACTCAGATGAAATAATCTCTGAACTTGGGCAAAATATGCAGATGTATCTTTTACACAGAAATATTAATCAAAATATTATTTATAATTTTCCACTGTAAGCTTTAATTAAAAAGCTTTACAAGTAAATTTTCACCTAAAAGTTTATTTGTAATGTTATGGAATTAATTGTATTTTACTAAGATAAATATGATTAAATCTCGGTTCAGAAAATTTTATTCAAGAATTTTTTCAACAGAAAAGTTTTATTTTAACGGTAAGAAAGTTTTAATTGTAACTTTATTCAGTAAAGTTTCCTTGTATTTTTTTTTCTAGTAACGGTTAAAAATTGGAGACACCTATTTAAGAATATATTCAAATAAATTTCTGAACCAACAATTCATATTTCATGAGTCTGCAAGCATTAATTCGATGATTAAACTTTTGAATCATATTGTCAAAATAAAATTTAAAACAAATTTTAGATCTGGTAATGCAGTGGAGAGGTTTACGTATCTTCAGGAAGTTTTAAAAGAATCTAAAAGAATCCTGTCCTTACCGCCACTCGCCAAACCAGATAAATGTAAAACATTATTGAAGATATCACGGTGCGTTTCTAATTTTATTAGTACAGATTATTCAACACTAACCTTTAACATCAGAGATATATATTGGAACTCTTTCACACATGGCGGATACTTAACGCGAATAAATTCATAAGTGCGTGAATGATATGGGCGACGATTACATTTCCGCATTTCTGCAAAGTTGCAGACGTCTGAAAATAGTCCTCGGCTAATCGCAGCAATACAATGTAGTTACAAATCAAGTTGTAAAGCGACGACTTACAAATCAAGTTGTGAAGCGATGTGTTACAAATCAAGTTGTGAAGCGATGTGTTACAAATCAAGTTGTGAAGCAATGTGTTACAAATCAAGTTGAAAAGCGATGAGTTACAAATCAAGTTGAAAAGCGATGAGTTACAAATCAAATAGCGATGAGTTACAAATCAAGTTGTGAAGCGATGAGTTACAAATCAAGTTGTAAAGCGATGAGTTACAAATCAAGTTGTAAAGCGATGAGTTACAAATCAAGTTGTAAAGCGATGAGTTACAAATCAAGTAGCGATGTGTTACAAATCAAGTTGTAAAGCGATGAGTTACAAATCAAGTAGCGATGAGTTACAAATCAAGTAGCGTTGTGTTACAAATCAAGTTGTAAAGCGATGAGTTACAAATCAAGTAGCGATGTGTTACCCTTTCTCAATCTCATCATATGGGTGCATCGGTGTAAAGAGTAAAATGTTTTATGCGACATATTGGCACTAAAAGGTTGGGGGGGGGGGGGAATGTGAGTAATAGTTATAATCATCAAACACTCTTGTTAGCTCATTTGCTGTTATAACATTTTCGTGTACTGGCGGGTTTGTCTTCTATAGCATTTTCCTTCAAGAAAGTTTAATTGTATCTTTTTTCAGAAGATATCAGTTTGATACTATTTATTCATTTTTTTTTTTTTAAATTCCTTTAAATATAATTTATTTGTAAATTGTATCCTTTCACACACAAGAAGAAGAACTCTACCTTTTGGTCAGTCGATCTTAAAATTTAAATTTGATTATAATACCTCCATTTCACCTTTATGCAACATTGTAATTTTATTCAAAAATATATACATGTATATTTTTTTTAAAGGGTTTCATAGTATCGTTGTTTGAAAAAGTTTATATACGTCTTTATAAAATAAAAATATTCTTTTTCTCCGTTTCCATTTATCTTTAAAAAGAAAAGTTAAGTGTATCTTTCATCAAAATAATTTAAAGCAAAAATACATTACTCCCCTATAGTTTCAAAAATAATTTTAAACAAAAATACTTACTCCCCTATAGTTTCAAAAATAATTTTAAACAAAAATACATTACTCCCCTATAGTTTCAAAAATAATTTAAAACAAAAATACCTTAATCCCCTATAGTTTCAAAAATAATTTTAAACAAAATACATTACTCCCCTTTAGTTTCAATATAGCTTTCCCTTGACGACATTAAGAAGACTTTAAGTGTAACTTATTTCCAAAAAGGAAACTTTTATCAAGAAGGATTGATGTGTAACTTTGTCTAGAAAAATGTACCACATATACATGCACATACAGAGTTTAACTATAAATTTATTCAGCAAAATTGAAGAGCATTATTTTGAGAAGAGTTTTAATTGTAACTTTACTCAGAAAACATAGTCCGGCTTTACTCAAAATAACAGTAACTTGGTTTTTAAAGATGTCTCATTTCTAGTCAGTAGATACATTTCTCAGAATACTCCATTACGGGGATCGTTGAATTGATAAGAACGACAAAAGTACACATAACTTATATTAGTGAGTGATTTGGTGTGTGTGGTGGTGGAGTGAGGTGGAGATTTGGGGTAGGATGAATTTGGAGAGCAAAGTCCTGATTCATTTAATCGGCAGAGAATTTCCCCGGCAAGAAAAACACGCAACACTCCATGCGTACTATCTTGATTGTTGAAACATTTAATCAGATATATAAATATGTTTGCCTCGTCATTTCTAAGCCGGGTTCCCTCTGAGTTACGATCGGCACTGTTCGGCGAGTGACGCTCCGTGTTTGCACGCGATTTCACGAAACGCGTTCAAACCATGAATGATGCAAGACTCGAACTGCAAAACTGTAATTCTAACGCTTGCTCACCTCTTGAGCAATACGTTATGTACGTACAAAAGCTGTTATCTACACTCTGCAGCACTAACCTCTTCATACTCGAAAAGGCCTCAGTTCACCCACCCGTTTAAGTTGTGTCGCAGTCAGAGATTTCTTTCTGCATTAATATACAACTATTTTCGTGTTTCTTGTTTTAAGTACTTTTCTTTTTAAATCCTACGGTTTTGCTGTCAAGACGAAACCCCTCGTCTGTAAGTAGCTTTACCAGTTTTGTGTGTGTGTTTGCTTATACTGAATATTTATAAGTGTCGTCATTTTCTTTTATATCCTCGGAGCGTAGGTTTTTTTTTTTGTTTTTTTTTTGTGTGCGTGGTTTGGATTTGTAGACTTAATGTTTTGCGAATTTTAACCTCCCGTCTGCAGTTTATTTTTGAGCTAGTCTATACATGTGACTATACTAATCTTTACATGTACATTTGAATAGTCCAGTCTATGCATGTGAGTACACTACTCTGTGTATTTTACGCTAGTCCATAATCGTCTGTACATTTGGGTAGTCCAGTCTATACACGTGAGTACACTAATCTGTGTATTTTACGCTAGTCCATAATCGTCTGTACATTTGGGTAGTCCAGTCTATACACGTGAGTACACTAATCTGTGTATTTTACGCTAGTCCATAATCGTCTGTACATTTGGGTAGTCCAGTCTATACAGGTGAGTACACTAATCTGTGTATTTTACGCTAGTCCATAATCGTCTGTACATTTGGGTAGTCCAGTCTATACACGTGAGTACACTAATCTGTGTATTTTACGCTAGTCCATAATCGTCTGTACATTTGGGTAGTCTGTGATAAATATGAAATACTGTATCCATTTAATTGAACTAATCTAAAGTTATGAATACATTAGTCTGTAAACTTGATTCCAATGTCTATACACCTGATTATACTAGTCTGAGTACTTTATACCAAATTTAAAACACTTTGTAACCCTATTTCACATCTTGGAGGGCATTCATGTGTAAATTATTAAATATATTTTGCCAAAATAGTCTAAATATTCCAAGATCTAGTTTATTCCTTTTGAGAACACTTTTGTATACATGATAACACTAGTCTAAATATTACTTTTGTATACATGTGATAACACTAATCTAAATATATATAATAACACTAGTCTAAATATTACTTTTGTATACATGTGATAATACTACTACTAGTCTAAATATATATAATAACACTAGTCTAAATATTATTTTGTATACATGTGATAACACTAGTCTAAATATATATAATAACACAAGTCTAAATATTACTTTTGTTTACATGTGATAACACTAGTCTAAATATATATAATAACACTAGTCTAAATATTACTTTTGTATACATGTGATAACACTAGTCTAAATATTACTTTTGTATAAATGTGATAACACTAGTCTAAATATTACTTTTGTATACATGTGATAACACTAGTCTAAATATTACCTTTATGTACATGTAATAACACTAGTCTGATTATTACTTTTATATACATGTGATAACACTAGTCTAAATATTACCTTCATATACATGATAACACTAGTCTTAATATTACTTTTATAAACATGTGATAACAGTTTAAATATTATTTTCCTATACATGTGATAACACTAGTTTAAATATTATTTTCCTGTGCATGTGATAACACTAGTCTAAATGTTATTTTTATATACATGTGATAAAACTAGTTTAAATATTATTTTTCTATACATTTTGTGATAACACTAGTTTAATATTACCTCTGTATTCATGTGATAACACTAGTCTTAATATTACTTTTATATACACTTGATAACACTAGTCTAAATATTACTTTTATATACATATGATAAAAATAGTTTAAATATTATTTTTCTATACATGTGATAACATTAGTCTAATATTACTTTTGTATACATGTGATTAAACTGGTTTAAAGATTACTTTTGTATACATGTGATAACATTATTTTAAACATTACTTTTGTATACATGAGATAACACTAGTCTAAATATTACCTTTGTATAATGTGATGACATTAGTCTAAATATTACTTTTGTATACATGTGATAACCTAATCTAATAGTGATGAGCAAAGTTACCTGGGAGTAAACTAGTGTATATCCCATTAGTATAATGCATTTGAGAAGTCTAGTGCATTATATATTTAGCATTTGATTATCCTAATGACACACTTAAGTACCTAAATATATATGTTTTGTTGCAGTAGTCCATTTATTTCATTACGTGGGTGAATGGATCTTAGAAAGTTGTATATTTCCACAAATAGTTTAAACTTTTAAATGGATTTGGCTCATTGCCCTGTGATTTGTTTTCAGTGTAATTTTAGTGCTTCCTTGTAATAGTTTACTTGTCGTAAGAACTTGTAAAAATAGGTTAATTTTATGTACTTTTGCAAAAAGTGTGTGCTTGTGTGTTATTTTACGTGTGTATTATTTTTGTGCGTATTGATTCTGTATGTGTTTTGTTTGTGTGTATATGTTTGTGTTGTGTTGTTTGTGTATATATTTGTATGTGTTTCTACGTGTGCTGTTTGTGTGTGTGTGTGTGGGGGGGGGATGAGTGGTTGTATATGCAATGATATTATGTCTGGTCGGTCAGTAAATACCAATCAAAACTAAATGCCATTGATTGATTTTTTTCAAAAAAGGTAAAACCCACTTTCATTTTCTAAAATTATCTCCCACTCTCTTCTTTCTCTCTCACTTTCTCTCTCTCTGCCTTTGTTTATCTGTCAGTCATAAATATCCCACTCTATCTCGAGCTGTACAATTGGTATGAATATATTTTGAATTTATGTTCCGTTCAAGGTACAGAACATACATAATTTATTGAGTGTAGTGTAAATCAGAAACACTCTGATCTTACACTGTAAGGGCGAATGTACTTTTATCACACGCGAAGTGTTTGTGATCTGTACATACCAGTACGTAGGGAGGCCTCATTACTACAAAGCGTCATTGTAGAAAGGTTGTTAGTGCAACTATATCATTACCTGTACACTGTCAAAGTGGTCCCCACAGATCTTGGGTGCTCTCTGTATTCTTTCTTTCCTAGAGTGACCGCAGAAGTCGTTATCATGGGACCTTTACTTGTGCGTTTTGAAATGTCAAAGCTATTTTAATTATTTCCATTCACACACGTGAAATGCGTAAATTATGTGATATCAGATGTCAAGAATGCACATTTCGTGTTTAACTTGTATTAACACTTCACTACTACCCCCTTTCTCATCACCACGATCACCAGAGTTCAAAAGGTCAATGAGTTCACAATAAAAATTTTGAGTTCTCTGTCTCTCTGTGTCTGTCTGTCTGTCTGTCTGTCTCTCTCTCTCTCTCTCTCTCTCTCTCTCTCTCTCTCTCTCTCTCTCTCTCTCTCTCTCTCTCTCTTCTTCTTCTTCTTTCCACTTTCTCTTTCAATCCGACTTCTTTTATGCATACGTTTTCACTCTCATCCAGTTTCCTCTTTGAGCAAATAATTATGTGCATTACCGTTTTCTGTCATCTGCCTTTGCTCTGTTTTTCTTATCGGTGTTTATTTTTAACTCACAACATACAAGCATTCCAACACTGACATGACAGTCTTTATACTTAAGTATATGTACAAAGTAGAATGAAAGCTCTAGAAATAGAAACATTTCTACAATGTTGCTGACCCATAACGGGTGTACACAATAACAGTAGGGTGTGTGTGTGTGTGTTAAAGTCAGTGACTTATCTTACCACCTTCTTCTTCCCCACCCATCCACCCCGCTGCCCTGGCGCACGAGTGAAACAAGATTTAGTTAGATAACGCGTAATGGCTTTCCGCAGTCCCAGAAACGAGCAAGTTCGTGGTGGTTTCCCTCGCCTTCCACGGAGTCTCTTTACGCTTAAGTGCGCACCCCACACCTGCCTTCTTCACCCTCATGCGAAGTCTGGACAAAACTCTGGAACAAAATTCTAAGAAATGACGTATCAGTCCAACCAACTTCCTTCTTTATGGGATAATGCCGTAACATATATATGCACCGGTTGCAGTCCCTTTAATTTGTTCCACCCCACCCCACCCCCTTCATCTCCCTTCCCTCCCACATTCTACGTTGCACCCTCCTCCCCACCCCGATCTTGGGGACTTGTGCTTTGCCTCGTCACACGTTGGAAACTTGGAGCAGCATTTTGAGGGGACATCGGATCAACTCGTCTGAGTCTATTCCGGGTAGTATCGACCCGGTTGTCTGGTGACGTCTGTTGTTATTTATGACTGTAGTCAGGTGAGCGGCGGGTCGGCTTCTTGATATAATGACCCACTTTCTGACGAACGTTGTTGGCCTAAAGTTGGCAGTAGATTTTCTTTTTTAAATATTAAATAGTAGCAACGGAAATTCCCGAAGTCCAAACAAATATGCGAGGATTATTATTATTATTATTCTTTTTTTTTTTTTTTTTGGATGCTAGCCATCGATTTGAATAGCCTGTCGCCGAGTTGTGCAATACTTTTATGATGGGGTGGGTGGGGAAATATATTAATGATTATCCGATAGTGTTCTTCGTATCCACATGTATTCGCGACTCTCCCCGCACACGCCCTACTTGCACTCCCTCTCCCCAAGCTAATTGTTTGAAATGAATTGATTTGGTTTTAACCGATTCAATTTTCCTTGTACGCGTGTCTATGTGCGCATGTGTGCATATGAGATGCGTGCGCATTTTGATTACTAATTAAGGAAACATCACGTGTTTGTTTGAAATTATTTATTTGCAGACGAGCGACTTGCTGCGTTTATCATTCACCGCGTTGACACGCCAGTTTGAGCAGAGAGTCTTGAACTACCGGTTTGGGAAGAATGATTTACCAAACTTATCTGGCCATGGGTCTAAATCAACATATCGTTTGTACCGATCATTACGAGAATCTTTCCCAAATGACGTGAAAAATCCGTTTTGCCCAGCCACTGAACTGCACAGATGGATGCCATAATTTACTCGCGATTCGATGAGTAATTAAAGAAAAAAACAAACTCCGCTCCTTATTCTATAGTCTACTCTATACCAAGATTAGAGGTCACGTGGGCATCTACCGATCAGAGGGTTTCATCGAAAATACTATATTTAGGGCATGGGAGATGGGGGGGGGGGGCTTGCAGTACGCATGTACTGGGATAGCTTTTCATTACGTGACCTTGAAAGCTGTCACCACAAGTTCGTGTTCAGTGGAGAAACTCTCTCGCTTTCTTTCTCTCTCCTCCCCCCCCCCAACCCACGCGCGTGTGTGTGTGTCGGTCGATCTGTTTGTGACTACTTGCCTGATTGCGTTGCTAGAACTGGCAGACTCCGGAAAATATTAGGCGATATTCAACAGTTGCCGGATAATATCGCTTTTCATCCCCATTTAACGATGTAATTCAGTAGGGTACCCACCACCACCACCACCCGCCTACCTTCTCCATCAAAAGGCAGTCAAGTGTATCGAACGGGCATGAATCAGTCGGATTGTTCATCCCTTTAACACCTGCACACACTATTTAATCATAGTGAGTTGGGGGGGGGGGTCCGGCTTCGTCCGTCTTGTAGTTTGAGGTCCCAGCTGTAGGGGTTGGTTTTTGAACCCTTACCAGTGGGGTGCAGCCTTTGCTTCATTCTTACGTGTGTGTTGTTGCGTTTTTCTTCACTCATAAGAAAAGTGTTGTGCCCACTTTGAATACCTCCACCCTTTCACCGTTCCCCTTTTCATCAGAATGCGTTCTTCGTCTAGTTTTAGTTCGTTCGCCCTTAAACTATCTAGAAAAGTTAAATTTTATGCTTTTACGTTTTGGCAAAGAGTGAATGTGTGTCTGTCTTTTTGTGTGCAAAACATTGAAAAGACAAAAATAGACAAAACCTTACAGTTACTTTTTTACAGTTTTAAAAGCACAATGCGTTTATTTCTAACTAGCGACCATTTCCTCTCTCCTAGAGCCATGAAAGACACAGGTTACTCGTCCCCAGACAAGATCAGAAGATCGGGCGCCCCCCGTGGCGCCCCAACAGCGAGATCGGAAATAAAAGAAGAAACAAGGCAAGTCGAATCACCGTTGATCATTCTGAAAAGAAAGATTGAGGACAGGCGTCGCGCTAGAGGAGAAGAGGAACTCAAAATCGATTTCACCTCCCCACCTGTGCAGCATGAGGTGAGTTGTCTTCGGTTTTCAGTTTCATTTTGACAGCACACCACCCATCCGGTAATGGCAATTCAAACACGTGACGTTTCTTTGTTAAACTGTATGTCTCCGCCCACCCCCATCCCAACTCTCCAGCCAGTAACCTTTCACCTTTTGTAGCTCAAGTTCTGAAAATATGCAGCCAGCGAATCCCTCTCCCTAAAATGCATTCAGGTTGTAGAAATACTAAATATTGGTGACACCATAGCTCTACAGTGATTTTTTTTTTAATATATTATGCATGATATGATTAAATTGATATTTTGATGCCCGGATTCAGTATTCTAAATCTAAATTGAACACCTTTAGCCCATAAAATAATTACTTTCTAAGACGCTAAGCAAAATGCACAGAAATAGGTCGCACGATTGTCACAGTAGATTGTATTCTCAGAAGAACATTAATCTTTGTAAGTATGACGTCACAAACTCGCAAAGAGGCTTCAGCTATTTATAGCACTGTCGACAAATGACGACCGAAGTTAAGAAAAACACGCTCGCCGGGAGAATCTTCTCAAGTTCTCCGATTATAATTATTAACGTCCAAGGAAAAATCGATAGGCAGTGAATCAGCAATAAATACTAAATTATAAATAAATAAACGTAGTGAAACTGTGGCAGTTGACCGATATCTATCGAGTGTCAATTGACTCATAGTTGAATTGCTGTGAAATTTCACACACTACCTGTATTTTTCGGAACGGCTCCATTGTCTCACAGTAGCTACTCTCAGCAAAGCGAGCTATCGGAAGAATATTAATAATCACAAAATAGTTAGGAAATATATTATCCATTATGAGATGGAAGGGGTGCTACTTTGCTACTCAGTTTATGTCTTTAAAAGAAAAAGTATTCTAAAATGTGTCCTCAGAGACGTGCAAGGTGATCAGTAGCATTCTGTCTCTAGTTCTACTAGGGAAAGTGTGGGGCGGGCGGGGGGTGGGGTGGGGTGGTGGTGTTAGGGAATGTGAACTTAGCAGGAGCTGCGAACGGCGGAAATAACCTTTAACCCATTCTTTACGGACAAATCCGAGCTGGCGTTTGTAAGCCATCAAAAGTATCGTCTGCTTGTTTGTTTGTGTGTGTGTGTGTGTGTTTAATCGCAATAAAACAAATATAACATCGAAAAATTAGAAACAGTTTGAGAGTTCGCATGTCTCAAAAAAAAAAAAAATTAGAATACTGAGTTAATATGTGTTTGTTTGTTTGTTTTTTCCTTAAAATTGGATGTTTCGTAGAAGAGAAGTGTTGTGCCTTTAGCGTACTATCACCGATACTAAATATTCATTTCCTGTTTACGGTAATTGAAATTGAAATATTAAATTAACATGTATAAAATAGTTTTATAAAAATAGTATCAGCAGGAATATATTGTGTAAATTATATTACGTAACTTGTAACAGCAAAAGCCATTGAACGTTATAGAAAATAACAATGGTTAACTTGTAACAGCAAAAGCCATTGAACTTTATAGAAAATAACAATGGTTAACTTGGAAGGTGTCATTATTATATTTCTGTAAATTTATATTCGGGTCAAATGCTCGGTTTTTTTTTAATTTTAGCAAAATAATATCATTTTATAATTGTAACATTCATTTAATTCGTTGGGAAATTGGATGCCTCTATAATTAATTTGTAAAAGACCAGATTGAATAAACTCGAAATTAATTAAAAGTGTAACAGTATTTTTCGGTAGATTGAAAGATATTTGATGAATCAAAAACATGAAAACAAAAATCAAAAGAAGCTCTTTTGTCAATATTTGTCAGTATATTACAATATATTCAATAAACTCCAATTTAAGTAAAACTGTAGCTATTTTATTTGGCAAATTACTTATTTTCCCCCTGGTAAATTCAAATTCATTTAAACTTCCAGATATTAGCCGATAGACTGATAGTGCAATATTCATTTAGCCAGCATAGCGTAATATAAGGAATCTAGGGATTATATTATTTTAACTTCTAGAAGTAAATAGCTGTTATGCGAATAGAAAAGACGTCCGAAACTTGTGGTTATCGTTCTTTTGTATTCGTAGCAATAGGTGTCGTTCTTGTGTATTCGTAGCAAAGAGTTATCGTTCTTATGTATTCGTAGCAATAGTTATCGTTCATTGGTTTGTTTGGTTTTTGTTTTGTAAATCATAAATCTTGTTAACTTGATAATGATCTTAACTTTTAAAATAATTATTAAGGCATGTCCTGTCATTTGTCGAGACGAACGATGTCTAGAAGAAAATTGCTGTCATTCTTCTATTGTTCTCGTCAGTGTCATGTTGGTTGTAAAATGTTCTTGCGGTGATTATTACAGGAATTGTATGTCCCCTTCCTTAAGTCGTACAACATAAAATATCTTCCGAAGTAATAAACTGTATAAACCGTCTTCATATGCACTCCACTTTCATCTGCTCACACTCCACTTTCATCTGCTCACACTCCACTTTCACCTGTTTAACGGCTCCATTGCGCTGGTGTCTTAGGTAATTACCAACGAATCAAAGCTGAAAGGCTGCTGAATTCAGTAACTGACTGTTTCAGTTTCCAGCACCTTCGTCAATAGTGACGTCAAATTAAACGGGTCAGCGACATCCAAAATTGATCCCTTTAACCATCCCATCCACCACTACCACCATCTTCAAAAGCAGCCATCATCTATTCACCAAGAAACCTTGTATTTTTCATCACCCATTTTAATTCATTTTCTTGTCGACTACTACGTCACATTTCTCCTCACACGGTACTTGACTATTAAGATTTTTTTTTCTGCACTACTTCCCTTCCACGCTTGTTGATTTTGCAGGCGGCCGCTAGGGCCTACAAAGAAATGAAGGCAAAGAGTTGGAATTTGGTAGGTGGTGACAAAGAATGATAGTGCCGTGCCCGTTCAAAGACTGAGAATTTCGACGGGGGTTTGAGGGGTGGGGGAATTATTAGGGTCCGAGACCAGCGACCCTTGACGACTTGACCTTAATGAAAATCTGTTGTGTTGAGCAATTTTTCCTTAATGATTGTCAAGTGACTGATGAGTTGCTCACCTTTTCTTCCCTGTCACCAGATGTCGCCTCAGGAAATTGAAAAGAGGGAGCGCCGGAAAGAACAAAACCGTCGAGCAGCACAGAAATGTCGTGAGAAGAAAAGACGTCTGCAGAGTACAGTGCATGAGGTACCCCTCTCTCCCCATTTATTATTTGTGTGTGTGTGTGTGTGTGTGTGTGTGTGTGTGCGTGTACATATTTATTGGCTGTGTCAGACTGTGCGCTTAAATGGCACATTGTTTATGTAGGTTACAAAGTTTAAATTTGCTTGACAATTAAACAGTAGTAACAATGGACGAGTAATGGTTTCAGTAATAGTTCTAAAAGTAGTACTAAGTAGTAATAATAGTGAGATAGTAATATCATTATAGTGATAGTTCTATAGTAGTAGTAGTAGTAAATCACCTAATAGTTCCAGTAATAGTCTAAAAGTAGTGGTAATAGTAGTGACATTATAATATCATTATAGTAATAGTTCTAATAGTAATGACATTGTAATATCATTATAGTAATCGTTCTAATAGTAATGACATTGTAATATCATTATAGTAATGACATTGTAATATCATTATAGTAATGACATTGTAATATCATTATAGTAATGACATTGTAATATCATTATAGTAATAACATTGTAATATCATTATAGTAATAGTTCTAATAGTAGTAGGAATGGTAGCGAATCACCTAAAGGCTTTTAGTAGCTTGCATTTCTCTCTCTCTCTCTCTCTAGTCTCTCTCTCTCTCTCTCTGTGTCTCTCTCACTTATCACTGTATTTGTTTTCACTCGTAGGATTTTCAGCGAGTCTACGAGGAAAACCAAAAACTAGAAGGTGAAGTCTCCAATCTGAAGAAGGAAAAAGAACATCTCGAAAGAACGTTACGTGAGCACGTGCAATCAGGCACGTGCAAGAACCTCAAGAACGAGAGCCACGAGCCAGCGCCACTGCCTCCCGGCACTCTCGCGCCAATTCTGACTAAGGAAGTCTTGACGTCAACGCCCGTCTTCGTCAGTACGTACCTTTCTGACATGGGGTCCTTAAAGCCTGAGGACACATTTGTAGACCTAAACATGGCGATTCGAGACCTGAATGGAACGGAAATGACGTATTGTGACAGCATCTCGTACTTCGTTGCCACTACCCCAGAGAAGATACCAAAGACAATGTCCGACATCGTCAATGGCGTTCCCATGCCACCTTTGCACTTTCTAGACCAAACCGTGTTCGAGCTGACGTCACCGATGGCCAGTCACGACAGTCGCAGCCACAGCGTGTCATCCACGGCCTCCGATTGGTCGGCCACGTCGGACCAGTCCAGGGGGTTCGTGCCCGACGGGTATAACAGCACAGACACCGAGGGTTACGTGCCCTTGTCGCCAACTTCGGCCAGCTGTTACTCCCGGGCAGAATTGGCGGACCGTAAGCTAAGTTCGGACAGTTTCTTGGCAGTCTGCCCACAAGACGAGCGTCAGGATTGGATCGCCAGACACAAACTCTCGGACGCCGAGTACAGCGCGGAAGATGACGTGTTCGACGTCACTGATCAGCTGACAGGGAACGAGTACTTTCAGACGTACAAGAAGGCGTCACGATTCCAGTCATAGCATCATGCTGATCAAACTGAAGAACTGTTTTGCTCTTGTGGCAAGAAAACTTAACTCCTGATCCCCCTTTCAGTCATCTCAAGAAGAGATTTACTGTCTCGGGTTATTTTAACTCATGAAGAATTAATTTTCTTTTAATTCCCATCTAGTTTTTCAATTCAGCAATTTGAAACGAGTGGTCATTCTAACCTTACCGAAAACAAATGAGAAAAAATTGAAACTACTCGCTTGAGAAGCAATGCGGTGTGCTTAAGATTAGCCAGAAATGGCTGGCACTTGATTGTCAACAAATGGCTGGCACTTGATTGTCAACAAATGGCTGGAGTGTGACTGCCCAAAGTTGTTGGGGTTTGACTGGCCAAAATACTGCTGAACTTGCTTGTCAGCAAATGCCTGAAGTTTGTCAACAAATGGCTAGAATTTGTCTATTTTGGCTGGATTTTACTGACGAAAAGTTTTGCAGGGTTACCCTCTAATTGTTCATAGACGAACTGGGTTAAATTCGTTGCGGTGCAACATACTCAGAAAAGTGGAAGGCGAACGATCTTGCATTGTGTCATTTGAAATTGATCTTGCATTTTGTCAGTTGACATTGATTTTGCATTGTGTCAATTGACATTGATTTTGCATTGTGTCATTTGACATTGATTTTGCATTGTGTCATTTGAAATTGATCTTGCATTGTGTCATTGATTTTTGTGTTGTGTTATTGGACACTCATCTTTAACAATTGTCCATAAAGTGCACAATCTGGATTCCGTTTCTTTAAGAGTCTTATTCCCCTAATTTTTCTTTTATAAACAACAGTAACTAAAAGTTGACTTTGACGTACAAGTCTAAAATCGTAATGTATATATCAGTCTTGAAACGTGTCCAACTGGATTGTGGAGTGATCGAAACACGTGACATTTTCAGCTCGATTCATTCTTTGGCCATCTAAATACATTTATTTCGTTGATGTCGCGGACAGCGACATTTCATCTGGTTTATTTCTCTCTCAAAGGCTTGCAGCTGTCAAAACTAAACTTTAATTACCTGTGTGTATGTGTCTGTGTGAGTGTGTGTGTGTGTGTATTATTTTTAGAGTCACCATGTATATAAGGAAGCAATACAGTATTCAACATGCCTGTTTTTAAACAGAAAGCTTTGTTTCAGTCACTTATTTTTTTAAAAATAACTTGAGAATAATACCAACACAAGCGAAAGGAACAAAATGTGTGTGTGCCTGCATGCGTGTTTGTGTGTGTTATTAGGTCTTCTCTTGTTTTCTGCATTATACTTTTTGAGATGTGCTTTAACTGACTGTTCACATCTTTGCGCTTAACCTTGTCAATGCCAGTTGCATTTCTACTATGAGTATCTTACCTGTGTCCAAACCGAAGGCGTTAAAAGTAGCTTGGCGTTTACGTAAGCCGTAACGTCTTCATTCTGACGTGTCTGTCTTTGTGTAAAGAAATTAAAAACAGGAAATGACATCTTTTCGCGAAAACGGAATTCGCTATTTGAAAGCTACAGTTGTTTTGAGAGATGTAAAAATAATTTGCCTACATCAGTTGACCTGACTGAAGCCCCCATATTTTATTTAGAGTTGTAGAATAATTAGCCCACATCAGTTGATCTGAGTGTACGAAGCCCCCATATTTTATTTGCAGTTGTAGAATAATTAGCCCACATCAGTTGACCTGACTGAAGCCTACATATTTTATTTGCAGTTGTAGAATAATTAGCCCACATCAGTTGACCTGACTGCACGAAGCCCACATATTTTAATTGGAGTTGTAGAATAACTAGCCCACAAATGTTGACTGTATGAGAAGTCCACTTAATGAATTTAGAGTTTAGAGCTGAGACAAAATGACCTCACTACATGAAACCCACACCTAATAAATCGTTTTATTAATTTGCTAGCATACTTGACCTCATAGGACGAAGCGCGCCGCCTACTGGCAAGATTGTTCTAAGAACAACTATCAAAAACGTACGTCATTGCGCTAAGAACACTTGTTCGATTTATTAAAAAAAAAAATATCCTGCTAGCATTGGTGACTTTGTGAAGTCTGCGTGTTAGATAGACATTTTTTTTTTAAATAGCATGTTGCACGCCGATATTCTTTCAGATGTCTGAGACACTTTATCTCGATTTAAATACTGCTTTGCCTGTTACGTCTCCGTGTGAAAAGAGTGCTAATCGATACAAAAAGCATTCCACAGTCTCCTCTTCGCGACATGTCTTATGTCTTCGATGCGTCAAGGCCAACGGTGCTAGAGTAGAAAAATGGCTGGCAATATTGGTCTCTTCTGTTTTGGTACCAACCGAAAGTCTTTAAACAGCAACAAAAAAAAATGTTGTAGAAACTATTTGATCTTTCGTCGCTGCCGGATGTTGCTGTCCCTCTTTCAACAATAGGCTCGCGGTTCAACTTCCGGCTTGGAAAATGTCATGCTTGCCATATTAATCTTAAGTATTTATTTTTAAAACCTTTAAAAGAAAATAATTATTTCTTTGCTGTTTATTTTCTTTAGAAAGCACGTTTGCATTTAGATAGTTTTCTGTAATCTCTTCTTCTAGTGAATCGCAAGTAGCCCAGGGTCAAGGCCATGTTTGGGATTAAGTTCAAGGATCTCTTCTTATTAACGGTTCGCTTAAAAGTCTTAAAGAATCATATCTTCTCTCTCTCTCTCTCTCTCTCTCTCTCTCTCTCTCTCTCTCTCTCTCTCTCTCCCTCTCTTCTCACCGCCTATCGTTCTTTATTTATTGATGGAGTTCCTTATATTTCTAACTCTGTCATCTTTTGACATCTGACAATAAATGTAAAAATAATGGCATCACCAATTTAGCATTTGTACATAATGTAAATAAAGCAGTATTGTCGAAGCCGTAAATTATCATTATCATTTTAAAAAAAATAAAATAAAATTCTCTCTGCCATAAAAGGTTATAGTGTTCGGACAAACCTGAACTTTGAACTTCCGGGTCTCAACCAGCGTTAAGACGCAAAAGAAACAAAATATCAGGCTACTCCCTTCTGTACTAGAAATCCAGATAATAAATAGCAATAGTAACTTATAACAGGAAATATTCTGTAATAATGAATGTGTACGTACGCTATCTATTGCATTGGCAGTGTGCCGACATAAAACACCCATTCCTTAATTTTATAAGTCGCCCCCTCGCATTGGTGAAATTCCAAGTATCGAGCTTTCGCGGGACATGAGGCCTGGTGTTTTCAAAGTCGAGAACCAAGAGTGGGGAGATATTGATTGTTTGTACCGACTGATAGATACGGAAGACCGTGAATACAGACGCTTGGTTTCTTTCCAGGATGTGTTCAGTTCGCACTCGGGTGCAAAGTGTTGCACCATTCTGTCTTAAAGAAATCGTCAGGTTAAACTTAAACTCGTGCTTATTTGTTTTTTGTTTTAATTTTTACAAAAAATTTCTCTCGCACTCGGTAACTCTCTCTTCCCATCAGCATTTTCCTGACCTTCACCCCTGATTTTTCATCTGTATCTTTCTTGTGTTGGTCGATTTGATTGGATGGCTTTGTAAGCGCGCGTACTCATTCCATTTATGTATATATTTGTTAAAATACTTTCTCCGTAGTTCACTGAAAACATACACGCGCGCGCATAAGCAAAATTCGCACACAATTATATTCAAGAAGTTAAATAGTTAAACGTTATTCAGTGTGAAGCAGGCTTGACTACGTTGAGTTTAGTCGTCTCCAGACTGCGTGACTCGACTGATCGATTGACTTGATGACTGACTAGATGGACTGACTGATTGACTAATCGGCAGAAGATCAGAAAAAATGAAAGCGGTGTTTTTGTATCTCGAGAGAGATTAACACTCAAACTTTTCTTCTCCATTTAAAATAAATAAATATAATAGGTGTATAGCTCTTTTATCTGTCTTAGAGCCATGCCTTTTACTTCACTAGACACCTTCTAAAAAAAAATGTCTTTTAAAAAATATGCATGGCGCGGAAAATTAGCGTTCACATGGTTACTGTTACTCAGTTCAGTTGTTATGGAAAGAATTAGCAATGTTAGGACCAGAGGCTGTCAAATTGTGTTTGTTTATTTGTTTGTTTTGGGTATTTCTCTCCACATTTCCGTCACTACATATGATGATATTCCTTAAGTCTTTCATCCCCTCCCCCCCCCAAAAAAAAAATACATAATAAATAAATATTTAAATAATGTTACTTTATATTTATCTAATTTTGCAATTGCTTTGATAGATCGGATAATCGTCAAAGTCGTGTGTCCGTACAATTTCATAAATTTGACGGGTTATACCACAAATATTTTACTATTATCATCATTCTTATTATGTTTTAAGTTCTGAGCCACTTCAAATTTTATTGTGAATATATTAGGTTCACAAAACTTACCTCGTGGATTGTTAAAAGGAACTAAAACCTCAAAATATTTGATGATTTTTTTTTTTTTGGTTGTTGTTGTTGGTACTTTAGTCCTACCCCACCAACATCATGATTACATAATTTTATTAATGTTTGTAATTAAATTGATCTCCATATATATACACTTACCGGATATTAAGTATGTACTATTCACTTGTACAAGAGCAAAGGCATTATTGGAAGGGATTAAAGAAAAGGGTTTTGTGAGATTTGTCTGGCCCAGAGATTTAGGTTGACGTGTGTGGGTGTGTGCGCGCTTTACTGGATTAAAGAAAAGGGTTTTGTGAGATTTGTCTGGCCCAGAGATTTAGGTTGACGTGTGTGGGTGTGTGCGCGCTTTACTGGATTAAAGAAAAGGGTTTTGTGAGATTTGTCTGGCCCAGAGATTTAGGCTGACGTGTGTGGGTGTGTGCGCGCTTTATGGGAAGGGATTAAAGAAAAGGGTTTTGTGAGATTTGTCTGGCCCAGAGATTTAGGCTGACGTGTGTGGGTGTGTGCGCGCTTTATGGGAAGAGATTAAAGAAAAGGGTTTAGTGAGTTTTGTCGGCGCAAGGGTTTATGTTCACGTATGTGGGTTGCACGCGTTTTATTCAAAGGGATTAAAGAAAAGGGTTTTGTGAGATTTGTCGGCCCAAATATTTAGCTTTACGTTTGTGGGTGTGAGCGCTTGCGCTTTGTGTGCGTGTTTGTGTGTTGACTGATTAATTTTAGTTTTCTTAAGTTTTAGATGTAGTTCAAAACGTGAAAGTTGAACTTTTAACATTTATTGAATTCTTGATATTTATTTTCTTTCTTTCTTTCTTTCTTTCTTTCTTTCTTTCTTTCTTCTTTCTTTCTTTCTTTCCTTCCTTCCTTCCTTCCTTCTTTCTTTCTTTCATTCCTTCTTTCTTTCTTTCTTTCTTTCTTTCCTTCCTTCCTTCTTTCTTTCTTTCTTTCATTCCTTCTTTCTTTCTTTCTTTCTTTCTTTCTTTCTTTCTTTCTTTCTTTCCTTCCTTCTTTCCTTCTTTCTTTCTTTCTTTCTTTCTTTCTTTCTTTCCTTCTTTCTTTCTTTCTTTCTTTCTTTTGATATACTTTATTTGCACTATCATGATAGAGGGTCTGTAAATTATAAGTTGCACATTAGATTAACTTAGTTTATTTACGTTTTCTTACTTGCTTGATCAAACGTCCTGACAATAGAAACCTGATTTCTGTGTAGCAGATTTTTTTTTTATTAGTTCCATCGTGTTCTGTTTATAAACAGTACATACTCATGTAATACATTCCGCTGTTCAATTTATTGCAACAAATATTTTATTGTTCTGGTCTTGGTGCAGCGCTAACTCAAAATACTTGTGCCAAATGATGTGTTTTCTTTCTTATATTAGTCTGAGAGTGTCTAGAACCGGGAGATTTCTTTGGTGCCAGTCAATCTCACCTATCCTTGCTGCTTTGTCATGTGTCGTTTTCCTTGACGCTGGTTTTTTTTCCCCCTGAGTGGAGTATTTTTTAGATGAAACAAAAAATTACGGGGGGAGGATACCGACACATTTTGTAAATAAAATCTAAGTTGAAGTTATTCATTTTATCTTATTTTTTGCTGTATTTTTACTCTGAATGTATGTGTGTGTGTGTGTGTGTGTGTGTGTGTGTGGCGGGGGTTGTTTTCTTTTCCTTTTAATGTTTTGTTTTCTCTCGTGCTTTTGCTATACTTTTTGTCTTGATTGTTGAGATTCCATCTAACAAACAAAATGATATGCTAGCAGATTGGTACACTTCTCTGACGACCGATTTCTTTCTTTCTCTCTCTCTCTCTCTCTCTCTCTCTCTCTCTCTCTCTCTCTCTCTCTCTCTCTCTCTCTCTCTCCACACGTCTCTATTTATCTCTTCTCTCACCCATGCTTTCTCTTCTTCTCTCTTCCTTCCGTCTTCTTTCTATATTCAACGTGCTATCCTTTCTCCGATTTGAAAATTTGTAATTGCAATTTCAGCACATTTAATGTTCTACCTTTTAACTGCTCTAGTTTTTGCCATTGCAAAAACGCCACAAAATTGATTTGTTGATGAAGAGCAGATTTCAGTAAACCCTGAAAGGCTACAACAGTTTAGTGTAAACTGATTTCTTTTCAAGACTTTTTTCTATTCAAACACAAATGATATAAAAATAGTTAATTTGAACGATATGAACGCAAGGGGAAAAGCTTTACAGGAGTCATTTCAAATATAATCTTTAACAGTTTATGCGCCAGATATATTACATGAGTGATTTCAAGCATAATCTTTTACATGTATAGTTTATTTGCCCGGTATTACATGAGTGATTTCAAGCACAATCTTTTACATGTATAGTTTATTTGCCCGGTATTACACAGAACGAAAAAGAAAGAAGGAAAATAAACAGCTAGAACGAAAAAGAAAGAAGGAAAATAAACAGCTAGAACAAAAAAGAAAGAAGGAAAATAAACAGCTAGAACAAAAAAGAAAGAAGGAAAATAAATAGCTAGAACAAAAAAGAAAGAAGGAAAATAAACAGCTAGAACAAAAAAGAAAGAAGGAAAATAAACAGCTAGAACGAAAAAGAAAGAAGGAAAATAAACAGCTAGAACAAAAAAAGAAAGAAGGAAAATGAGACGGGACACACTGTATAATCACCTAAATAAAGAGTCGACTTAGGTTCAACAGTTATAGATTTGTTTCAATTATAAATTTTCAATGTTACTAATAAAACACACTTTGAAAAAAAATTTATAGAGAAGCCGGGATAAAGGGTATTGTTTCCTGAATAATAAATTTAAATTAAGCAAAGGTGGCCGGTTATATTGTTGCACAGTTCGTATTGCGTCCTTACGAATCCATAGGTAAACGTAAAGCTGTCGATCCCTTTTTCTATCCGCCACCCTCCTCCACCCCCATCCCCACACTCATGCACATTAATACGCGATCAGAATCATGCTGTATTCAACGAAAATGAATGCATACGTGTTTATACTGCCTTTCTGTTCACTCCTGCCCCATGGGGAAACAAAGAATAAGGCTCTGTCATTATGTGTCCAGTATTAAGGCCGCTCTCGTCATAAAACCGTCTCATGCTTTTGTCATGGAAATTGAATCGAAAACAAAAGCTAACTCTGCAAAAGGCACAGCCGAAAAGCTTTCTTATCCTCTTCTGCAATTAATGTTGTATACACATAAACACACTTGCACACACAAAACACATTAAATACACACACACGCGTGCATGAGCAAACACTCTGACACACCCACACTCATAAAGTCACACGCACGCTTAAAACAACCGCAAATACTTATCTCTCAAGCGTACTAACACGCATACTTACTATTTCACGCGTAATACACACTCAAATACATGTACTCACACACATACACACCGAAGGCAAACATATATAAATTCTAACGTACACTCTTTCAAATGCACTTAAATGCAAGCAGACATACATTCACACACAAGATACAAATTTACACACTCAGACACTTGCACTTTAGATAGATAGATAGATAGATAGATAGATAGATAGATAGATAGATAGATAGATAGATAGATAGATAGATAGATAGATAGATAGATAGATAAATAGATCAGGGATGACTTCAGTTAGATATTAAAGGACTGTTATGTGTAGTCTTTCGTTTTTGATTTATACAAAATTTTATTATTTCAGTCACTGCTACTAAATGTGTTAATTGCATTACGTACATGACAATTATTTCAATCTGATACACTCTCACGTAATAAATAGTGTTACACACTGTTACTGCACTTGTTAAATTCGCAGCTCCATAATAAGATTTTATTTCTGATTGTTTTCTATGGTCTTGCATGCAAGATGCTATCACGGCTGCAGTGCAACATTACATTCATGCATAATTTATATTGTTACATTTATATTAAAATATATATATATACGCTACTTGAAATGTTACTTTGTATATGTCGCATTATTATTGATTCTATATACTTTTTTCAAACCTTGACACGCTGTGCCTTTTAGAAGCATGAGTGTTATACATACACAACTTATATACACTTTTACGTTTAGAGTTGCTTTATATTATTACAAACCAGAGTTACCATTGCAAGCTAATTTAACGAGAAGACTATTTAATATGTTTACATATGAGAAGGCTATAAAGTACTATATATACAAATTTCCTATTTCTTTGTGTAGGCGTTTGTACACCCCGACTGAAAATGATACCAGCGTGTAGGAAAGATATGGATACAAATTCTAACGTCACAGCTGAAGGCAAAAATAAAAATAAAAAGATTTAATCACATAGTTTTTATGTCAAAATAGACTGTAGATAGGGGGGGGGGGGAATGAATTGGCTGTCAGTAATGTAACGAATACTATAGTATACTGGCTGTAACACACATACACAAGTACATCAAGGCCAACACACATTATTTGCTCAATGATAAAGATTTAGATCACGGTTCGCCCAACCCCACCCCCACCCACCCCGGACTCAGACACTGAAGCTCGTTCACGAGACTAAATTGAAGACTAAGGGAACGTCAGGTTTTAGTACTACGGACGTCTTCACTATCGCAATGGAAAACGATTTCCTCTTCGCTCTCTGTTGAACGCGGCCTTATGTCTCCGCGAAGTAGGTGCACAGTTGTGCATGAAACATTTAGATTTCACAGCATACATGCAATACCTGCCTACACGAGCGGTGATCCACCCACTCAGGTAAGTGTAACGATATCTGTTTATTATTTCTTACCATTTCTCTCTCTCTCTCTCTCTCTCTCTCTCTGGTCGAATGTTTTCACATTTCTCGGGAGAGGACAAGTAATATCGGCAACGCCCATTGGACACGTAACAAGTGTAACACCCACTTTGACTAATCTTCCTGATTTCTCAACACCCTGAATAGATTAGAATGGACTTGGACAGGACAACTGACTGAAGGAAGATGTAAGAAGCAATTTATAAAATAACGTGTCAAAACTGTACTTGTTTCAGCCTTACAGAAAGCTTGTTTTCGTTTTGAGGCTAAACATGGCCACAAGTTCTCCTTCCATTGGCGACACTGAGTGTGCGTGACTTGTGTTACGCACGGAAAAATGAAACGGCCAACACTTCTACCTGCACAATCATCACAACTGTAATAAAAGAAAGCAAACAAACAAATAAACAAAGCATGTCAACAAGCACAAACTGATGTTAAAATTGAGTCTGAAATGATAAAACGCATAATAACTGTTACGTGATTCGAACTAGAGCACAGGCTTACACAGTTAAACGCTGGAAATCAAGCACAGTGAATGCAGATCAAAAGTAACTGTTAATGAAAGAAATAAAACGCGGATAGACGTTAATGCTTCTTACTGATTGGCTTTTAGGGAAACATAAATTACACAAATACTAGCTGACGTCATTGAATGACTTTTCATTGTTAATAAAACAAATGAAACACGAGCAGGTATTAATTCTCCTGAGTGACTGACTGTTCAAGAAACATAAAACACGTGAAGACTAACTGATGTCATTGACTATTAAAAAGCTAGTGAAAATAATGCAAAGAGGATAACAAAACTCATATAATATTCTCAAAACACCTCATTATCAGTAAAGCACAGCAGACGAGAAAGCTCACCAATCTCATCAAATCACATCGTGATCGATAATTCAAAGTTCATCAAATATTTTCACATTATTACAAGTAATGCAGAGCAAACGACAAAGTTCATAACATTTTTTCAAATCTTCTCATTGTAAGTCATATAATAATCACATTTTCTTGTAATGTTGCTATTTATTTCATCGCTGTAAGAAAAAAAATAATTTAAAATAAATCTACATCACACCGTAGATATACGGAATTCCCCCTGATGTCCACAATTCACATCATGTACCAGATGGGTCTCAGTAAAATCAATGTTCTTAGGGCCGATAACTAACAAGACTTATTTAATGGCTTCCAGGAACCCTAAACGGGGACTATGCACTTCGTACTTCATTAGCTATGTTTTTTTAAATGTAAACACGCAGAAACGAAAATGACATACGGCTGATATATCACGTTACTAAAAATGAAAATAGGATTTATTTATTTTATTCGTGCACACAGTCATAAAATTTATGTTGACTTATGATTTCAGAACATTTTTTTAACACACAAAAGCCAGCCCAGGTCATACGCAATGCTTATCTTTTCCTCGTGTTTCCAGAAATCATTGTACAAAAAAATGAAATAGTATAGCGCTGAAATCAAAACCCCACAGATCGACTGAAGTAATTAAAGCGCGTGACAGAATGCTCGGCTGCGCAGCTCATTAGGGAAGTGCCGCGCAGCTGTTTCAAAATTCCGCGCAGTAGTTTTGGTAGCATACTCAAACAACCGCCAGTTCCGCGCACACAAGAAAAATATTAGAGTGAACGTTGGCTCTGACTCTTTATAATTAAGAAATATTGTTGACAGACCTTTCAAAACAGAGTCAGCACTGAGTAGAATGCGCGTCAAAACAGAAAGTGTTGAGTACATTTTCATCTTTGATCATGCCTGACGTCATTTATGTCATGGCTCACTCGGTAGCAGCTATTGTTTTCTGCATAGTCTGTTATCATTATAATAGAAACTTTACCCGACAAAAAGCTGTGAACTGTTTGTCCTCTTTTTTTGATAAGCAAAATGATTTACCCAACACGCTGCCGAAAGCTGCTAGTATAGTTTGCTTCGTTATCATTGAGAACTGGATTTATGGTAGGAGTGTAGGAGGGGTGGGGTGGGGTATCAGTTTAAGTCACCTATAACCAGACACTTAAGTCATAATACTTCAATGTCTAACATTTAAAAATGCACATTTAATACTTACATATATTCTTTGTTTATTTTATTTATTTTAAAGTTGCATCATATCAGTACAGGAAAGTATATCGCCATACGAACAGTGATCTTATACTTATGTATATTAACAGGCAATGTTTAATTAATTCAAGTTATTAATAACTTACGCATTCACAAATTCCGCAACTCATTGTGTAGTGATAACAAGTAACCGACTATGCGCGATATTTTAATTAACTCAGTGCGCACGAAGACACTTTCGTCATTAACTCAGTGCAAATGAAAAACACTTTGTCATTAACTCAGTGCGCATGAAAAACACTTTGTCGTTAATTTAGTGCGCACAAAGACACTTTCTCATTAGTTAAAGTGCACACGAAGACACTTTGTCATTAACTCAGTGTGTACGAAGACACTTTCTCATTAGTTATCAGTGCGCACAAAAACACTTTGTCATTAACTCAGTGGGCAAGAAGACACTTTCCCATTAACTTAGTGTGTACGAAGACACTTTCTCATTAGTTATCAGTGCGCACAAAGACACTTTGTCATTAACTCAGTGCACAGGAAGACACTTTCTCATTAACTCAGTGCACAGGAAGACACTTTCTCATTAACTCAGTGCGCACAAAAACACTTTGTCATTAACTCAGTGCGCACAAAAACACTTTGTCATTAACTAAGTGCGCACAAAGACACTTTCTCATTAACTCAGTGGGCAAGAAGACATTAATTAATTATAAGTGCACGTCACAGTCTGCATTTAAGAAACGTTTTAATTAAATTGTTTTTCACAATAGTGTATTGGTAATGGTACATCCCTAGATTGCACTGATGATAAAAGAAATGTTCTGTTCCCCTATGAAATAAACCATGAGTTAGACTACACGTCGGGTCACGTGGGCTACTTTCTCTGCTGCGCTTGGATCAATTGGTATCTTGGGGTGGGGTTGGTTGGGAAGGTTGCTGGAAAAAGACAAGGGACGTTGGTAATGATCAAAAGTGGTGAGAGATTTTGGAGAAAGACTGGGGAGACGGGGTGGGGCTGTTTAGAAAAGATCCTAGGGAAATGTGCAGGCATCAACAGCCACTGTTGACAGGCATGGCTGACTAGACAATTTCCAACACACACACACACACACACACACACACACACACACACACACACACACACACACACACACACACACACACACACACACACACCACACCACATACACATACAAATGTTAAGCTACTTCTGGCAGGCATGACTGAGTAAGCAAATTCCACACACAAATTTACGGGTGAATATTAAAACACGCATATTCTCCCTCCTCTCACACCCCCACCCACCCACCTACACATGTTCTTACATTCCTCGCCCTTATGTACTAGTTTCTTTAACAGGAAATAACATAGCATCTATTTATATACACCATTGCAACAAGAAATATAAAAAGGAACAAAACGTGTCAAGAAATTATGACGCCCATGAAAGAAGTCAACAGAAAAGAAAAAGAAGGGAACACTGCATTAATGCGACAAGAAATATGCCCAACACCGTCGTGACAAGAACGGGAAAATCCGTTTGCTATTTTAACGTTCAAAAGGTCAAGTTTTAGTCAGTCTTTCCCGTCGACAACGGCACAAACAAAATATAAAAACATAATCAAGGCTTATTGTTCCGGGGTGTCCGAAATACAACCATAAACACGACTGCACAACAACAACAAAGATCACGACATTTTTAGTAGCAGTAAGAACGTTTTGAGGTGTTCTGAATGCCACTATAAAACCCGACAAATCAATTTTTATTTTTGTTAATACTAAGACAGTTGAGTTCTGCGGCACCCCGAATATACATACTGTCGAATGTCCGAACATTTCAAACAAACTGGAAAAAAAAGAGAATATCATTAATAATTCAAAACTATGAAAAGTGGAAAATACTAAAGAATAAAAGTACTCTAGTGTATGAATTAAATAACAATGCTAAAAAAAAAAATGGCGACTACGTTGTTTCTTTAAAGAACGTCATAGGCGTTAAGATTTTACAGTTGAGACGTTTTACAGTCGAGTTGTTTTACAGTTGAGAGTTTTACAGTCGATATGTCCCATTATCTCTGAAGAGAAAGAGATGTTAACTCAGATGAAACGTTCCCAAACGATCCTGTCACTACAGGTATCACTCCTGCTTTTACATTCCAGTCTCTGGATTTCTAATCTGAGATCCTTGTATTATTTTTATTTTTTTCTTTCTTTTCTTTTTATGTTTCTATCATTTGGAACAGGACACCAATGATTGTTGCTGTTCTGTTAGACTTACTGAGCATAACAATGTCTGGACTTCGTGCAGGAATCACTCGATTTGTTTTTATCTCGAAGTCCCAGAGTAGTTTGACTTCTTCTGTTTTGGCGACTGCTTCTGGTTGGTGCATCCAGGCTCTTTCTGTGGCTTTTACGTCCATAGTTCTTACATTGATTCCTATGTATGAATTTTGCCATTTCATTGTGTCTTTTGGTGTAGTCTGTTCCAGCCAGAACCTGGCATCAGGGTAGTATATGTACTGTTGTTTCATCCATGGATTTGCAGTCTGCATTTTGAATCATTGGAAATTTTCATGATTTGTTATTTCGTGTTCAGTGCTTGATCTTGTGCAGATGTTATGAGTGCTTCTGTTCCTGCTTTCAATCCTGCTTCTTTCAACCATCTGTATGTTGATATTTCATCAGCTTGTCATGCATACTTCTATGGAGAGGTTATTGCTTCCAGGTACATGCTAATGCCTGTTGTACTGTTTTTTCTTCCTTGTTTCTTTGTATGTTTGTGGGGGTTGGTACAATCCACACATCTTTACTGCTTCTATCAGTGACTCATCTTTGCTGTTAATAACCCCTTCTTCAATGACATATTTGATTATCTTGAGACCTCGGCCTACCATCTTCCGAGATACATAGAGCTTGTCTACGTCTGATTTCGGGTGTAAGGCTTTATGTATTGTGAGTAATTTTCTTGTTTTTCTGTCCAGTTCATTTATTTCATTTGGTGTCCAATCTATGATCCTGCTTTTATGGACGATAATTCTGTCTCATTTCTCAAGGCCGAATTTCATGTTAATGTTCTCACTGCAGAACGTGTCAGTATTGGCCAGCGAGGTGATGTCACGTTCATTTTTACTGTATAGTTTTAGGTCGTCCAAATAGGTAGATGGCTGATAACCTGCCCACTTTCATTGTTATGCCTTTTTCTGGATATTTTATAATCAGAATTGTTTTTTCCATTTACCATCCAGACTGGCAAGGTGTCTGGTTTGTTTAATACGTCATGCAGTTGTCCAGCATATCTACCAAGTAAGCAGCGAATGTGTGTCAACCAGAATATTTGTATTTGGTCTCATGCCTGGGGCTTTCTAGTTTTGCCATCTTTCTTACTTTCTTCTTGATATCTTTCTCGGTGATTGTGACGTTACCTTGTTGAGGTGTGTCTTTATTCTTATCGTTCAGTTCCTTGATCCATCTGGCTGAAGTATTATGCGTATTTGGATTGCTCCAAATGTTTTTTCCCACAAGGTCTTGGTGTCCTGAATGTTTGGCGTCTGTTGTTCTGTTCTGGAATTTCCTTTGAATTCTTGGTATAGTCTTCCAGGTTCAGATTTGACTGTTTTGTTCCGTTGGAATTGCTGACCTCTTGTGGTGTATCTCTTCAGACAGTGTCTGAGTCCCAGTAGTCATTGCTCTATTTCAGTCTTAATGCTTCTGCAATTGAGATGGTATTTGTTGACTAATGTTGCTTTCAGTTTTTCGTTTATTATATATTGCTGCTGTCATTTGGCTTATTTCTTTCTTCGTGCACTTTTTTCTTTTTCTATTCCTCTCTTCCAAGAGGTACTATTGGTTTCATTGTTTGTACTTAACGCTGGCATTTTATGTTTTTCCAATTATTTTAGCAATGGCGTTCATTAGAGTATTGGTTTCTGTAATATCTTCTGTGGGGATGTGTTTTAGTATTTCATTTGCATTATGAACAACAACAACAACCGCAGCAAGAACAGAGATACAAACACCAACGTCGACAACAACAACAATGGCCATACTACGATCAATAGTAACCCTCTTGGGGATTTTTTAACCACCCAATGGCCGATATGATCCAGCTGTTGCTCGACCATTTGTAATGGCCACCAGCGCCCGCCTTCAGACATCCCAATGGACACTGGGGACAGCCACGTCAACAGCAACAACAACGACAACGCCAACAGTGAGGAGGTCGGGAGGTTGAACAACCTGGGCATAACCCGTGCACGCTAGGTATAGATCTGGTGTGTTACTAGCCTGGGCTCTGTAAGACACCCCCCTCCTCACTATAACATCAGGAATGGCCACAACAACAACACCGCCACTGCCAGAAACAACAACAACAACTCCAGCCCACGGATTACCAAGTTTGGAGTCCGCCTTTGCTGGCCAGACATGTTTTCGCAATGGACATATGCAGCAGAAAGGCACCTTCCCCTTCCTCTCCCCCACTCCCCCCCCTCACCAAGCGCAAAAGCAGCGGAAGCCGGAAGTGCCGCCTACATGACCAGCCAGCGCACCACTTGCAGAGAATCCCGAATTTTTGCTGGTTTGATTTGGTCAAGAGGAGAAAGTTATGTCTAGAAAAGCCATAGAATACCTGTGTAGACTAAAACTCTTATTGTAGAAAGAATGCTGGAATAATTTGCATGTAACCATGTTTACTAGTAATTTTATTGTAAATTTAGTAAATTGAGTGTTTTGTATTTTTCTTCTTAAGTCTAGAAAGAAACACATTGAAAATGTAAATATTTTTTTGCTCGTATTTAAAGCTTCTTAATTAATTGAGGCAATTATATATATCTATGTCTTTCATACTGTTGCAGTCAGGAAAACGTACAACTGGAAGATATGATGTACACATAAGGTTATGAGAAAAATAGAAGCAAGGTAGGCTTAAGTATATTGTTAGAGGAGAGCTGACACATGTACCAATTATTCTTACAGTGCTTCAAACCAGTCTTGTTTCAAGTCTCATTTCAAGTCTTGGTTTCAAGTCTCAAATTTGGAGTCTGAAGTGTGATGTTGGAAGTCCAAAGTTTGCAGTCTGATGTCTGCCATCCCAAGGAATGTCTCAAGTCATGATGATTAAGGAGGACAGAGCATAAGACACCGCTAACCTTACGTGTCGTCTTACGTGGCAATTCTTCCCTTGTTTCCATGTTGTGGAACATTCGGTGACTCTGTTGTGACATTCTATTGGACATTGAGAACCATCCTTGGACCTATACCTGTGTTTGTAAAAAAAACTATTCATCAGTGTATGAGTGTATTTGGACCAATTTTGTGCGTCACTTGTATTCTGACCAGCAGCCAGACCTGCACACCATGCTCATAATCCTATGCTTCCCTGGTAGTATCAGTGATGAGATCCACACTGATGGATGCATGAATGATGAGGTGAATTCATTTCCTGTTTCTTAAAACTTCTAATAATAACATATTGTTGAGTTCACTCTCATGGTTAATGAACTTCTATCAGAGACTTATTCAAATTATGAACAATATTTGGAGAGGCCTATGAACTATCGGTCTGAATGACTTTATTTGGTAGAAGACCTGAAGGATGTTAACTAATTAGAAACTTAACTTGTATTTATGCCTTGTGATCTCTTTATGTAAATCGTGAATAAAATTTTATTGATAATTTCTTTATATGTTACATTTCATAAAATTTATTAACTTTTCACTTTTCTATTTTTTTGACTAATTAAAAGGAAGTATGCAGGCTTATGAACTACAAAATTAAAGTCAGTCACGCATATTTAAGGAAAAGTTCCTCTTAAACTGGTAAAGAAGAACGTGTGAGGGGCGAGAGTGAAATTCCATGAAAACCTAACATTAATAGTAATTGCAGGAGGACATTTTGCTCTGGATGAATAACACTAGAGATGGGAGATAATTAGAGAATTATTGGTTTCTAGGGTTGACTTAGATTCTCTGACTCAAACGATGAGGACCCTATTGACGGGAGGATTAAATAGATCACTAATTAAGAGAAGTCGTTAATCCACCCAGTGATAAGAAATATCACTTTCACACTCTGTATTGAAGAAAATTATATAATGAGTCATTTAGTATTAGTATGCTTTTATTTATCAAGAAACTAGATAAACAAAACTTTAAAACGATAGTACTATGGATACGATCTATTTTCAAATGAGTGCCACATCTAGTTTGCAACAAGTGTATCTATTACCATGAGTACAATATGTAGATTGTAGTAAGTATATTTATTTTCCAATGAGTGCAATATCTAGTTTTAATGAGTATATCTATTTTCAAATGAGTATAATATATGGTTTGTAATGAATACATCTATTTCCCAGTAAGTATAATATCTAGTTTGTAATGAGTATATCTATTTTCAAATTATTATAATATCTAGTTTGTATTGAATACATACCGAAACAGTTAATGAGGCGCATTGATACTGACCGCAAAATCAATCAAAGTTTCGAGTGAACGTTAAAGACCAAGTGAAAAGGGAATCTAGGTCAAACATAGTTCATGAACGAGATTTGCCCCTTTACTAAGATACACAAATCCAAGCCCTTAGGGTAACATCAGGCAGAAATGACATCAGACATGGGGGTCAAATGGACGTCAATGTTAAATTTCTCTGGTACTTCATGTATATTTGATCCATTTCGTACTGATGACAGCAAAAGTTCAACTCTTAGTAATTCACACACCATTTCTAATGATGTTGGAGATACCGAGGAAACAATGATAGACTGATGAAGTCCATGTCTGATAGGTTATTTTTCTAATATAGTCAGTGTTACTACATAGGCCTAGCATATGTTTGTAGTCATCGTTAAGTTTATAGACATATTTTTAACTATTTGTATTATTAAAATGAGTTCTGTGTTATTTTTATATGAACGTATATATATATATATTAAAAATCTATACTAGCATTTAGATAATAACAGAATAGTTATGTTTTAAATAAGTGCTTATCATTCTGTATATAATTTTAAATTACTTATCTTACTAATGATGAACAATATCAAGAATAGCAGTAGTTATGATTATAAATGAGAGATTATTATTCATATTAAATTTTAATTACTATACTTACTAGTAGAGTACTTTCTTTTTCATATATATATTATGTTTACATGTGCAGTAGAATAAATTTTGCCTATCCCTATTTCTAAACTTAATTTTTATATAAATTGTGAAATGTCAAAGTGACACGACCTTGGGCAATGTTTGTGCTGATATTTTTAAGTGTCAGAGTTGGAGTAAACAACTCAGGTGGAGAATATGCTAGAAATTGCTGAAGCAGTCCAAAACAACTGGAGTAGTTTTTCTGACTAATAGTCTCACACTTGTTCATAACAGCTTCATCCAATGGGGATGGACCAAAAGCTATTTTGTTCAAAGTGATTAGAATATAGGATTTTCTTCATCACTTTGATTTTGACATAACTCAAGTTCAATCATATGGTAAGTTACTGATTGATAAAGAAAGAATGGACTTATATTTTGTACATGTTTGCTATTGACCTATAATTCGAATTGGAGAATATTTTATGTGATTGAACCATTATTTCTATGTTCACTAATTTGACTATGTTATACATTATACTTGTGAATTTTGATCAATGCTATATTTCTTATGCTGTATGTGTAATGGGATAATGAATACAATTGCAGGATTTGTAAGTTGAAAATATATGTGAGAGAGAAAGGAGTTTAGAGATGAATTATGCCTGAAATTTCATGCTGCCTTAATTTGACATTTTTTATTTCATAGTCTTGTACCCACTTCAGACTACAGTGATTATACCAGATCATGTTGGTGTGTGTATCCAGCATTGTCGTCAAAATTATCAGTAAACGTGTTACTGTAAGTGGATTTCTGTGAATTCCATTCGAGAGCCAATACAGCGAAAATTGAGGTTTGAGTTTAGTCTCGAGAATTCACGAACATTTCTTAAAAATTGGGGTATGTTGAGTATTGCACATGAAGATTCTAAAACACTCTGCATGATATGCTTTAATATGGCATGTGAAGTTCTGGATGAATCTACACTGTGTGCTTTGTGAGTGCTTCGAAGATTCTGGAACAGTTCTGTAAATGTGCCTAGAATGGGTACGTTAGACCATCACCTAATAAAAGAAAAGTAACTTGTTGCAAACCCTGTGATTGTGAACACATGCCAGGGACATCTGCCATCATTGACTTGATTCTAAGAATGGGAATTACTCCTTTCATACGGATTTATTCTTACCTGTAGCTGACCTAGATTCCATTTCACTTGGTCTTTAAGCAGTTACCATTCACCCAAACCCGTTTGTTTTGTTTCTTCGCTCACACGTCATTTCACAAGAGTAGGGGACTATTGCCTTCACTCAGTCCGCTCACAACCAGGATAAGAAGAATCGACTGGTCACGGTGTTAATTGTTACACGCTTCAGTGATCCACGTAGCCAAAACCCACTGAAACACAACAAAGCTGTGCGGATATTCGCTGAGTAAATAACTTCTCGGCTGAATCTTTAAGTCAACATCTTTGTCCCTGGCTTTGGCTGGTGGATTTGCTTATCGCCCATCTGCAAACATCAATCAGACGAACACCGCTATTTCTCCGTAATCGCTTTCTCGAAGCCCGGCCTGGTGTTTTTGATGCTTCCATTTCATTACTTTACTTCCATGTTAGAAAACCACACACGAAGTGTTCACTGGAATTAATAACGAACAAGGGGTAAAGGAGTTTGAGTGAATGCATACGTGTGTGTGTGTGTGTGTGTGTGTGTGTGTGTGTGTGTGTGTGTGTGTGTGTGTGTGTGTGTGTGTGTCTGTGTGTGTCTGTGTGTGTCTGTGTGTGTGTGTGAGTGTGTGTGTGTGTGTTCCCCTCTTAAGCGGGCAGGATACGTTATTTTATCTTCGATGACAAACATTAATTCCCTCCGTGAGTGATCATATAAATAAAGGACTCCCTTTTCAGCGGGGGTTGAGACCTCGAGTGTTCTTTTCAAACCCAAGTGAACAGAACGGCTGTAACAATAGACAGCACGACACTTTGGACCAGAAAATATAAAAAAAAAAATAATTGCAAAAGTTAGTTACTTAATTCCTGTCTGCGCTGTCAGGCCGGAGCGTGCGCTAATAACTGCAGGCATGGGGAGATAAGGCGAGGAGGATAATGCGAGTTGCCTGCACACGACCGATCCTTGGAATGTTGCAGTGGAATGTCGTCTTGGAATGTTCCATTGGCTACAGCTATAATTTTGTCTGCGTGCTGTGGGGAGGAACATGGTTATGAAAGTGTTAAATGAGATTCTTCAAGTTATTGTTCGTGTCCATTTGCCATTGTCCCTGATTTCGCAGACTGGTGCAGAGACTTAAGGTCTGTGAGTGAGTACGCAGTCTATAGCACACGGGACGTGATTTATAGACTATCCAATACATTAGGGATCGATTCCCGACCATGGGAGCGTGTTCCTTTTCTTTGCAAGATCATCTCATCATTCTTTCAATCTCTTGACGTATTTTACAATATAAATGGGTCATGACTTATGAAGAATTATCTTTAATACAAAGTCATAGTATATTCATGTAATTCTAGATCATAAATATTATTCTCCTTGTAATACAAGATCATAGCCAGTATTGTTCTTGTAATGCTCAGTCATAACTTGTATTGTCCTTGTAATGGTAGATCATAGCCAGGACTGTCTTTGTAATGTTGGATCGTAGCTAGTAATGTCCTTACAACAATAAATCATAGCTAGTACTGTTCTTACAACGATAAATCATAGCTAGTACTGTCCTTACAACGATAAATCATAGCTAGTACTGTCCTTACAACGATAAATCATAGCTAGTACTGTTCTTACAACGATAAATCATAGCTAGTATTGTCCTTACAACGATAAATCATAGCTAGTACTGTTCGTGTGATGTTAGATCGGAGCTAGTACAGATCCTGCCTGGTAGATAGATCACCACTAGAATGTGTATTCTAGTTCAGGAATCGCAAGTTAATTGATATGACACCATACAAACTTTGAGGAGGTCGTAAAATTTGTAATCCATGTTAAACCCACAACAGCCGAATAATAAGTGTCAAGCATATACTCATTCGTGCATTCACGCATACACTCACTCATACACTCAAGCAAACACTCACATACACTCACGCATATACTCACATACACTCACGCAAACACTCACTCATACACTCACGCAAACACTCACTCATACACTCACGCAAACACTCACTTGTACACTCACTCATACACACATGCAAACACTCACTCATACACTCACGCAAACACTCACTCATACACTCACTCAAACACTCACTCATACACTCACGCAAACACTCACTCATACACTCACGCAAACACTCTATATACAAAAGCAAATAATAAAGCAGACGCAAAGGCCAAGACGCTAACGTCAATGAAAAGCAGACAAACTAACACATTATAGTACGTACACACAAACAAGCACGGATATGTAAACAGACTTAGGTAATGCAATTCACAAACCATACCCAAACTCAAACACAGCTCGCACCATATACACGCGCGCGCCATACGCAAACCACACCTCACAGCCCCTCCACCTCACGTGCAATCTCTATGTGTTTTCACAACGTATCATCGGAAGTACACTCACAAATACTGGGGAGAAAACTTACATAAACCACACAAACGTACTCAATACGCATGCGTACACAAGCTCTGCCATGTCGCTGCTCGAGTTCGCCATAGAGAGAAAGAAGAAGAAACATTAAAAAAACAAATCAAAACATCACAAGTAACAAGGCTAAAAGGCTCTTTCGCCACGACACGCAAAGCCTGAAACCACTAGCATTCGGCGGCAACAACTGCAAGCCAAACCGGAAGCTATGCGGGGACTAGGAAAGCAGCAATTAAACACGTGCAGCAAATGCAGCTTGCAGCTTGCCGGGCTTGACAAAAACTGAAAAGACAGGGAGTAATCTTTATAGATACAAAGCAAATTTCGTCTTCAGATTAATTGAAATAAACTAACGGGCTAATAAAAACATTCATTCAAAAGTGGAATTGTTTGTTTCTATTTTTTGTTAAATTGTAAATGGAAGATCATTTTGAGTTGTGTTACTATGTTGGTAGACCCAGTGTGTGTGGTTCTCCTTACATTGATAATTTGCCTACCTATCTTGCATATGTATTTCCGTTCTATTGTATTCATTGAGCTTTGTGTCAAGTGCTAGATACAAAGTTTATTAGCACTTCGGCTTTTAGCAAATAGAACCAAGAGGTATTTTTCGGAATGCTCTCTGTTCGATAGGCTGTCTAGAACTCTAGATAGTTGTGTTGTATGCGTGTGTCTGTCTATCTAGCTATATGTGTGTCTATCTAGCTATATGTGTCTGGTTATCAGTCTGTTTTCCATTTACATATGTTAAGAAGAGCAGAGATGACATGACTAATCTATCTATCTATTTGTCTGTCTGTCTGTCTACCTATCTGGCTGCCTGCCTGCCATCTATCTATCATTCTATCTATCTATCTATCTATCTATCTATCTATCTATCTATCTATCTATCTATCTATACCTCGCAAGATCAAGCACATAGCTCGTTGCAAGAGCAACACTTTCCCATTGAACTTTGATCCTGAAACATACATATATAATATATATATAATATATATATATGGAATGATTCTTGGAAAGTGTAAGCATTTTTCTGTCCCAGATACGTATACAGAGAAAAGAAAGATGAAACTATGCCGACAATGAATTTTAAAAAAAACGTTAAAGCAACACAGAAAAAAAGAGGGGGAGGGAGGGGACCCACCCACAGGGAAAAAATCTTGCATGTCAACAGACGTAATGAAAACTGTGCGTGTATGATTAAAACCCGTGCAAAGAAGCAAATGGGGCGCGCGCGCGCGCGCGCGTGTGTGTGTGTGTGTGTGTGTGTGTGTGTGTGTGTGTGTGTGTGTGTATGTGTGGCGGGAAGGGTGTATATCCATCGGACCAATCAGCGCCTTTTCAGGAAAATGAGGAATTCACTATCCTTCCCGCTCTTTCTTAATCGGAGACTTCGTCTGCTCCCGTGCCAGTAAGACTTTCAAAATAACTTATTGGAATATCTGTTTCTGAAGGTAATCCCGACACCTAAATACAATTCTGCTTCTAAGCACTAACATCACTCTACCCTCCGCTGATAGTTTTCTAAAATTTAATTTATTATTATTTAAATTAAATTGCACACGATTTCTAACGCGTACCAATCGTGGACCAATGAATGATTCAGATGTAAGTAGGTCACAAACTTACTTGTATTTTTGCATAAATCTCCGGAATATTATTTAATATGACCTTACTAAGGTCTTGACAAATATTCCTAATAAAATAACGCATCTTATAGACTTACAGTGGTACTGAGGAATTGAACACACTAACTAGTGTATTCCAGATTACAGCTTATCAAAGTCGAGCAAAAAGTTCCGTTCCAAAGAAGACGACGGTCGTTACCAGTGAACAAGATAGCCACTTTCCGTGTTTTGAATTGAACACGCAAACAGTCAGAGCCGGAAGTACCCGAGAGGAGGAATGGCAGTGTCCTTGACTTGCCAATACTTAAAATAATTATTTTAAAATAGAGAAGACGAATTCCACTTGTCTTCCTGCAAATCGCTTCAAATTGAAGTCGATATTATCTTGTTTAAGAATGCTCTTCGCTTCTTGTGTATTATTTTAGACATTTTCGCGAGAACAAGGATGTGATATCTATTTCTGTATCCACCATCTGGCAGACCGTCTGAAAACAGTTATCACCCACCCGTAATTAGAAAACAAAATACTAGCTGCAAACTACATGCCGTTAAACAGAATTTCAAACCGGAAACCTGCAGAGGTGCTAAAAAACACTGCGGGACAAGCAAGACGTAATTCGTGCAACACTAGGACCAAGTTTAAAGGGTTAATTTGATCAGTATCTAAGGAATGAATGTCATTCATGTATCAGTTTAACATGATAATTGACTGAATCATGATCTCTGATTGGCTATGTCGAAACACTGCTAAAATGCTACATTTTGTTTGCAGAAACTTTGTATTTCAATTGTCTAGTGACATAAACAAATTTTTCTTTGCGGAATACTCTGTTCATCTGTCTCTTTCAACGGTGAATAATTAGTACTAAAAGCAGGAAGAAGCTTGGGTACTAAAATCCCAATTTCGAATCTAGGTCAGGAAACTACATTCGGATCATTCAATATGTGCATTAATCATTGGCATTAACATGCATATCTATGAAGAATTGAAGAGCAGCAGGCGTAAATACATGCCACATTAACAGGCATATACCGACAACAGGTGTGCATGCATTAGACATTAGCCGAGTTGTCCAGTTGCCCAGTTGTACAGATAAATCAGCACTTAAAATCAACAGGCATAGGTCATAAACATTCAGGGTCGGTAGGTCTACGAATTTTAGATTTGAAAGGCAACAGGCATATATGTAACAGGCATTCGATGTCAATAGATTTACGATATTCAAGTACAACAGACATTCGCTTCAAGTGTACACTTCCGTGTAAGCAAACACTATTAATTTGCCAACAAACATACCCATTAAACATTCATTGTCAACAAGCACACCCATTATTTATTTATATATATAATATATATTCATTATCAAGAGCGTCCATTAAACATTCACTGCCAACAAGCATACCCATTAAACATTCACTGCCAACAAGCATACCCATTAAACATTCACTGCCAACAAGCATACCCATTAAACATTCACTGCCAACAAGCATACCCATTAAACA
Source organism: Sinotaia quadrata (assembly GCA_028829895.1). Classification (NCBI taxonomy): domain Eukaryota; kingdom Metazoa; phylum Mollusca; class Gastropoda; order Architaenioglossa; family Viviparidae; genus Sinotaia; species Sinotaia quadrata. The sequence goes on along the minus strand of CM054177.1, from coordinate 15,109,963 downwards.
TTCACTGCCAACAAGCATACCCATTAAATATGGGTGTACACGTTTGTTTGAATTTTAAAAATAATATAAAATGTAAACACTACAATATATATATATATTATAAAAACACTTTATTATTTGATTATCTTTTTATTTCAAACGAGTGTCAATTGGGATTACAATTACTAACTTCATCCTGCAATAAATATTTAATCTGTTCTGAAGACAGCTATTGGTTATCTCCCATGATCACAAGCTTAAGTTCACCACCGTCGAAAATGTCCGTGTTCCGAATTCCGTTAAAACTATAAATTTATTTTAGTTCGCCCGTGAACGAGAGAGAGAGAGAGGTTAATATAACTCATTAGATTATATCTGATGCAACAGATAACATAACTGTTTATGGTCTGATGACCACATCACAACTGTGTCATCCTGATAATCCTAGCTATGACAGGTAGCAATTATTAGGTATACGCGTTACCGCACGTATTCTTCGGTTGACAGAAAAAAAACCCACCCCCATCCCCATCCCCAAACAATGTGCACCAGTCGTGTCAGTCAGTGGACCGCAAGTCTCTTCAACACGAGATACAAGTCTGCCACGCTCATTTCCACTGGTGAGAATTCATTCACCTTGGTTTTCTTCGCCCTGGTGAACTGGTTTTTCCACGGCTATCGATCCCTTCGGTGGTTGGAAGGCGATCAGGAGTGAACGCCCTTGGTTTCCGTGAAATCTCGAGTCCAGGTTAGACTTTATCAGCTCGACACAAGGACGTCCGTGTTCACTAAATATATATTATACGTAATTTACGAAAAATACAACACACTTAACGATTTTGGTCAAGTGCTGGCTCTCTCTCTCTCTCTCTCTCTCTCTCTCTCTCTCTCTCTCTCTCTCTCTCTCTCTCTCTCTCTCTGTACGTGTATGTGTGTGCGCGCGTATGTAAGGGGAAGAAAACTCAGAAATGAAACGGGGAGGGGGGTCAGAAGGTGGGCAGGGGGGAACAGGGAGAGCGGGGAGGGGGGGGGAAGGAGGTATTGTGTGTTAATGCATTTGGAATTACTTTTCAATCACACACAAGGTACTACCGGATGAGTGTCCCTACTGATCAACTGCCCCGCAAGTTATTTTCCCTAACCCATCCCAGAACAGCACAACTACTCAGTGGTCTTGTAATATGGCGTCCCAAGAAAAAGAGCGCACGAACAGGACCAAAATCATGGCACTATCTCAGCAGAGAGGAGGTACATATCTCTCAAACATTTACCTATATGATTTTATTTTTGTTTTAGTTTATCACTGACACTGACAGATTTAGAATTGTGCAGATACGGTGCCCAGTGACCTGGTTACCTGGTTTAGTACCCGCCAGTTTATCAAAAATCCTTTGCCACATCGCAGTTGACAGTGCATGTGTACTGAGACCACAATTACATGCTTTGGTTTTGCTATTTCTAACTAACTTCACAATCGCATACAAACGTGAACTTTGTTTCAATTTCGAGACCCAAAGCTGATAAGCACCAATCACAAAATGCTCTGTCCATACATAGATAGATAGATAGATTGATTGATTGATTGATTTAAGACTCGGACAATATCCAGTTGAACTACTAGGCTAAACAATGCGTCCATACCTTAGTCACATGCTGATATACAATAGACGTGTGTTATTTCAACCCAAACCTCACTGCTACGTATGTTTATTGTTATCACATGCATTAGTTGAAGTGTCATTTTTCAAGGTCACATGCCTGTTCCTTTATTTGTATGAGTAGACTTCATTGCTTTACTCTTCCGCTCCCTGTCTTGTCTTTAAAAAACCACCATGTATTAAAAGTCCACTGTTCTTTTAAATTAGCATGTATTAAAAGTCCACTGTTCTTTTAAATTAGCATGTATTAAAAGTCCACTGTTCTTTAAAATTAGCATGTATTAAAAATCCACCGTTCTTTTAAATTAACATGTATTAAAAGTCCATTGTTCTTTTAAATTAGCATGTAATAAAAGTCCAGTGTTTTTTTTAAAAATTAGCATGTATTAAAAGACCACTGTTCTTTTAAATTAGCGTGTATTAAAAGTCCAATGTTCTTTTAAACTAGCATGTATTAAAAGTCCACTGTTCTTTGAAATTAACATGTAATAAAACTCCACTGTTCTTTGAAATTAGCGTGTATTAAAAGTCCACTGTTCTTTTAAATTATCCTGTATTAAAAATCCACTGTTCTTTAAATTAGCGTTTATGTATAGATAACCAAAGAGTACTTGGACTGGACACGTACAACAGTGGTGCTATTAAAATGTTATGTAATCAGGTTCACATGCTTATGTTCATACTTTCATATCCTGAACGTGAAATTGGAACCCAGGAAGACAGACTTATCAAAGACTCAAGCAAAAGTTGTGCCAGAGAACGCTGTCATGTCTTAGTCGCATGACAAAACACACGTGAAGTGTTTGGACATGATGTTTTCGTTTCTCTGTGTCACAAGTCTGATAAAAATGTCCGACCTGATGACCCACTTGCCTTGTTTACTTCAAATTCGAATATTTGAAACCCTTGGCCCTTTGTTCAAAGCTTCCCTTTTCTAGGTGCTTCTAGAACAGGTCAAGATGTTATGTAACTTTAGGACCATTGTCCAGTTCTCGAACCAACCACATGCTTTGCGAACAGTCACGTGATACGCAATATACCTTTCTATATATGTACCCACACGCTTCCGCTCCCTCACTTCGAGCACATTTTAGCTAATTCCATCAGCTTACTCGGGTCGTGAGAGGCAGCCGGCGCCATAGAGAATCAAGGTACCCTTCGACTTCTCTCAAAGGTATCATTTTATTTAATAGTATTTGCCTATGTATTGTTTAAGTATGTATTTGTGCTATGTATTATATGATTTCCATATACACTTGAGCATGGTTCAGAGAAATAGCTGAAAACCTATATGTTACGGAATATAAATTTATTGTAACCATTTTTCCATTTCTGTACTTTAATTTATATTGTTTTAATTCACTAAGAGCCAGAATGCTGCGCTCGATATGAATTCTTCATGTAATTCAATTATTGCGTGTAATTTAAATTGTAAATTGTGAAGCGCTCTGTCGGCTTGAATTACCCCTTGTATGAACATTAATTTAACGTTGTATCTATTTTATTGCTTCATACGTCATGACTGTTAAATGGAACACATGTGAGACGATTATATTGTAAGCGACGCGAGGTCGAAACTCTTTGTTCAGCGCATTTAATTGAGCCATGCCTAGGTAGGACCTGTTAGGTTGAGAATTATATCCAAACACGTTGCACCCACAGGTCGGCTCATGGTTCATGTTCACCCATGCCTCACCTGCACTAGCTTATTGGTGTAAGCGTGTCGAAATCCACTCTGAGGGCCATGCTGCAAAAATTCCAGTTCCTAGCCACTAACAAAGGGACATCATTCCTTATGCACCACGTGTGTCGTAAAAGGGGGACTGAGGGAACGAATCAGCATGACTGAGTGTTGAGACCAAGGATACAAGAATAGAGCTAAGTGCAAGATCAAGTGTACAGATCTCAAAGGAACACTTTTCTGGCAATTTAGATTGACTAAAATCAGGCATAGGCGCGTAAAGACAGAGTGAAGACTATTCGCGTTGCATTCGATTTATTGTTAATTTGTTAAACTTTATTAAATCTTATTTTCTTTGTTAATACCTCTTAGTAGTTGATTTCTATGCACAATAGACCAATTAGATTAATTCTTAGATTTGAATGGGGGCGGATGAGCAGAAAGATTGATGACGAGTGCATATTAATTTAGAGGGATTTAACTGTTTTCAAATCTAGCTAAAAGTTCGCAGTTTATTAGTCTGTAAATTTGTCGTCTGAACTACAAGACGCACTTTTAATTAGTCAGATAATAAATTGAGCAACCAGTCTGCGTAGAATATGAGAGGAAGAATTAATTATATTTAAAGTCTTTTAATTATTCTAAGCAGGGTCTTTAAATAAATACTGGAAACGTAACAAGTGTGGGTCGTCGCGGGATTGATATGTATTAAATTGTAAATTGTAACATTTTTATACATAGGGCGCATCATAACCTAGAAACGAACGAACGAACAGAATTGCCAATTGTTCTTTTGATTTTTGTATCACTGATTTTCTTTGCTTTTGTTGTGACATGTGCATGTATTCTTTTGCAGAGTAGCGTGCATGTTAGTTAATGTTGATATATTTAAGCGTAGTTAAATATGTCATGTTAGCTATTGAATGATTTATTTAGTATTGTGTTACTGAGTACTTCATTGTGAGGAGTCGAAGGTTATACCGCCAGCTAGGAGAGTTATCGGTAGTAACAGACTTCGGACTATTATATTTAGGGTGCTAGATATAATGTGTAATGTTGTATGGTAGGAGCCGTGACATTACGAAAGTCTTGGAACAGCGGACACTGTGACAAGCAGGTGAAACGTGTAAGAGTTAACGCGCAATTTATTTCGGAAGGTGTTCTGAGTAAATTAAATAATTTTTGTAAGGTTGTAGCCTAAAAGTTATTTTCGGGATAAGCGGAGTTATCGCCGACGGTTAAAACACACAATTCACGAGATACATTCTTATTGTAGCCAGCGCGCTAAGACAGTAAAATGGATCGCAAACAGGTTATCGAAGACCTGAAAGAAACCGGTATCATGATAGGATATCAGGGTGACGAACTGACTAGCTACATCAAAACTGAGCTAGAGAAAGCGGAAAAGGAGAAAGAAAGAGAAAAGGAGAGAGTAGAAAAAGCGGACAAAGAAAGGCAAGAGATAGAAAGGGAAGAACGGTTAGCTGCCCGCGAAGCTAAGAAGTTAGAGGCTGAAAGACTAGCTGAAACCGAGGCTAAACGCATCGCAGCGGACACAGAAGCAAAACGCATCGCAGCGGATACAGAAGCCAAACGCATCGCCGCAGACGCGGAAATAAAACGGTTAGAATGGGAAGTAAAGAAACTAGAAGTTACCAATCCAAACCGTGATCGCAGAAGCAGTGGTGATTCGCGTTCTAGCGATGGAAATAATCACAGTAGAATTGAAAATATCATTCCAAAGATAAATATGGTCCCATTTGATGAGAACAAAGATCAAATAGACGCGTATTTAAAAACGTTTGAAAAGTTAGCCAGAGCAACAAGCATTCCAGCGGAACATTGGGCGATAAATTTATCGGGGTTATTGCAGGGCAGTGCGAAAAACGAGTTCAATAAGCTTAGCGATTCTGAGTCAGATAATTACGACACAGTCAAGGCCGCATTATTGAAACGTTACAAACTCACAGCAGATACTTACCGCCGTAAATTTAAACAGGCCACGAAAGCCAGTTCAGAGACGCACGCACAGTACATACGACGTGTAACTGACTTGTTCCAAAGATGGATAGATCTAGCCGAAACTCCACAGACGTACGCAGGTCTTAGGGATGAAATGATAAAAGACCACATTCTCGGGTCGTACAGATCAGATCTACTGATTCACTTAGCAATAAGGGAAAAATCTACGCTAGAGGAGATAGGCAACGCCGCCGATCGCTTTGATGACGCACATTCTCAATTCTCGAACGCACACGCGAACAGCAAGTCTCGACCGAACGAACCGCAGACTCGAAAGGATAAGAAAAATGACGGGAAGGCACCTAGTGAGCGTGATGATAAAACATCTAAACCCGACACTAAAAACAGGTCCGACAAACAGAAAGATAAAAAGAATCTTGCATGTTACACTTGTGGTGATAGTGGCCATTTTTCACGAACATGTCCTGAAAAGAAAACAGCTAAGGTTTACGCAGTAGAAAGTCATACACCAAAAACAGAAAAGTCGAATCGAACACCAGTACAGGCAAACGGTCACGATACAATCGCTTTGCTTGATACAGGGTGTGAGCTAGACGCTATTGTAAATGCATCATTAGTTAACCGTACCGACTACACAGGGGAGACAATCTCTGTCACCTTTGCAAACGGCGAACAAGACATTTTACCAGTAGCTGAAGTCTCGATTGTTTCAGACTTTGTAGAAGGAACAGTCAAAGCGGCAGTTATGGAAAACTCACCGCATGACGTGATCCTTGGTTGCAAGTATGTTTTGCCGTGCAAAAAACAAACTTCAACTGAACCACCACTGGTTAACGCTGTAACCAGAGCAGCGAGTAGTAAAGACAAATCTGTAACTGCACCGATGTCTGCCGCACCAGCCGTAGATAAAACAACAGTTAGCGAGATTAAAATATTACAAGCTGAGGACGAAACACTAGACAAGTTACGCAGACAAGCTGTACTTGTTAGTGACGTCAACACTGACGATTCGAATAAGAAAGCGTGCATTATTCTGAAAAAGGGTTTATTGTACCGCTATTCGAAAGTGGGAGACGAATTTCGGAAACAATTAGTCGTTCCACAAACCAAACGAAAGGACGTATTACGATTAGGTCATGAGAGTCTTTTTGGTGCACACATGGGTGTACAAAAAACAACTAGTCGTATTACAAGTGAGTTTTATTGGCCGGACATCACTGCCGATATCCGTAGATTCGTGTTAAGTTGCGACACATGCCAGAGAACACAGTCTAAAAATTCAATCAGACCCGCACCGTTAGGAGAGCCTGAACTGATCAGTGAGCCCTACAAACGCGTAGCAATGGATTTGATTGGGCCTATAATACCCACATCAACGAGAGGTAATCGATACGTGCTGACCACTATTGATTACGCAACAAGATTCGCCGACGCAGTACCATTGAAAAATATTGATACTGAAACTGTCGCCGAAGCCCTTTTCGGTCTTTGGAGTCGTGTTGGAATTCCTACTGAAATTTTGACGGATCAGGGGAGTCAATTCATAGGCAACGTAATGAAGGAAGTAAATCGTTTACTTTCCATCAAACATCTTACTTGCACACCATACCACCCCCAGGCAAATGGTCTGATTGAAAAATACAATGGGACATTAAAAACAGCACTTAAAAAGCTCGCCACAGATAAACCGAAAGACTGGGACAGATACATCCCTGCCCTACTATTTGCATATAGGGAAGTGCCACAATCTTCCACTGGATTTTCACCATTCGAGCTACTTTACGGACGTACTGTACGCGGACCGATGATGATTTTGAAGGCACTTTGGACTGATGAAAAGACAGATGACGAAGTTAAAACAACTTACACATACGTCACTGACTTAAGAAACCGTCTTGAAACTATAGGCAAGATAGCACGGGAAAACTTGACGATAGCTCAGTCTAGACAGGCAGAATATTACAATAAGCACACCAAACCTAGAGAATTTGAAGTTAATGACAAAGTGTTACTGTTGCTTCCTGAAGCACATAACAAACTTCAGATGAAATGGAAGGGGCCCTTTGTAGTTACCGCCAAGCTAGGGGGACTGAACTATAAGGTGCAGACAGGAAAGAGAGAGAAAATCTTTCATGTTAACCTACTCAAAAAGTACATAAGCCGTGAGGATCAAACCACTCAAGCTGATTTTGTCGTAGCGACGATAGTTACAGAAGACGAGGGGGATACTGATTGCGTCACTGGTACTTTACCAAACTGTCCTCTACAGACGGACGAAACTGTCAAAGACGTTAGGGTAAATGAAGCCTTGACAGAAAGACAGAAAAAAGAAGTGAATGAATTGCTTAATGAGTTCTCATCTACTCTGACAGACAAACCAGGGTTGACAGACTTAATAGAATTTTCACTGAAGCTGACTGACAACAAACCGATACGTTTGAAGCCGTATCCGTTGCCACACGCTAAGATAGATGACGTTAGACGTGAGATTAAGACTATGCTAGATCTAGGGGTCATAGAGAAGACTGACAGTGCCTACGGATCACCCATCGTGTTGATTAAAAAACGTGATAACTCGTTCCGTTTTTGCGTAGACTACCGCAAACTCAATCAAGTGACAGAGTTTTGCGCCGAACCTCTTCCTGATCCGGATCTCATCTTCACTAAGCTAGCTAACGCTCATTACTATACCAAAATAGATTTGTCACGCGGTTTTTGGCAAATCAAGGTCAAGGACACTGATCGACACATACTAGCTTTCACTACACCAGTAGGAAACTACACATGGAAAGTTATGCCTTTCGGAGTTTCAAACGCTCCAAGCATTTTTTCTAAAATGATGCGGTCATTGTTAGAACCACTGTACGGACGTGGAGTTGAGAACTTCATGGATGATTTAATTCTAGGCACCCAGACATGGGAGGAGCACTTAACACTCTTACGAGATGTACTAGCCAGATTAAAACAAGCCAACCTCACTGCCCGCCCTACGAAGTGTGAAATAGCACAATTCTCCTTAGACTTCTTGGGACACAAGTTGAGTCATGGAACTATGTCGCCAAGTGAAGCTAAGATAGCACAACTTAAGGACACTTCACAACCGCTAACAAAAACACAAGTTAGAAGTTTTCTTGGTCTTGCTAATTACTACAGAAAATTCGTACCAGATTTTAGTGCCATTGCATGTCCTCTGACTGACTTGACACGTAAGAATATGCCTACAAAAGTAGTGTGGACTGATGCATGCCAAAACGCTTTTGACACACTGAAATCTAGACTGACTTCAGATTTAGTTGTTAAACTGCCAGATCTGACAAAACCATTCTTGTTAAGGACTGATGCTAGCAACACAGGATTAGGAGCAGTGTTATTACAAGAACACAATGACACCAAACACCCAGTTGCATACGCAAGCCGTAAACTCACAACTACTGAACAGAAATATTCCACCAGTGAAAAGGAATGTCTTGCGATAGTTTGGGCTATAAAAAAGTTCGAGAACTATTTGTACGGAAAAACCTTTGTCATTGAGTGCGATCACCAGCCGTTAGCCTTTCTCGGACAGGCGCAATTTACGAACAGCCGTTTAATGCGTTGGTCTTTGTTTCTGACACAGTATGACGCAAATATTCATTACATCAAAGGGTCTTTGAATGTTGGCGCAGATTACATGAGTCGTGCTTGATGCCATCAAGTGCCGGTACTGATAGAATGTTGTTTAATCAATTAACTGAACCCTACGGATTCCTTCCTGTAAATATGAAATATAGTTGCACACTTTATTTCTAGGAATGTTGAAATTTTTTTTTGTGTAAATTTTTCTTCATTGTGGACTTCTACATTTTATCATACATAATTTGTAGGAGGCATTTTATCTTTGGTAAGATAAACGCCTCAAAAGCAAGGGGGTGTCACAAGTCTGATAAAAATGTCCGACCTGATGACCCACTTGCCTTGTTTACTTCAAATTCGAATATTTGAAACCCTTGGCCCTTTGTTCAAAGCTTCCCTTTTCTAGGTGCTTCTAGAACAGGTCAAGATGTTATGTAACTTTAGGACCATTGTCCAGTTCTCGAACCAACCACATGCTTTGCGAACAGTCACGTGATACGCAATATACCTTTCTATATATGTACCCACACGCTTCCGCTCCCTCACTTCGAGCACATTTTAGCTAATTCCATCAGCTTACTCGGGTCGTGAGAGGCAGCCGGCGCCATAGAGAATCAAGGTACCCTTCGACTTCTCTCAAAGGTATCATTTTATTTAATAGTATTTGCCTATGTATTGTTTAAGTATGTATTTGTGCTATGTATTATATGATTTCCATATACACTTGAGCATGGTTCAGAGAAATAGCTGAAAACCTATATGTTACGGAATATAAATTTATTGTAACCATTTTTCCATTTCTGTACTTTAATTTATATTGTTTTAATTCACTAAGAGCCAGAATGCTGCGCTCGATATGAATTCTTCATGTAATTCAATTATTGCGTGTAATTTAAATTGTAAATTGTGAAGCGCTCTGTCGGCTTGAATTACCCCTTGTATGAACATTAATTTAACGTTGTATCTATTTTATTGCTTCATACGTCATGACTGTTAAATGGAACACATGTGAGACGATTATATTGTAAGCGACGCGAGGTCGAAACTCTTTGTTCAGCGCATTTAATTGAGCCATGCCTAGGTAGGACCTGTTAGGTTGAGAATTATATCCAAACACGTTGCATCCACAGGTCGGCTCATGGTTCATGTTCACCCATGCCTCACCTGCACTAGCTTATTGGTGTAAGCGTGTCGAAATCCACTCTGAGGGCCATGCTGCAAAAATTCCAGTTCCTAGCCACTAACAAAGGGACATCATTCCTTATGCACCACGTGTGTCGTAAAAGGGGGACTGAGGGAACGAATCAGCATGACTGAGTGTTGAGACCAAGGATACAAGAATAGAGCTAAGTGCAAGATCAAGTGTACAGATCTCAAAGGAACACTTTTCTGGCAATTTAGATTGACTAAAATCAGGCATAGGCGCGTAAAGACAGAGTGAAGACTATTCGCGTTGCATTCGATTTATTGTTAATTTGTTAAACTTTATTAAATCTTATTTTCTTTGTTAATACCTCTTAGTAGTTGATTTCTATGCACAATAGACCAATTAGATTAATTCTTAGATTTGAATGGGGGCGGATGAGCAGAAAGATTGATGACGAGTGCATATTAATTTAGAGGGATTTAACTGTTTTCAAATCTAGCTAAAAGTTCGCAGTTTATTAGTCTGTAAATTTGTCGTCTGAACTACAAGACGCACTTTTAATTAGTCAGATAATAAATTGAGCAACCAGTCTGCGTAGAATATGAGAGGAAGAATTAATTATATTTAAAGTCTTTTAATTATTCTAAGCAGGGTCTTTAAATAAATACTGGAAACGTAACACTCTGTCAAATGTCAAGCTGTACAAAGGACACATTTCGGTTTCTTTATTTGTAAACACATTTACTCGTATATGTAACACAGTCCGTTGGTACGATGATTGTTTTGTTTCCTTTCATCAACTCCAAAAAATAAAAATACAAGGTCGTAATTCGTTTTCATTGCCTTTTAGGGTTAGGGAACTGAAGAGTAGACAGCAGAGTTTACATCTAAGGATTTACCATAGAAGTGTAATGCAATTACGTTTATTCGTTTTGCTGCCGTATATAAAATGAAAGTTGGTTAAAAATGAAAAAAAAAAAAAAATCTGAGCACGATCGCTACATTATAGTAGCTCTTAACGCTTACAAAATGGCCGCTATGTTCAACATTAAAAACTTTAAATTAGGGTGAAGGGCAGCGTGAAATCGGTCTAGGCTGGAAGTGTTTCCCATATGAAAGCAAGTAAGGCGAAAGTCATTTGTAAAGAAATCCCAGTAAACACAGTAAAACTGGAACCCAAGACCCCTCTACACGCGAAGCTGTTGCATTTACATGGCTGCCACAAAGGTTCCCGATAAGAGCACAACTAATGATAACTAAGGATAACTAATGATAACAATTCGTTAATTAGAGAATGCGGAACTAGAACGACACAAACTCTACACGCACGCACGCACGTAGTGACACACGAATCTATTTATTTAAAGATAAAAGGCGTGGAACATCGAACAGTGAGCGTGGTGAAAATATTTGATTAGATACTGTGCTGAGATCGAAGAAGAATGGCGATTACATATACACATTGTAATTAAAAGAAACAGATAATTATCAAAAATATGTTGTGTATGTTCACTGCTTTCTTTCTTAAATATTTGCGTGCGTGTGTGCGCGTGCATATTAGTTATCTTCCTACCCAAACCAGTCCTTTTCAATCCAGTCTATGCTACCTTCTATCGAATATCAATTAGCATTTCATCTCAATGGCCCAATCCAGTCGTAGGTGAATGACCAAGTGAAATTTAATCTCGGTCAGCCATTGATAAGAATAAATCCGTATGAAATGAGTAATTCCCATTCTTAGAATCAAGACTGCAAAATTTGACTTTCAGAGATTTGTATAAATGCATTTATTTTGAAAGTCAATAATTCTGAAAGAAATCAGACCTCTCGTTCATTTGCGAGACTGACTTCTCACCATAGCAACATAACATGTGACGTCACGAGTGGGAACAACAATGAGCATGCGCTGTCCGACATATTGTCTTGCGTTAAACGCGTGGCTTGAAAAATTAAAACATGGCTAAATATTGCAGTGCATTTGGCAGCAACAGTGGACAATCACAAATTACGAGAAAAGTGGACTACAAAGCTATAAAAAGAAAACTTTCATCCGACAGCACAAACGGTAGAGTGTAGCGAGGACTACGAAGAAGAAGACTATGAAAGGCAAAGCAGAAAATCTTTTCGGCATAGTTTAGTAATGACAGGCGTTGTGGTGCCAAAAGTTAGATTTAACCAATTTAAAATCAGTCTTACACTTACACAATTATAGTTCTATCGTTTGATCATTGACATTCATTTGTAATTTTACATACAATCAGTTCATTACAGTGACAGCTGTCATAAATATGCAGTGTTTGTTGTTAATTGAATAAGTTATAAGTCCATTCATTCAGTGAATCTTCTTGTAACTGAGAAGTTAATAAGTAATCACAGAAAATTTATTAAACATTCTACTATGATTTCTGATGGGTTTTATTTTTTTAAATTTAAATTCACTTTCCGCATTTGCACCTATACAATAAAGATAGAAAACAGTGTACATGAAATAATTAAAAACACTTAGTAAATTAATAATGAATATTAGTTGGTAAGTGCCTAAAAACAGTCGTATTTGTAATGAAGTCTTAAAATAGATACTTCTTGCAGTTTCAACTTGATATATGCTGTTAACCCATGATTATTAGTATGATTAATTAATATAAATTAATCAACTGTTGTTTATTTACTTTGCAATATCTGATTTAATAAAATGATTCATATTATATATTCATCAAACCCTTATGATCTTCTTAATCTGAATTTGTATAAATGCATTTTATTACATCAGTGGTTGCTTATGTGTTTATTGTATCATAATATTTTACTTTATATAATGTAGCATTACTTTTAAGACTATTCAAAACATAAATTATATGATACATTTTCTTGAACAGATAACATTTTTACTCTAGTCAGTACCAGGACAAAAACTGAAGCCTTATTTTCTGCTGTTAACTTTAGCTGGTAAATCCATTAGAATTAGATCATTATTATTATGCATCTGCCAAAACTATTTGAGTACAAATGAATAGTTGAAGAAATTGATCATAATTAAATATTTTACTTACAGTATTTTCATAATTAAATATTTTACTTACAATATATGGTTTCATAATGCTGCATATTAGCAAAGTCATAGAATTTTGTTACACTAATTATACCACCACTAGTAAGGTGGCAAAAACTGGAAATGTTTCCTCTAGAATTCTAGCCATTTCTTTTTTTGCAACTATATTTAATTGTTGCTTTCGATCATTAATACACTAATAATTGCAATAATAATAAAAAGAAATGCATATATTTAAGCGTTATAAGACTATCCAACTATTAACTTAATATAACAATGGCCATTAATTGTTAAATTTAAAAGCTTTTGGATTTACAAATCTAAATAAATAAAACAGTTCACTCATACATAACATTTATACTGACATTAATTCGCAAACATGCAAATAATTAGAGAGAAACATAAAAGAAAACTACTTTTCTAGCAGGTGAAGTAAATAAAAATTATAGTTATAATAATAATCAATTTAAAACAAGACTATACTGCTATTCTCTATAGTGTTCATCGTTAAAAAATAAAGTAATTTAAAATTATATACAGAATGATAATCACTTATGTAAAAAATTTTACTATGCTGTTAGTCTATAAATATTAGTACAGATCGTTAATACTAACACTAATAATAATAAATATCCATAGTAGATGTAACAAATATATAATGACAATTACAAAACTACTTAAAACGTTTCCGTCGTTCATATAAAAATCATACATAACTAATGTTAATAATGGTTAGAAATATGTCTGTGAGCTTAACGATGACGACAAACGTATGGCATGTAGTACAATTACTATAAATTATCAGAAAACTAACTTGCCAGACATGGGTCATCGTCAATCATTGTTTCCTCGATATCTCCAGCATCATTAGAAATGGTTTGTGAACTACTTTCAGATTAACTTTCGCTGTCATCAGCACGAATTGGATCAAAGTGGTGTGGTGTACCAGAGGAAATTACTTTGGCTGCCATTTGACTCCCATTCGTGATGTCACTTCTGCTTGTTTTTACCCAGAGGGCTTGGGATTGTGTGTCTTAGTAACGGGGCAAATCTCGATCACAAACTATGTTTGACCTCGATTCCATTTCACTTGGTCTTTAATGATCTCTTCATAATTGTCTACTGGCTTCATGGACATCTTAATTATAAGATGGCGTTAGTATTTACCAAAGTACTAAATAATGCATGCAACGCGCGCACGCACGCACACACACACACACACACACGCACGCACACACACACACACACACACACACACACACACACACACACACAAAATGAAAGAAAGCAATTATGAATAATCGATAACAAAAACATCACTAAGCACTTAAGTCTCGGCTAACCGAAAGGTATCAGTTCACCACTGATCTCTCGGAAACACTCTGAAGCTATAATTGACTTTTCCGGTTGAAATCACATTGTGAGGCGAGGAGATAAGAGGGATGTGACTCCTGATGAACTTAATCGTAACAATTGTTATTAATGTGTATCGTCAGTGATGACCTTCTGGTTTGTATTGCATTGCTGTGTGCTTGTGTGTATTGTAGTATTGTATTGTGTCAATCGTTCATTATTGCAGTTTTATATTTCCTCTGTGGCTTTACTGGGAATATGTTTATAATTCTGGGGAGTACATTGAAAGCATATTGTGATTGAATGTAATGAATAATACAAAATTTTCTGTCTATCATTTTTCATGGTGCTAATTATAAATTTCGCTATCTTCACGAAACATTACCTATTTAAACGGCGACGTAAAATCGTGTTGCAAAAACTGGTTCATTCATTAATGAATTGGAGAGAAGAGAGAGAGAGAAAGAAACAGAGACAGACACAGACAGACAGACAGACAGGAAGTACGAAGCCGGAACAAAGAGCAATTTCTTGACTTCAAATTTGTCTGGATCCGGTTGGGTTTTTAGATGTTTATATAATAATAGTATCAGTATTGTAGGTAAAGTAATGACATGCCAAGACACAGGTTGTATCGCAAATGGCCCACAACATTGCCCACAACATGACCCACAACATGACTGAAACGTTCAGAGGACCTCTAAATCGATGTCTCCTGACATGAACCTCTTCAAATCTAGACGCTACGTCAAACAAGATCGTAACTTGTAACATGTTCGAAAATACACTGTTCACGCTGAGTATAAGAAAACCATGTGAAAATACGTAACATTGAAAAAAATGTAGAAATGTGATATGCATATGTATTGTGATGTTTAACAGTTAAGAAACAGTAACCTCGTTTGTGATAATAAGAAAATGATACTTATAGCAAGACATTATTGCCACATATAAACAATTTAGAAAGTGTAGCCTTGTTTGTGCTACATAAGAAAATGACACTTGTAGCAAGACACTATAGTCACATGTAAACAACCTAAAATGTGTAACCGAAATTATACAAAACAAGTGACACATAACCAGCCACCTGTAACTTATATCCCTCATCTATCAAAAACTAGTGCAGTGCTCTCTCTCTCTCTCTCTCTCTCTCTCTCTCTCTCTCTCTCTCTCTCACACACACACACACACACACACACACTGCTTTAGCTGCTATAGAAAAAATCTGGGAAAGATAGCCGAATATCTAGGGCTTTCTAGGCTATTGAAAGTCAAAAGTGTCTCGAATGCCATCTAATTATCAAACCGTATCTATTTCAGGCATGATTATAAAGAGATAGTGCAACATTTAAGAACGTGTAACCGTGTTTATCTTGTGGAACATTTAAAAAAAAAAAACCCAATGAAATGCAACATCTAGAAAGTGCAGCTTCAAACGTGCTACATATAAAGAGGTGTTTTGTGTGAACGCTATTTATGATGTATTGCATCAGAAGGGCTGTTAGAGGAAAGCATATATGGTTGGCTTTTTTTGTTGTTGGTGGTTTTCTATTTTGCTGTTATTGTTTGTACAGTCGGTTCCCACCAGAGGTCAAGTGGTTGTTTCCACAGCATAATCCTCGACTCTACTTATGACCCCCCCCCCCCTCCAAACTCCATCCAGCCTTTTATTATGACGTTCAAGATGGTTGGTTCACCGACGTCATTTCTGGTCGAAGGGAGATAATGCACCGCACGACTTGGTCTTGGTGTCTGTGTAGGCCGGTCTCGGTTCACCGTCAGGACTATTAGTGACACTGCGTTGGTACTGTCAGGCGGCTCCCCTTTTCGTGATGATAATGTCTTGGTGTTTCCTTCGGTCGTATGGTAGGCCGCTTTCCTCTGTATTCAGGATTTTATGACATCACATATTCAAGCAGTGTTTGACTGTGCAATGTCAATGCGAATTTGTGATGTCATGAATTGTATTCATTGTGTATTACATATTCATTTTATATCAGTTTCGATTTACTGATATGTTATCTTTAAAAAAAAATAATGACATAAAACAAAATTGCCAAAAAGAAAAGAAGGAAAAAAACATCCCCAATTTCTTTTGCTTTCTCAAGTACTGTTACCTTACACTTCGTGCAAGACTGGAGTTGTCACCAGCGACCAGTATCCTTAAAGAACACACGTCCATCCGACTAATATCCCTGCACGCGCCCATCATCAACAAAAACAAGAAAAATAAGATCGTCTGTCTAATGGCACCAATCTTGATACATCTCCGATGGACAGAATGTGCGCACAATTAACACAATAGATAAACTGAAATAACACTAACTGGCTTAGTCAGTTATAGCTGTATACAATTTTGGGTCACCTTCGAAAAATTAAATATTGCAACGGGGTCACTGTTTAGAGATTTCTGGGGATTTCTTGTTACTTTTCATTCAGTTCTGCATTTTTATATGTGTGTTTGTGTGTGTGTTGTTTAATCATAAGATTAATAATTTAGTGTAGTTTACCAAATTCAGGATGATTTATTTATTTCATTAACCCTTTATTAGATGTATGCATAATGTACACATTATTTGTGTACACAAAGTACACATTATTACCTGAATGCACAATACACACATTATTAGCTATATTCACAATGTACACATTATTAGCTGCATGCACAATGTACACTGTACTTTCTGGATTTCTGGGTCTAGGCACGTTAGTGGAGACTCACATTTTCTCTAACTGCTTTCTTAGGTCTTGGAACTGATAGTAACAGCAAAATATGCAGTCATGTCATCTAAAGATCGAAGAAAGAAATATAATAGAAAAGTCTGAACCATCCTCGTAATATTTGTAACGTCATTTCATCCATCAGACCCCCCCCCTCTCCCTTTCTCCCGTTCTCTCTCTCTCTCTCTCGCTTTCTTTTCCTCTCTCCCTCTTTCTTCCTCTCCTTCACCTCTCTTTCTGTGGCCTTCACTTTGGCCCTCACTGTGGGTGTTTACATTAAGAAAGTTGAATCGACATCAAATGTTTGCATTGTAAAATGTGAGGAAAAAAGTATCTAAATGCACTATCAGAAAATTCACGTTCACACATAACTGGCCCGACTTTCCAAATGAACTCCAATTAAAGATTGGAAACTGCCATTCCTGCATCACACATGCATGAAAGAAAGCAACTTCGTGTGCGAATCCACCAGCTATTTATATTGATCAAAGCAAAAACCATGCAACCCATCGTGGACTGTGGTGTACCAAGTGACCATTTCAATAACGTTCTTTCAGGGATAATGTCACTGATATCCAGTGGCAATTTTCCTGTTGTCTAATCTGGCATCCAACCTGGTAATTCCAATAAGGGTACTTAAACCATTCACTATTGTCATTAATTACACATTCTGAAACACAACATTTTTAGTACGCTGTGGTAAAATTGTATTTTAAGGTCTGCAACCAGGTAGGAGTTTTGCCATCCACACAACGCCTGTGGACGCCATCTAACAGAAGAGGTCAACTATGCCATTATACTTCCATGTTAATATCACTTAATGGCTAGCCCACTGCAATGTTGAAAGAAAATTGTCGGTTTCATCCGGAACGCATTGACATGAAATTCTAGATTCTGCCAGGTAATTATTTACTTAATCAATTAATTATTGAGTATTTGTATGCATGAGAGGAGATAGCATTCTTAGGCATGAATACATGTAAATTTGGCGGGTCATGAGGTTAGCACTTAGGCAACAGGATGTATAGAACGTGGCAATGGTATGAATAACGGGTGGGCACGTGCTTAACGTAAATCCAAGCGAGGGACGGGTGTGAGCTGACCCTGGTCAAGGAACAAGGCATGAGTAAAGGAGAACGTGTGAGGGGTGAGAGTGAAATTCTATAAAACCTAGCATTAATAGTAATTGCAGGAGGACATTTTGCTCTTGGAAGAGTAACACTTAGAGACGGGAGATAATTAGAGAATTATTGGTTTCTAGGGTTTGTCTGACCCGACTGCAAAGGACGAAGACCCCGTTGAAGGGCGGATTAAATAGATCAGTAATTAAGAACTATCATTAATCCACAGAGTGGTAAGGATTATCATTTTCACAGTATTGGATAAGTAATGTCTGGTCGCCCCACCCCAACCCCTTGTGTTTTTCTAGAGCTTTCACAGCCGAGAGGGAGTCTCTAGCTATAATATATTTAGTGTTGTCTAGTTTGTTTTTGGTAGCTTGAGTCATCCCCCTTAGTATGACTATCCCTGCTGTGAAGATGGAGAAGTCTGTGATTCTAAGGTGAGTGTCATGGTTGTTTGGTTTGCAAATCCATGTTCCTGCTTTTCTTGTGACAGGATCATGGGAGCCATCTGTGTATACTTTGATTCAGTCTGAGGGATCATACTCGAGGATGATTTGGTCTAGTGTTTTAGAGTCCAATTTGAAAAGTAAGGTCTGGTGTTTGAGATTAGAGAAGTAAGGTCTGGTGTCTTAGATTAGAGAAGTAAGGCCTGGTGTCTTAGATTAGAGAAGTAGGGCCTGGTGTCTTAGATTAGAGAAGTAAGGTCTGGTGTCTTAGATTAGAGAAGTAAGGCCTGGTGTCTTAGATTAGAGAAGTAAGGCCTGGTGTCTTAGATTAGAGAAGTAAGGTCTGGTGTCTAAGATTAGAGAAGTAAGGTCTGGTGTCTTAGATTAGAGAAGTAAGGTCTGGTGTTTGAGATTTATGCTTGAGAAATATTGAATGTCATGTGGTTCAAGGTTGCAAGTGGTGTGAATTTTAGACCTAATTCTATTTACATAAATCAAAATGGATGTTGGGCAATTTAGAGTTACTAGTTGCACAAAATTTACCAAGCTACGTGTTCGAAAAAATCCCCAGGTTGTAGAATAACATTCCACTGTGATTAAGATGAATAACAACGGAGATAAATAGCCAGTGAAGTATAATTAGGAAGTAAGATATTGTGCTATCATGAAAATGGACATTTTACTTGCTTGATAAGCTGACATATCAAGATATGTATTGTTTGAGTGAGAAAGAGAACCCTCCTGATAACAAATGACTGCCAGGTAAACTTTTGCAAAATGCGAGAGTCGTCGTTAATTAAGCAACCAGCTAAACTCAGATTAAGCCCGCATTAAATCTTATAAATAACAATTGTTTTTTTGAAAACTAGTTGGCGCGAAAGCGCCCCCTACACTCCATCCAAAACTAGTTGTCCCCACATCTTCGCTCGCGTACATGTCAGTTTACAGAAAACGTTACTTAAAATAAAACTGTTTTGTAGTAGGATATTTTTAACGCCAGCTACGAGCCCTATTACAGCATGCCAACAATAAAATATGAAAAGATAGAGGAAAGGGAGGATGAAAAATTGATAAAGAGACGAAGGAGGGAGGAAATAAATAAATGAAAGAAGAGACAGATTGATAATAATGGAAAAGACAGAATGTCACAGTGGGAAAGCAGAAAGAGAAATATGATTAAGAGAACGAGAGAAAGAGATAAAAGGAGAGATAATTAAAATATGATTTGATCTCTTTCGGGTAGGCATTGCAAGCACAAGAGCTAACCGCCAAAATTCATATACAATATTTACTAAAACGTAAAATCTATTCCCAGAAGAAAAAAAAATCTTCTAAAACGCCTATTGTCCACTGTGTACAGAGGTCATGGAGGTCACAGGGATGTATTATCCAAGACCAACGCGCATGTGCTCCTTTAATGGAAGGATGTCGTAGTTTAAGTCTTTTGGCGAGCTCCTTATGGGATTAGGGTGATGCTATATTATCTAGGGCACTGAATTATACAACAGAAAAATGCTGATCAATATCTGTCCAATACTTTTTTAAACTCAAGCCAGCACAAACCTACCACCATAACATTTTATTGTATTTATATGTATATATTGTTAAACTTTATTAGCTTACCGCTTGTTCTGCGCTGCTTAAGTTTCCTGCTGAATGTTTGAACAGTGAAAGACAGACATGATGAATGAAGAAATCAGGAAGTAAATAAAAATAAATACTTTTTTTAAAATTTTGATATGAGTTTGCGTCAACGTGATGATGTGGTTAACTTATCTCACTCATCAGAGATGTGTTTTGAGGAATGTGTATCACGCCTGGTCCGTCATAAGTTGCTAGTATGGGAACTTCTGTTACATGTGAGTGTGTGTGTGTGTGTGTGTGTGTGT
This sequence comes from Sinotaia quadrata, assembly GCA_028829895.1. Taxonomy (NCBI): domain Eukaryota; kingdom Metazoa; phylum Mollusca; class Gastropoda; order Architaenioglossa; family Viviparidae; genus Sinotaia; species Sinotaia quadrata. The sequence continues at coordinate 15,089,321 of CM054177.1, read as the reverse complement.
GTGTGTGTGTGTGTGTGTGTGTGTGTGTGTGTGTGTGTATATATACATAAGTTTATGTGCATTTGTGTGTGTATACGTATGTAAGTGTATTTGTTGTGTGTGTCCGTGTGTGTCTGTGTGTGTGTGTGTGTGTGTGTGTGTGTGTGTGTGTGTGTGTGTGTGTGTGTGTGAGCGTACCCCTTGGTCTCATGGACTGTTCCTAGACTGCAAGAAATGAAAGGACTAAATTAGTTTGTGTGTGCGTGCGTATCTATATGTGTGTATGCTAGCTTACCCTTCCATCTCACATAAATGATGTGGCTATTCCCGACTTTGAAAGGGATGAAAGAGGTTTGTGCATGCGACACTCGCACTACCATCTATCGTGCTCACCTACTCCATCAAATGTTACAGATTCCACCAATTGTAGATAAAAACTGCTCTTCAGATTGTAAATAAAGAAACAGTTTAAGTATAGAATATATAAATATAAAAATTCTTCTTCCTCTTCTTCTTCTTATTAAATGTTTAATAAAAATAATTTTTGAAAAGTATGTTGAGAGATAATTTTGTTCGAATTCCAGGAATACGTGCCTTCCATTCTCACGTACGCTGTTGATGTCAACTCACTTCTGTAATCACTGATATCGACATCACTTTCCTTATTCTCACGTACGGTTGTTGATGTCATCTCACTTCTGTAATCACTGATATCGACATCACTTTCCTTATTCTCACGTACGGTTGTTGATGTCAACTCACTTCTGTAATCACTGATATCGATATCACTTTATTTTATTCATTATATTAATATTTGTTATTACGATAATATTTAGTAGATGGCTGATTGATATTACGATTGAGAGAACGCGAATTTAAATGGGCGAAGTATTACTGTACAAACTAAAATGCATGTTTTCAATGACCTGAACTAATTATTGTAATATGAATAGGAACTTCGTCTAGAAAAAAAAAAGAGAGATGTATAAAGACTCACACACACACATTCAACATACATCACACGCAACACACACACACACACACACACACACACACACACATCATTGGACATACACACGCTTGTATAAGTTGTATAAGCAAATGCCCACATGTGCACCTTCACGCACGCATGCGCACAAGAGTCAACTATTCATGTCACGAAACTGATAGCATGCTGTGTTATTTGACTGGCGTGTAGATCACATCACTTCCATATTTGACAGCGACCAAGGTAGTTTGTCATATTAAACATCACTAATTTATATCATGATTTGTTTACCATGTATTTCTAATTAGTGATACCGACCCAACAGTACTGTAAGCCACATGAGCAAGGAATTTATTTTTCGTCTTTGTTCGGTTTTCAAAAATGTAGGCCTACAACTTAACATACCGACCAAATGGTGGGTAGGGTGAATATGATGTGATGGTAGAGAGTGTTGGTGAAGCCGAACATAAACAAACAATTCTTTCTCATGTTTGGATTCCAAGTATTTATTCTCGTCTACTTGTGCTGACGTAATAGAGTGAACTTTTAGTCCACTGGCGTAATAGAGTGAACTTTTAGTCCACTGGCGTAAAAGAGTGATCTTTTAGTCCACTGACGTAATAGGGTGAGCTTTAAGTCCATTGACGTAATAGAGTGAGGTTTTAGTCCACTGACGTAATAGTGAGCGTTTAGTCCACTGACGTAAGAGAGTGTGCTTTTAGTTCACTGACGTAATAGAGTGCGCTTTTAGTACACTGTGACTTTCCATGTCATATTCTTTATAAGGGTTTTGAATGTCTAGTACGCCAAGTGGGTTTTTTTTTAATTTTGCTTTTAACACTTTTATGCAACCGGTAGTTGTAATTTACCCTTGTATTGCATACCAAACGTGTTTTCTTTAGTCAGACTCTTCTGTGCTATCAGCTCTCTACACTTGTTTAGACTTCGGCGGAGGGGAGGGGGGGGCGTGTCTTCAGTAGCCTATCGATTTTGTCCAATGTGCGCACAATCTTGTAACCTTGTGACTTTATATGTGCATAAACTTTGGGCAAGAGTGGAGTGTGTGTAGCACACGACGCCATCCTGTAAAGTTGCATTTATCCACTGACATTTATCCACTGACATTTATCCACTGACATTTATCCACTGACATTTCAACCAGTTTCACCACTTTGTGCGGGATACTTCCATCAGCCGGGATCATACCCGTTTCGGAGTCCTGTTCTTACCTTCACAGCAGGGCGCCTGCCTGTCAAAATCAAACTAAACATAAAAAACTGAGGCCGTGGAGGGGATTTCCACAGCGAAGTTATTTTCAAGCGAGATCTTACCTGACTGCGAACAGGCATGACGTCATTCTTCTTTTGTAGACGTTGAACTTTAACTTTAAACTGGGTCACACTTTAAAAAAAAGGTGGTGTCTTTAGAGGAGAATAGGGAAAGGAGTCAGAAAGAAAAGAAGGAAAACATGCTGGCTCTTGAAATGACATTCGTACGAATATATCCTGTAATATCTGTTTAATTTTTACTTTCTTTCTGAAAAAATAAAAGAAGAGAAATATAATTATAGTGGTTTAATTTTTTATATACTTATAAGGTGAGGACAACTGACCTTTAAAATACTTTTTAGTTTCGTGTGTCTGAAGTTCCACCGGCACTCAAAGCACTGCTTCCAGTGTGTTTAACTGACAAAACCAGATACATTATATTTAAAACGAAAAATATATTCGGATAGTTACAAAAGAGTAGTAATATTGCTTTATACTTATCAGTTCTGGAGGGGGGAGGGGATTTTTTTCTTTTGAATCCATTAGTGTCTTCTTGTAAGGAGAAGATGTGAGTACAGTCGTTTTTCCTCTCTAGTTCCACATTCGTTTGACTACTGCTTGTTTTCGGATGGGTATGATGTGTAGTGGAGAAATATTGAATACTAGGCGCTGTGACTACTCAGGCGTTGTGTACAATGAGCTGTTGGTGACACGTGCTGGGGACGACAGAAGTGCTCGTTATGGAAGATTTTATGATGTTAGAAGTCATGGCGATGGCAGAAGTCCTGGTGGTTGCTGAGGAGTTGGCGATGGCAGAAGGCTTGACAATGGCAGAAGCACTCGTAATGTCAGATGTGTTGGCGGTAGCAGAAGTGTTGGAAGAAGTCTTGGAAGCAGTAGAAAGGCTGGCCATGGCAGAAGGGGTAGTGGTGGTAGTAGAAGTCCAGGGAGTAACAGAAGAGCTGGCAGTGGCAGAAGTGACAACAATTTCTGTTACTTCTGCTGCCATAAAGTCGGTGAAAACTGACCTATACACTGGCCGTATGTCAGCTTATTTGAAGCCTGTTATGGCATTTGCCATTGTGGCAACTTCCACGTAAGCCGTGCCAAAGAAAGGGAGGCGATCTGGAACTGCCTGACCACATGTCTTCCCGCAACTATTTCCTGAGCGTATGGTCATTAGAATGTGTTGAGCGGTTCCATGAATGCTAGGTCCAGGGGGCTGCGTTCTGTGAGTGCAGTGTTGTGACAGACAAAGAGGAATCGCACCATTCTCCATGGCCAATGTCAATTGCTTTGATACTTTTCATGTGGGTTTCATCGCCATCTAAAATGAGAAGAACTTGAGAAATGTGTTTTGCTCCCGAACATTTGATAAATTGCTTCGACCAATTTCTTTCTTTTAATACTTCTGTTTGAATCCACGCATTTATAGCCCCCATCACCATTCATTTAGCCCCCCCCCATCACCATTCATTTGTAGCCCCCCATCACCATTCATTTGTAGCCCCCCCATCACCATTCATTTGTAGCCCCCATCACCATTCATTTGTAGCCCCCCATCAGCATTCATTTGTAACCCCCCCATCACCATTCATTTGTAGTCCCCCATCACCATTCATTTGTAGCCCCCCATCAGCATTCATTTGTAGCCCCCATCACCATTCATTTGTAGCCCCCATCACCATTCATTTGTAGCCCCCATCACCATTCATTTGTAGCCCCCCATCACCATTCATTTGTAGCCCCCATCACCATTCATTTGTAGCCCCCCATCACCATTCATTTGTAGCTCCCATCACCATTCATTTGTAGCCCCCCATCAGCATTCATTTGTAGCCCCCCCCCATCAGCATTCATTTGTAGCCCCCATCACCATTCATTTGTGGCCCCCATCACCATTCATTTGTAGCCCCCATCACCATTCATTTGTGGCCCCCATCACCATTCATTTGTAGCCCCCATCACCATTTATTTGTAGCCCCCATCACCATTTATTTGTAGCCCCCATCACCATTTATTTGTAGCCCTGTTTGCTATTCATCACAAGCATCACTGCTTGCTGCTTGGCAGTTTCATCCCTGGACTTAAGATTGGATTTTCTCTTATAATTTTTACTTCCGAGTCTGAAAGAAACAAACAACACAGTATCTGCACTTTGAGTCTGAACTCATGAAATATAAACAATTGTACTCAACGAGTCAAATGGCTCAAATGTGTACATGCTTCATATGACCAATGTTAGCATTGTTTACATAAATTGTGTTAACGAATAAAGAAATGGAAAATAACAGAGTTCAAGATAAAAACAGCTAAGTACGTGAATAGTGAATAACACAACTGGGGTAATACGGGGAAGTACTCCATTATGCCCCGTAGCACATACCCCATTTTGCCCCATTTCAAGTAGAACACAGAACGAAGTCCCACCACGAAGCAAGGCTAAAGAGATAGAAACAATCAAGTCTTTCTTGTAGCCTTTAACATGCCAACACAACGCTAGATTTAGATCAAAGCATTTACTAATAGGGAACCCACAATTTGAAAAATAAGATCGTCTCATCACGTGATCTCTCAAAGCCAGTAACAGCAGGGTTGCTGTCGGGGTTCTGTAAGGTGTGTTTTCATGTAACCCCAGTTCCCCTCTCTCTCGCTCTCTCTCTCGCTCTCTCTCTCTCTCTCTCTCTCTCTCTCTCTCTCACACACACACACGAGCGTGCCCTAAAGAAAAATAAAACCAATTACTTTGTTTAATTTAAAAAAGTGTTATTACATACATTTCTTTCTTTCTTTCTTTCTTTCTTTCTTTCTTTCTTTCTTTCTTTCTCTAGGATTCCCGATCAAATCCAACTTTTTAATAATTTTATATTCATTTATAAACATTTTTTCTTGTTCATTCTTACATAAACTGTTATTTAAATTAAAAATGACGATTTTCATTCTTAAGAAAGCTTGGCAACTGCCGCCATGTTTGTAATTATATCACTAGTCTCATACCCAGAATACCCCAGATCAGTATCGATGGCTCTTGTAATGCTCTCCTGAAGCATTTTAACATTTAATCTCACATGTTTCTGTGAAATAAAGTTCTATGTGGCAGAAAGCCTGTGAAATAAATAATCGGAAATAACACTTCATAATTTTAAAGGGATACTTACGATTTGTACGTATTCAGCATCAGTTAATATCCAAATTAAGATCGTTGTTCGCTCCTGATATGAAGCGTTAATTTAGACCGGAAGTACTCAGCTTTGATGTGGCTTACTGACTGCAAAAAGGGACCACAGGTGTGAGACAGCTGTGAGACATGACCAAGGCTGCTCAACGATCCTTGGACGTTTTAACACTGAACCAAACTAAGAGCGGATGTACTCGCCATACATCTGAGAGGACAGTGATTGGGGGGGGGGGCGGAAGTCAATTCTCACCCATAAAAAGCAATATGGAAGGATAAAAATGAGTCACTTGACTAAATTCACATCGTGAATGGAGAGTCCTCTTAATCACTTTTCCCTGCAACCCACAGAAGTAAAAACCGTGCCGACTGACGTAATAGTTTTGCATAGTATAGCCATATAGCCATTGTATGACTGGTGAATTAGTCTTGCGAAGCATTGCCATATAGTCATTAGATACTGATGTATAGCCTTGCATAGTATTTCCAAACAGCCATTAAATGACTGACATAATAGTCTGGCATAGTGTTGCCATATAGCCATTAGATGGCTGATGTAATAGTTTTGCATAGTGAGGCAGAGTAAATTTGCCCATCCCTATTTTTACAGTTAATAATTATGTCTTTGCTGCCAATGTTAATGTGAACTGACCTTGGGCATGCTTGTGATGATATTTTTGGAGTAAACAACTCAGGGAAACAATATGCTAGAGCTGCTGCTGTAATTTAAATCAGTTTTAGGTGGATGAGCAAGTTTTATTATCCAATTGTTAAGATTTACAAGAACGAGACCAGCTGATGGGCTGAGATCAAAAGTTTACCTGTTGAAAAGTGTTGTATTTTCTAATCAGTTTCAATTTGGTGTGGAAGAAGTCTGGTCATGAAAGGCGGCTAATAGATTAATGGTGAGTTAATTGATTAATTGAGAGAGAATGGTTTTAGAAATATTTTGTGCATTTTGCTATTGATATATTATTCTTGCGTTTTGTCTAGAGATGTATTTTGTGAGTAGACTATTATTTCTACAAATTGTGAACTATGATTCTTATATGTAGTATGCTAAACACTTGCAATTGTTTCCAGTGAATATGTTCATAAAATTGTTATGTTGTATTTATTATGCTGTATGCATGTATCGGGCTAATAGATACTGTTGCAGGTAAACTGTAAGTTGCAACTTAAATGTACAAAAGAATGGCATTAGGGATGTTACACTGGAAGACTCAGTGTTTGTTCCCCGATTATATTTTACAGGGAAGAAGAAGCATTTTCTTTTTAATACAGTCCCCCAGATTACTGATTTATAAATTGCTATATATTTTCTTAGAATTTGGGAGAACTTGATTTTAGTGTTCATCTTTCCTTATACTCCTTTTCTGTCTGGGGTGGGGTGGGGTCGGTGAGAGGAGCTGTACTGAGTTTATATCTTTTTTTTTTTCTCCAAGATATATTGTGCAGCTAAACCATTCTGGAAACAGTATGGAGACATGATGGCGGAAAGGGGGAGATAGGAGGCGGAGGGGGAAGCTGGTGTTTGCGAAGAACAAGTAATAAAGAAGACAGCACATAGAGCAGATGATATCGGTGTAATAGTGCATCCAGATTTCAAGGAACATTAACTCCTACAAGCTCCAATTTTCTACAGGATACGCACCATCTGCAAATAAATTTCAGAGACAACAAACAGTCACGTGTTACTGATAGGTGTCCTGTATATGCAAACAGAAAATGATCATAATCAGAAATGCCAAGGTTCTTTTTTTTTTTTTTTTTTTTTTGCAGTGAAAAGATATTTGTCTTTTACAAGAAAATAAGAAGTTTCAAGCGAACTTTTGATCCTTGCACAGATTTAATAAAAGGTTTCAAAGCAGGTTATTTAAATGCACTTGTACCGACCCATCACCAATTTGTTTCAGAAAATGACACTTGAGCTTAGCACAAGTTATTTCCCATGTCGTTTGTCAAGCGGGTAAAAGTCAAAAGTACCACAGGCGGATCTCCGACACGAGAGTTTATTCGGTACAGTTCTCGCACATACACACACACATGCACTCACACGAGGCAGATATGCGTCCGCACATAGAAACACCCACGCACGCACACCAGAAGAGAACAATAAAAACAGTCAGTACTAGTTGAAATATAGGTCGACCTACTGCGCAGAGGCCGTAAAACCCGACCGCGTCAAGACTGTCAATCGATACCGCACCGTGTTTTGATTTGTGGAATCGCTCTGCTGGTACCGGCTCTGCACCCATTGACGTTTGCACTTAGTGCTCTCGGCAGACAGGGTTTCCATCCTTAAGTGAGCGATGATAGATCAAAATAGATAATTGGATGCTTTGAACAAAGCATGACCGAGTCAACGAGCTTTGTGTTGAAAGAATAACAAGATTTCATCGTCAATTTCTTCTTCCCTCGAATGGCTGAGATACATGTCTGACATTTCAATTAACACTCCAGGCTAACGATCATTTGCAAGTGTCGTCTGCTTTTTTGAAAAGGCCGTTAGGAATTTTTTTCTTTCCATTTTTTGTTTAATTTTGTTGTAAATGCACTTGATTTTTTACAGCGTTTGATAAAGACGTGAATATTGTTAATTAGAGAAGAAGAAAAAATTGGTATTTGTACCGAAATTTTTAATTTAACGTTAGAAACATTTTGTCTCCTGCTGACACTTTACAGACTTGTGCCTTTTTCAGTTATTCCAATGTCTTGTAAATGTCAAGTGGGGTTGAGTGAATGTCTGAAAGAGGGCTTTCTTAAATAAGTTCCCTAGCATATGCTAACTTTGAATGTCTTTCCCTCAAAAAAAAAAATTCAAGAACGTTGTCAAATTGTTAGAAAGTTCTGCTTGCGACAGTAATACGTCATTTCCGAAATTGTGTAGAAAGTCACTTCCGGGTAATTTTTTTTCTTCAGCGTTTTTATATTTTCGTTGTCGCTCTTTTAGTTTAGTTTTGTTTTGAACTTCGCACATTAAGAAACATATTTTTATCTTAGCTTTCCCTAACAGTTACTCAGCACAACTTAAGTTGTTTATTTCTAGATTATGTTTTATTATTTTTGCCAGGACCACAGGTTCGCTTTGTAACACATAGATATCCAAGCCATTTGTTGTTATTGTTGTCGGTGCAGTTTTGTTTTATTTTTTCCATTTATTTTTCGCTTTTCTTTTGTTTTTTTCCTTATTCTTTTGTTGTTCTTGTTTCTTCTATAAAAAAGTCGCTTTAGCATGTGAAAATACATCTTGTAACTTTCTTCCTGTTTGATGTAGCTTTAACACTGCTTCTCTCAAAGTCGTGTCGATATGAAGTTAGATCTTCTTACTATCGTTCTGAAATCGATTTCTTTGGTAATTCTTCTTAGTTTTAGAAATCAATAAGTTTAAAGTTGCAGATAAGTTTAAAACATGTAACGATGTCAGAATGTGTGTGTGTGTATGTGTGTGTGTGTGTGTGTGTGTGTGTGTGTGTGAGAGAGAGAGAGAGAGAGAGAGAGAGAGAGAGAGAGAGTATTTAATAAATGTACACGTGCACGAGTGTGTCTGATAAAGAAATGCTTGATAACTGTGAATTTATACGGAACTCCGCATGTCTGTCCTTGAGCGAGTTCCCATAGAAACTCACACGAGCAAACCTGTAACGCATCCAGAACAACAGCAGCAGCAAAGAAGGATAACAACCTAAACGACACTGTATTAAAAGGGGACTGCACTCGTGGCCCCTGTATCATTTCCATCACAGCAGACTTCAAACGCCTGCTACGACACCAACAGTTAAGCATGTGCAGACAAAGCAGTCTTCGAACACCTGCTACGACATCAACAGTTAAGCGTGTGCAGACAAAGCAGTCTTCAAACACCTGCTACAACACCAGTTCCTAAGCATGTGCAGGCAGGCATCTTCGCATTATAATAAGCACTGATTTTCAGCACATGAACTGCGTAATTCAATAAGCTTCTTCTCCGTCAAAAAGAGTAGATTACATCAAGTCTACCAGCCCATTTTCTAACTTGCAACCATTACTGATAAATCAAGTCAAATTCTCTTTGTTAATCATATGGTAATTATCTGATGACGTTGCGTTATGTACGAGCGTGTGGGTGTGAGTGTGTGTTGTGCATGAATAAACAACAACGAAACTTCTAGGAGTCAAATATTCCAATGCGCTCACAGCACAAAGACTTTCTATTTAACGGGTATCAATGAGGGTATTGAGAGACCTGACATAAATAACTATTAATATCTCATGATCAGTCATGAATTGAAAGTGTCTGTGCCTGTGTGTGCGGTCTACTAATCATGATTCCAAGGGGTTTTTATTGTCTCATTACTTCGAAACATATTTGGGTGTGTGCAGTCTACTAATCAAGATTCCAAGGGGTTTTGATTGTCTCATTAGTTCAAAACATATTCGAGTGTTTAAATGCCAGCATAATTTTGACTTCTTTTTGCGTCACATGTCACGTGGTATAGATGTTAACGATTCAAATCATATTGAAATACGTCTACCTGTCACTTCAACGATTCAAATCATAATGAAATATATCTCCATGTGACATAATGTAAATGTCACATGTTCAAGTGATAATAAAAATCCGTCTACTGGTGGATTTAACATGTACCACCATACAAGAGGCACAAAGAGGGGATGGATAGACAGATCACACACACACACACACACACACACACACACACACACACACACACACACACACGCAATGATTGGAATCAGAGTAAAGAAAGAACGGAAGAGCGACAGAGCTAAGTTACGTTAAATCGGACTTATTATTACGAGAGAAGGGACAATAAGAAAAAAGTAAAACCATATCTGAACCTTTCAATCTTGCACGAACAATATTTTAATTATAAACAAACAAAATTACCCCTCTTCATCAATGTCTGTAACTGTTATCTCAAACGTATAAGACATTTATCAATGCGTGTGTGTGTGTGTGTGTGTGCGCGTGCGTGCGTGCGTGCGTGCGTGCGTGCGTGCGTGCGTGCGTGCGTGCGTGCGCATATATATTAGTGTAAATATTAATTATATAAAATCATATGTGCGTTTCCGCATGGTGACTTGATGGACTAGTGAAAGAAGAAGAAATAATTTATTTATTCAGTACTACCCACAGTTGCCGTGACTTCTTGTCGCAAGACACCTTAGGTGACCTTACTGTGTCATTCCAAATGTTACTGTTAAGCGTTTAACGCATCTCAACTATGGAACCAAACAGCAGTCCCAGCGCAGGGCATCGTTAAGCGGTCACCCGTGACGAATATGAACAGGTAAGAGTAAAAATACAGAAAGATGCAAACCACAACCACACTCGTACTGACTCCATAGACCGAGGATTGGGACAACAGTGCGACCGTTGGGCTCATATTACTCTGTGTTGCAAGCAGGGCAGTAGGCCATCTTCAAGTATTAATTTTAAAGACAGACAGAAGGATTTAAAAGCAATTGAAAAGAGATTATCTGTAATGAAAAAAGTATAGAATGTTTTCTGTATTTTTTGTTAGATAGATAGATAGATAGACGGACGGACGGATAGACAGACAGACAGATAGATAGATAGATAGATAGATAGATGGATGGATGGATAGATAGATAGATAGATAGATAGATAGATAGATAGATAGATAGATAGATAGATAGATAGATAGATAGATAGATAGATAGATAGATAGATAGATAGATAGATTGATGAGACCGAAAGATGCAGAGATAAACAGCCACACTGGTAGACTGAATATTAAATGCAGTTACCGCTGTTATACCTCATTTTATTTTCAAATAGCAGTTTTCAACACTGTTTCGATGTGTGTACCTACACAAGTGTGTATATGTGTTACAAAGCAGAGAGATTTGTCACACATAAGTCAGATTTAGAGACAGGTACATGTTTGCCTCAGGACACACTCGGTCATGCCTTGACAGGCGTAGATAACTGATAATATAATATAAGCAGAAAAACTGATGAACTGGTGTTATTTATAAGCTTCATTTGTGAACTAATAAACTCATAGATAAAAAATACTCCTTTCAGAGATAAGTAAAACAAAAAACAGCAACTCTACCATAAACATGCAAATTGCGTATACATGTATATATGTTCACTAGTACTAGTTAACTCTAGAGTCATTAATATTACACTGTAATATATATCTTGCAATGAATTATCTCTTCTGAAGAAAAAGATTCCGCGGTATGTTAAACTGAGACAGACGCTGCTAGAACATCTGTAGACAGACACTGCTAGAACATCTGTAGTCTGAAGTCGTATTCCCAGACAGGATTGCTGTCAAAGAATAGGACATCGAAAGCAACGTGGAATGGTCAGTAATGACGTCGCAGGTCTGAAATGTAACCCTTAGCTTTTTTAACCAGAACAGGGCTATAAATAGAATTCAAATTTCTGAATACACTCGTGTAAGTTTCAATAGAAAAAATGTCAAGGTTAAAAACCACTGTAAAACATTTACACTCTCACAATACTTGCTGCGGGTCTTTAATTCTGTAATCATTTGCTACAGTATACAGTGGTCAGAGGCTTTAATGGCGTCACATGACACAACAGGTTTGCGGTACTGTCAGACTCCTACTTAACACAGTGAATGACGTCATAAAATTTATCTAGCACAAGCTATATGAAGATGTTCAATAATATTAGCTAGGACAACATTAAACAGTGTCTGGAAATAGGATACACGTTTTACCAATCAGTTATAAAAGAAGAAGGAAAAAAAAGAAAATACTTATTGTATTATTGCCTGTTGAAAAGTTATGCAAACCCACAACTGATTAGTTGTATTGTATGTATACAAGAGATAATATATGTAATAAAATATCCGTTCAAAGGGGAGGTAAATTCACACAAGGAAAATGCTAGAAGAAATCATTACCTAAAATAATACGTCATTGAAGCGGCATTGATAAACAACAGAACACACTTCAAAGAAAGATTTTTCTTGAAAATAATGTAATAATGGGGTAGTGTGGAGGTTTACAAAATACACTTACACACAGGTTAAGCAGAAAAGAAATGTTTTCTCGCAATTTACATTTATTTCGCAATAATGCAAAACTTGAGAGCATTTGATCTTAACTCACAATGCAGTAAAATTAATGGCTCAGGTTAACTGCCTGTCTGTTCGGGTCCCTGGGAAGGTCAAGGATGCCGAAAACCTCTATCCTATTCTCTCACTCTTCCTAAATTTGTTATGACCGGTATGCAGGAAGTAAACAAGTACTGTCCATGTAGCCAACCCGCCACAATAGTGGCCAGCTGAACGTTAACATCATGCAAATGTTTTCAGGGATTTCCAAGAGGAAGAAAATAGTATGTCATGGCCAAGCCAACTACGAATCAATATAAGTACAAAAGAAAAAGTCACTGACTTCATAACGTTTTGCCTCATATGGGAATTATTGACAGTGCACAGAATTTTTGTTTTTGTTTTTTTTTGGGGGGAGACCCTATACTACATAACTTGCTCTTTAAAAGGAAAATTCTCACTTTGAATTTTTGTCTGTGTGTTTGTCGTATTAGAGATAAGTTTTCTTTAACTGAATTTCAATCACAAAGTCAACGCCCTCATAAAATTCAGAAACGTGTCAACTCGTAAAAAAAAAAAAAAAAAAAAAGAAAAAGAAAAAACAAATGAGACAAATGTTGTTATTTTTCTAATGTATTATTAGATTTTGTGCGCTGGAAATAACGCAGATATTAAACAAAAACAAGGACGCTACGAGCAATTTATTGTTCGTGTTTGCATTTTTTTTGTTGTGGTTTTGGTTTGAGTTTTTAATTTTGTCCTTTTATGCACGCACAATGGCGCCTGCCCAAAGGTGTGACGTCAAAGCCACAAACAAGGATTGAATGCTGGGAAGGGCTGCATTGCTCTGTGCACGAGTACCTGACCTTCATTGACCTGTATGCAAAATTATTAAAAGATGTTTTTCGTTTGTTGCAATGTCCATCCCTATCAAGCACAAGCATTTAGAACCATAACCTTTTACACACACACACACACATATATATATATATATATATACACGCGCATACACACACACCTATCTATTTATGTCTGTTTGTCCTAAAATCAATACACACCATACATAACACACAAAATCACACACGCACACCTGTCTGCTAATCCTAAAACCAACACTCCATCCTGCCAGGTAACAGCAGGGTGTATCACCACGACAATCCTACTGCTAATGAAATGGTATCGATTAGGCCAATGGGTGTGGGGTGGAACGATATGAGAGGAAGAAAAAAAATCAGAAACACTGTTACTGAGCTGGATCCATATGGAAAGAGGGAAGAAAGATAATTGAAAAATTGGAGGTATAATGATGTCCCCTGACACCCGAAGCTTAAAATAGACGAGAGACAACTTTTAGGGAAACTAAAGAATGTGTTGGGGGCGGGTGGGGGGGATGAACTGACACACAAATTTACATTCTGAGGTGTTGGTGTTTACGAAAGTTGTTAGAAAAGACTTCAGAAAATGGAGTCCCTTGCGTGGACAACCACGCGTCCGTAGTGTCAGGTATCACCAAGTGCTTGAAGTCGAAAGGCATTATAAATATTAACAATAAAATAAATCTAGCTACAGTTACCCCCCCCCCCAGCCTGACAGACGATCACAAACGTTACAAGGAAAATGCAACAACTTGTGAACTGAAGGATAGATTAAAAGCTTTATAGAAATGAAGTAATGGCGGTTGAAAGAGAGTTACAAAATCAAAATGACGCAAGTAGGATCTAACAGTCTTATGTTTGTTGTTCCGCTAACAGTGTTGTTCCGCTAACAAGCATAGCGTCCACTTTATAACAGAGTAAGAGTCTTTGTAAGTGTTAAGTTGACCGTGACGGCTTGGCGGTTCTCGCATGGGCTTGGTCGGCAGACGGCGCACCGTTTTGTACCTGTAGAGGGAATCAGCCTGGAGATCGCTCAGCAGGGTAAAACAAAGAACACGTCTTCCCTAAATTTCTAGCAGACACTGAAATATTGACTGACGCACCAGACGCACGCCATTCATGCTATAAAAGAGGAAATAGCCTGACTGACTCTTTTGGCGGAACCTTTTGTTACCAGAAGGTGTCTGGGAGAGTTTCTGAATGATGTTTCTCGGAACTACGGCAGGATGGACTCAGATCTTTGAGGTTGATTTTGGCGCGCACAAAGAAAGACCGAGCTTTATCTGGCGAGTTATTACAACTAGACCTAACAGGTTGGCCAAAATTGTGTAATATTCCCTGCTATCGACAGGGCCTCTGGGCAAGAGAAGAGCTAAAAGTTATTTGCGAAAAGCTAGATCTAACGCTAGGGCGCGCTCTGCCGAGTCTAACAGTCTTTTGAGACCCTCATACCTCTCCACATCCCAAAGATTTACTTTAGTCAAACGATCACAAGTTTATTTGAGTCAAATGTCGATTTGTTGAGTGTGAATGTGTGTGAAGGAAAGAGATGCGGGAGGAATGAAAGGAAATTGGAATGGATAAGGAACAACAATAAACGAGTCAGACACACACACACATATATCGAGACACATGCACACAAATACACACGAGCGCGCGCGCGAGAGCCTCCTCGCTTAAAAAGTTGGAAAAACCCATAGTGCACTTTCATCATAATTTCACGCGGTGAACTTCTCTTCCTCATGAATGGTTTACCAATCACGCTCCACGCGTTTCTGTTATTACAATTATTTTGTTATCTCTCGTGCACATACTTGTGTGAAAGTGTGTCGTTATGCAAGAGAAGTTCTGTTAGCCTGAATTTTGTTGAATCTAAATGTCTATGAATTTCTCTGAATGTGGGTCACCCTGCAGATGACGATTTGTTAATATTTTTTTTTTTAAAGTCATCTAAACTCATTTGCATGTAAGAAAGTGTCATGATGGTAAGATCATTTAAAGGATGATTACTTCAATATGTAAATGTGCGAAAGTATGTATTTGTGTAGATAACGTTACGGTTATACGATAACAATTATTCTATTAGCAGTAGTTTGTTGTCCCAACTGTAAAGTGTCACTCAAAAGTTGTATGACAGTCATTATGTAAGTCATCTTCTGCCAACGTGAGAAGTTTCATTACGTAAAGTACAATGCGTTTGTGACAATGAGCTATTGACTAAAGTCCCACGACTGTTTTATTCTCTATGTGTATAAAGTGTATACAATTTCATTACGTAAAGTACAATGCGTTTGTGACAATGAGCTATTGACTAAAGTCCCACGACTGTTTTATTCTCTATGTGTATAAAGTGTGTACAATTTCATTACGTAAAGTACAATGCGTTTGTGACAATGAGCTATTGACTAAAGTCCCACGACTGTTTTATTCTCTATGTGTGTAAAGTGTGTACAGTTGTGTTATTGTGTACGTGATGTTCTGTCACTAAGAATATTTTGTCATCTTAAGTGTGAAATTGTGTCATTAAGAGGGAGAATTTTATTATACTATTATCTGTTGTGTCATATAACTGTACGAAAGTGTGTCATTAAGTAATGAACGTCTGGTAATATTATATGTTATAAAATGTCTTCATAATACAGGATTACTCGGTTAAGACTATTTTAAAACCTGTTTATAATACTGCCACTAAGTGATTCGACAGTTTAATTCCAAACTTTCATAAATGCAGTTCCACTCAGTGGTTAAGTTTTTTAATTGATTCAACAGTGAAGCTCCAAAACTTGTACATAATAGTACCATTAGTTGATACAACAATCTAGCTCCACACTTGTACATAATAGTACCATTAGTTGATACAACAATCTAGCTCCACACTTGTACATAATAGTACCATTAGTTGATACAACAATCTAGCTCCACACTTGTACATAATAGTACCATTAGTTGATACAACAATCTAAGCTCCAAACTTGTAAAGAATAGTCAAATAATACCCTAAGTGATTTGTTTGACATTATAAATTGTAAATTGTATCATTATTCATCATAATTTGTGTATCATTATATATTGCAATTTTCAATTTGTGTGTTTAGTTATCTAAACTATATCATTTGCATGAATCTGTATGCACAAGTGTGGTTTTGTTACATTCATTGCTATCTTTCGTGTGCACACTTGTTCTAAATGTAAACGTGTCATTTTGTAGGTGAAACGTTTTTGCTGACGTATTTTGTTTTGTTTAATGTGAACGTCACAGAACGCATGTGTATGTTGGCGTTCTATAGGTTTAGCATTGTCACTACGGTTATTCTGTTTTTGAGCGTGCAGACAATTATATAAACGCGGGTGTCAGTGTGCGCGTGTAAATCTACACTCGTGATACTAATACTTTATGTTATCTGAAGTACATCTGCGTGCGTGTGTGTGTGTGTGTGTGTGTGTGTGTGTGTGTGCGTGCGTGCGTGCGTGCTTATGTGGTGTATGTGGTGCGTGTGCTGTGTGCGTGCGTGATAGCGTCGGCGTCGATTGCTCCTAAGTATACTTTGCATTATCTAAAGTCTAAACTAACTGTTTGACTGTGTGTGCGTGCATGCGCGCGCGTGTGTGTGTGTATTACGTACTGTAATTAGGTTTTTAAGTTTAGTTCGAGTGACGTACAGTGGATGTACTTGTGTTACTATCTGTTCTTGTGAGGTATAGATATGTTAGTAGGTCTATGTTAATCTGGTGTGTTATGTAGCACGTTATTGTGTGGCTGATTATTATGAAGGTGTCAATCTTCACTAATCTCGCTTTAATACACTTATACACTAACACACACACACACACACACACACACAATAATACATACGTGTACACGAGTATACTTAATTGATAACTATTTGTTGTGCTGGGTTTTTATTTGTAAACACACGCACACACACTTACACGCATGTGAACGTACTAATTTACAAGGGTGGTTATGCAATGAGCAAGCATGACTTACTTATACTAAAGAGTTTTTATGTTCGCACATGCCGATCGTCACACACTTCGCACTGACACACTCCAAGCCCAAATAACATGGATACACATGCCGCTTGCACTGCACTGAATGACTCCTGTGTTGACGTATTTCCCTTCTTGCTGCTTCGCCAATCATGGCCGACCCCTCTCATCACCAGCAACAAGTGCGCCTGCACCAACCAGATGTTTACATACGTGCTTTAAAGGCCACTTCTGCAGGCTGTTAGTGGTGGTATTGATTCTGGAGGCATATTTATTATCTCCCTTTAAAAAAAAAATATAGTACTAAAAAGATTTGCACTCAATTTGTAAAGTCTAGAAATTAGCAACAAGACAAAGAAGATTTAGAATGAATGATAAAATGTTAATTAGACCAAATGAATGAGCAACGTGAGCATAAATGAAACAATATCCACGTCACAGACAGAAAAAATAACGAATACTATAAATTCTACTATTTAATAACACTAGTAAAGGGTAAATGTCGAGATAATATGAATGAGGCAATAATTACAAAAAAAGTGAAATTGAAAAACATAAAACAATAGATCTATTTTGTGACAACTACTTGAAATTACACATAGTAAGTTTGTTGTCATCAATTCTCAATTATAATGCATTATACACAGCATGAAAATACTCTCATCCTCTCTTTAGATCTGGTGACGTGCATTATACACAGCATGAAAATACTCTCATCCTGTCTTTAGATCTGGTGACGTGCATTATACACAGCATGAAAATACTCTCATCCTCTCTTTAGATCTGGTGACGTGCATTATACACAGCATGAAAATACTCTCATCCTCTCTTTAGATATGGTGACGTTCTGCTGGGAGCTGGACAAGATGTTGGATTCTCCACCACCACCGGCAACACGTAACCTTAGGCTAATCCCCCAAACACACCTTCTGGCTGGCCACACGTGTTATTAAAATGGACTCTGGGTGCTATAAAAAGATGGACGATAGATAATGTAGAACAGAAGACTGATATTTCTAGAAGATAGCTCGAGCCCCCTGATACATACAGCCAGGATAGTAAGTAAATATGGGTGACATGCTACAACATGTAACATGTGAGTCAAACTGAAACCAGTGGTCTAAGTATCAATATAAAATGTATTAAACAAGAAAAAACATAAGACAGCATGGTTACATATAGCAAAATATATACATGCAGTCGTGTGCATGGTCCATGGAACTGTGTCTCAGGTGCATGGGTTGTTCCATTCTTGTGTTGTTTCATGGCTCAGTGCTCATCAAATTCAACACCTCAGATAAGGTGCAAATCTGCTAGTAAAATACACTTGGGCTAAGAATTCATCACCATGTGTTCTCTGACAAAACACTCTTATATGCTCATCATACATTTCAATATCATAAATGAAATATAACAATTTAAAATATAGTTAAGGTTACATGAACATAGAAATCATAATTACTCACACAATACAAAAATACATACACATTATCTAAAGGAATGTTTATTTAGTGCCAGTGACTGAGAAGGGATTTGCTCAGCTTTCTGAGTGTGACCCGATTTCATACAGAAAATCAATATTATATATGCATACATACCCGGCTGATTTAGAGATTAGGGTGTTCTCCTGTGAACAGGGCTTTTTGTCGGGCTTCCTGACAAAAAGATTCTTTGGCCACAGCTTGCTGGCTGATTTCCCGCCAGAACCAGGGATCTGTCCATGTACTCACCAGTGTCTAGCACGACTCTAGCCAATGGTCGCCAAGATGAGAGCCTCTATTCCAAGCGCCTATCTAAAATCTTGAAGAAAGGCGCTCCCGTAATGCCAATGATAATGATTACGCAACCAATTCAGGACACATTCACACAGAGACACACAAATACAGCCTTCAAACAAGGTTCAAATAAAAGTCATAAGAGCAGCATCTTGTTGTTGACATCAGCAGCTTGCAAAAGTCCACGCACGAGTAAACAAGAACTATTTACAAACAACTACAAACATAACTGCTAGTCTATGCTTGAAAAATAATAATAATGATAATTATGATGATTATAATAAAAGGAATTGATTAGTCAGCTTAATAATGCAATATATTTCTTTAGAAACATACATTTTGTCTTTTCAGGAGAAGACAAAATTATTAATCTACAATATTTTTTATTTTTTTTAAAAAAACCTTAATCTGTTTAGAATGAAGCTGCCGCTTTTGAACTCGTCAGGCATGGCTGTCAGTTTCAGTCACGGCTGACTTGTTACTGTCATTAGAATGACCTTGGCAGCAGAAGTGTCGTTATTCGCATCATTAGATATTGCAGAAACCGTCTGTAATAAGTACAAATTAAAAAAATAGCTGGACTAAAAACCAGATTTAAACTTGTGTCAAAACTCGAGCCTGTAGTTTAATATTATGTTGTAATATTAACTTAAAGTGCGTTATTTCAACTTAGTGGGTGTTACTTAAAGTGCGTTATTTCAACTTAGTGGGTTACTTAAAGTGCGTTATTTCAACTTAGTGGGTGTTACTTAAAGTGCGTTATTTCAATTTAGTGGGTGTTACTTAAAGTGCGTTATTTCAACTTAGTGGGTGTTACTTAAAGTGCGTTATTTCAATTTAGTGGGTGTTACTTAAAGTGCGTTATTTCAATTTAGTGGGTGTTACTTAAAGTGCGTTATTTCAATTTAGTGGGTGTTACTTAAAGTGCGTTATTTCAGCTTAGTGTGTTACTTAAAGTGCGTTATTTCAACTTAGTGTGTGTTACTTAAAGTGCGTTATTTCAACTTAGTGTGTGTTACTTAAAGTGCGTTATTTCAGCTTAGTGTGTTACTTAAAGTGCGTTATTTCAGCTTAGTGTGTTACTTAAAGTGCGTTATTTCAGCTTAGTGTGTGTTATTTTACTTAAAGTGCGTTATTTCAGCTTAGTGTGTGTTATTTTACTTAAAGTGCGTTATTTCAACTTAGTGTGTGTTACTTAAAGTGCGTTATTTCAGCTTAGTGTGTGTTATTTTACTTAAAGTGCGTTATTTCAACTTAGTGTGTGTTATTTTAAATCTGTGTGTGTGTGTGTGTGTGCGCGCATGTGTGTTGCGTAGTTTCAGCTGTCAATTATGGCAACTAAGTGAGCAATTACATCGTTTTCACGCTTGAAATGCGACAAAGAATGTATTATTTCTTCCTACCGGTCGCAGCACTGGGTCGCGAGAAGTAATCATATTTCAAAGTCAAAATTAGGCTGTGGAGATTCAGTGTTGCACCTCGGCATTCTGTTCCTTGCAGGAAGAGTTATTCCGCTTGGGAGTCGCCAGCGAAATCAGGCCTGAAGTAGACAAGGAGTCCACGTATCCGGGTTCAGTGTGCATGTGTGTGTGAGCATTTGGGTTTGTGAGCATTTCTTTGTGTTTATGTGCGTGTATGTAGTTTTTGTGTGTGAGCATTTCTTCTCTGTGTTTAGATGTGTGTTTCCGGTTTTTGTGTGTGAGCATTTCTTCTCTGTTTGTTTGTTTGTTTGTTTGTTTGTTTGTGTGTGTGTGTGTGTGTGTGTGTGTGTGTGTGTTTGTGTGTGTGTGTGTGAGTAATTGTTGTGTTTTTGTGTAAGAGAAACGATCAAATGCAGAGAGCATGGTTGTATGTATTGTGTGTGTGTGCGTGCGTAACAGTTAGACATAGCTGTTAAAGAGATCGGTGATAGTTACACATGGCTGTTTAAGAGAATGTTGAAGGTTACACATGGCCGTTACAAAGATTGTTGATAGTTACACATGGCTGTTAAATAGACTGGTGAAAGTTAGACGATACTATTAAAGAGATTTGTGATAGTGAGACATGGCTGTTATAGAGATTTGTGATAGTTAGACATGGCTGTTATAGAGATTTGTGATAGTTAGACATGGCTGTTATAGAGATTGTCGATAGATGGAAATGGCAGTTAAAGAGATTGGCGATAGAATGACATTGCAATTAAAGAGACTGGTGATATACACGGCTGTTGAAGCGATTAGTATTATGGAAATTGGGTGTTGGAAACCTATTTGCATTTGTTGAGATCACGCTTGAGTAACCAGACCGTTGAGTTTTACAATCGCAGACTACTTGCATGCAAAACTGATTTTGCTAATAGAACGCAGTACGACTGCTGCCCGAAATTATACCGTTAATATAATTGACGTGTAGTTGTTTGGAAGAAAACGATTGTAGTTACTGTTGCCTTGCACAAGACTGTAACAATAGAGGGCGGCTGTCGACCTTGAATGCAGCCTGAACCATATTTAAGGTACTTCCACGTCTGTCTCTGGAATTCCAGTTGAAGTTTTTTAAATTTTTATTTTCAATCAAAAAAAACTTTAATGATCACAACGATTAAGTGAAATCTGTATCGGACATACACACAAGCATACCATTCTATAACTTCACTCCACCCTCCACTCCGCCCACACACCCTCCAGAAAAAGAAAAGAAAATGTGTATGTTGTGTGGTCACATCGGGGGTGGGGGGTTACATCGCAGGGTGCAGATCGATAAAACCAGCTGATGGCACGGACCGACAGGTTCACTGAGTGCGGGTAAATAATTGATAGAACTAGCCGCTTTAAAGTAATAGATTACATTACGTTTTATTTATGTCTTTTTAATTCTTGTCGGAAAGTGATTGACTAGATATATTTATTTTAAACTGGAAGCTCTAGATAGATAGATAGATAGATAGATAGATAGATAGATAGATAGATAGATAGATAGATAGATAGGTAGATAGATAGATAGATAGATAGATAGATAGATAGATAGATAGATAGATAGATAGATAGATAGATAGATAGATAGATAGATAGATAGATAGATAGATAGGTAGATAGATAGATAGATAGATAGATAGATAGATAGATAGATAGATAGATAGATAGATAGATAGATAGATAGATAGATAGATAGATAGATAGATAGATAGATAGATAGATAGATAGATAGATAGATAGATAGATAGATAGATAGATAGATAGATGCGAGTATGTGTGAGAGAAAGAGAGAGAGAGACGCATCCATTCCAGTTAAATTTTCTTAATTTTTTTGTGAAGCTAGACGATTGGGATTAATGGACGTAATAAGTAAAACAATAGTACTTATTTCATTGGTCCCGGCGTTGTATGGTATTTGTGTATGTGTAATGTTTTCATGTGTGTATGTGTATGCGAGTGCGTGTGTATGATCTAAAGTGTTATAGGATAGAACACGATATCAAGATATACGAAAATAGATGTGGTTTATATCAGTGTCCTGTGCGAAATCTTTTATGACTGTTGTGACGTGGCTGGCGTGACCTTTGTTCCATGCAGTCAGCCACAAGGCTGCTCATCAATAGATCTTTTGTCAGTTTCTGAACGCGACACTCATAATTAATCTTGCCTTCTCGTTCTGCCTGGAAAGCTTGTTTTTCTCTCTTTTCTTTCGTGTTTTTTTCCTTCTGACAACAAACTTTAATGAAAGAACAAGAATTAAAATAAGAAACAAATATGAATCGCAAATCTGTAGACAGCGAATTTTCAAAATCCGTATTTCATTAAGAACATAATTTGGTGTTTTATCTTAAGGAGAGTTCGAGTTGAACTTTTAATTAAGTTGAAATCAGGCTCTATTTTTTTTTTTTTTTTTTAATGAAGGCAAAATGCAGTCATAATACTAAAAGAAGTATCAGGATTAGGGCAGTCGCAGTTAATGAAGCAGCAAGATTACAGCAGTAACAGCAGAATACAGAGCAGCATTAGAGTAGCAGCAGTAGAAGTAGCAGAGTTACAATAGCAGAAGTAGAAGAAGTAGATGGATTAGAGTAGTAGTAGTAGAATAAGTAACAGGAATACAATAGCAGTGGTAGAAGATGTTGCAAGATTAGACTAGTAGCAGCAGAAAAAGCAGAAGAAAAATGTAACAGGATTAGATTAGCAGCGTTTGAAGAAATAGCAGGATTATAGTAGCGGGAGATTCTGTAGCAAGTTTAGTATAGCAGCAGTCGAAGACGTGACAGGATTATAGTACATCAAAAGTAGCAGGATTAGAGTAACAAGAGAAGCAGCAGGATTAGAGTAACTAAAGTAGGAGACATGGCAGGATTATAGTAGCAGCAGATAAAGTAGCAGGATTATAGTAGAAGCGGAATTATACCAGCAAAAGGAGTAGCAGGATTTTAGTAGCAGCAGATAAAACAGCAGGGATATAGCAACAAAGGAAGAAGTAGCAGGATTACAGTAGCAACAGATGCAGTAGCAGGATTAGAGTAACAGCAGAAATATTAGGATTAAAGTAACTTCAGTAGAAGACGTAGCAAGATTATAGCAGCAAAAGAAGAAGTAACAGGATTATAATAGCAGTGGATAAAGCAGCAGGATTGAGTACCAGTAGATAAAGTAGGAGGATTATAGTAACAGTACATAAAGTAGCAGGATTAAAGTAACAGTACACAAAGTAGCAGGATTAAAGTAACAGCAAATAAAGTAGCAGGATTATAAAAGCAGCGGATAAACTAGCAGGATTAGAAAAAGTATCATCAGATAAAGTAGCAGGATTATAATAGCAGTAGATACAATAGTAGGATTAGAGTTTCAGTAGATAAAGTAGCAGAGTTAGATTCTACCTGTAGAAGAAATGTGGTGGTAGTAGTAATAAAGGTGCATGTATGAGAGAGGTAGTAATTTGAATTAATGATAATGATCATGAAAATCATGTTGACGAAGACGGTGACGTATTAAAGCATCATACTTAACTCATTACAATCGCAGAACACAGCTAAAGCCTAAGAAGATTATAACTGCAACCAAGCAACAGTCAAATACCTGTTGAACAAATACACGTAATATACAACCAATACACGTAATATACAACCAATACACGTAATATACAACAAATACACGTAATATACAACAAATACACGTAATATACAACAAATACACGTAATATACAACAAATGATTGCTTTCCATTCTTTTTTAATTTGAAAAACAATACAATCATTTAGCGCTGTGTTTGAACCATTTTAGACTGCATAAATATCCATTATGGAAATAATATTTTAATTACTCGAAGCAAACGGCAGATCACATCAGAAAGCAGATATCGTGTGACATTACGTGACAGAAAGCGAATATTGTGTGACAGCGCATGACAGAAAGCGGATATTGTGTGACAGCACGTCGCAGAAGTAACCCGACGTTGTCTGAAAGCATGTCACGCATAAAAAGAATATGTAGTGCAGCTCGTGGCTATGTAAAGTAGATATTGCGTGACAGAAAATCGATGTGTGACACAGCAGGTGATACAGAAGTGAAAAAACCCAGAAACTTTACCTCGAGTGGTGCGCGCCGAGTCGCGTGAAGCACACTTCCCTTTCCAAATCTTACACCTGTGTAAATGCACGTAGTTACCTGACCTGGACTAGTAACTGACTTTAAATTCGACTTACTTAACCTTTGACATATTGCGTGGGGGAAAGGGAGGGTTGCGATGGTAACAGATATAGTTCTGACTTCTCAGCTCTACAAAGAACGTTTCGGGATGACTTGAAGGGCTTTTAAATTTCAAATATAGTTAGTGTAAGGGCCAGGATATAAGTAATTTCTATTAACTGTTTGCAGTGTAGATTTCGTCTACGCATAGGTCAATCCACTGAACGCATTCATCTGGTATATGTGAGTGTGTGTGTGTGTGTGTGTGTGTGTGTGTGTGTGTGTGTGTGTGTGTGTGTATGTGTTGTTGTTGTTGTTGCTGCTGCTGCTGCTGTTGTTGCTGTTGTTCGGAGAGTAAAATAATTAGCGTGTGAGTGGGGTGGTGGTGGTGGTTGAATGGTCATTTATATAAAAAAAATATTTAAACAATATTTTGTTTATCACAATTTCTGCTTTTGAAAGTAGCATATACACATAATCTTCATCTGTGCTATTTTTTTAATATATATTTACTTTCACACATCACCAAGGCGTCAAAAGTCGCGACGTGTGATGTCTATTCAAGTTTTGAGACGCCACGGTCAATCTTTTCTGTGATGTTCATTTGGCGATAAACAGTTAAAACTTCGAGCCGGAGTTGAGTTGATAAATGAATGTATGCTCTCATGTACATGTATATGGGTAGTAATGTGTGGCCTTAGAATATATGGGTAGTAATGCGTGGCCTTAGGTATATGGGTAGTAATGTGTGGCCTTAGGAATATGGGTAGCAATGTGTGGCCTTATGTATATGGGTAGTAATGTGTGGCCTTAGATATATGGGTAGTAACGTGTGGCCTTAGATATATGGATAGTAATGTGTGGCCTAAGGTATATGGGTAGAAATACGTGGCCTTAGGTATATGGGTAGCAATGTGTGGCCTTAGGTATATGGGTAGCAATGTGTGGCATCGTATTATATATATAGGTAGTAAGGTAGTAATGTGTGGCTTTATGCATATAAGTAGCAATTTGTGGTCTCGTGTATACGGGTAGTTATGTTTGGCCTCGAGTGTATAGGTAGTAATGTGTGCCCCACGATTATAGGTAGTAATATGTGGTCTCGTGTGTATATTTAGTAATGTATGGCCTCGTGTGTATATTTAGTAATGTGTGGCCTCGTGTGTATATTTAGTAATGTGTGGCCTCTAATGTATGGCCTCGTGTACATGGAAACAAAGTGCAGCCTTATGTATATAGGTAGTTATGTGTGGCCTCGTGTGTAAATGTAGTAATGTGTGGCCTCAAGTGTATATGTAGTAATGTGTGGCCTCGTGAATATAGGTGGTAATATGTGGCCTCGGGTATATAGGTAATAATGAGTGGTCTCGTATATATAGGTGGTATTGAGTGGCCTCGTGTATGTAGGTAGTAATGTGTAGCCTCGTGAATATAGGTAGCAATGTGTAGCCTTGTATATAATATATATATAGGCAGTAATGTATGGCGTCATATCTATAGGTAATAATGCATGGCCCCATAGTAATATGTGGCCTCACGTATATAGTTAGCAACGAGTGGCCTCATGACTACGGGTGGGCCTCATTTGTTCGAGATGGTTTCTTTGACAAAAGAAATTGATATAATGCACGCACTCTTAGGAAATCATACTCCTAAAGAAGAAAGGGAAGATAATCTGTTGTGACTAGCGATGTTTCCATCTCGTTACTCCTGTACTGCGATAACAGATTGTTAGTGCTTTCAGATTTCATAAGCGTAGTCAGCTGTCGTGACTAATTCTTAGAAATTGAAAGTCTCAAATCATTAATGCATAGTTACGGGAATAACCGGATTGGGGGGGGGGGGTACACTTATACACATTTATTATTAGAACTTGGGTTATCATAAATAATATATAACATCTCTACCTATACAAGTACTAAGGACGCATCCGTAATTTAACACTTTGGGATGCATCTGGGATATCCAAGCTGGAAGTTCCAAACCTTTAGTACGCAGATTGTCTGTTTAAAGTAGAATAATTCAAATAACTGACGCGCTAACGATAAGACGTCAAAACTAATTATAGTGCAAGATTGTTAGCGCGTGTGATGGTGGTGAGTCATGGAGAGAATAAGCGAGCCACACATTTTACCATTCCGGATAAATCTAAGCACGTGACCTGTGGTCTCTATCTATCGCGTGCCTTATGTGTGACAAGGGACAAATGACAATTGCAGAACGCTTACCGCCGTTTATCCGCTCCTTCCAGCCATCACAATGCAGGGTGGAGGTGACGAGAAGTAAAATGCATTGTCAAGCATTCTAGTGGCTTTCAGGTCTTCAACACACAGTGGGTAGGTAAGTTCAATTGCCTCCCTCCCCCCCCCCCCCAATTCCTTCCAGAACTCTCTCAGTGACATCATCTTGTATGCAAGCGACGGAAAATGGTGAAATATGGATTGACTACTCACGCCGTAAGGATAATTGTTCGAACAGGAGCGATAACACAAGCACCCTAACCCCATTCCAGTCCAAGACCAACCACCCTGAAATGCTGACAAGCAAACATTACCGGGATTTGTGAATATGTATTGTCCAACGTCTTACTGACTTTT
Source organism: Sinotaia quadrata (assembly GCA_028829895.1). Taxonomy (NCBI): domain Eukaryota; kingdom Metazoa; phylum Mollusca; class Gastropoda; order Architaenioglossa; family Viviparidae; genus Sinotaia; species Sinotaia quadrata. Next base: position 15,061,963 of record CM054177.1, on the reverse strand, counting down.
GAGCCCAAATTTAAATTTTTCTACACCGGTTTTCGGAAAGTATGGGGCAGATGTGGACAGGGTTGCAACGTTCCCTATAATATTTTTCCTGTGTAAGCGGAACTGGGGGGTGGGGTGTGTTAAGTTTTGGTACGCGGAATTTTGAAACTGCTGTGCACCTTAGAGGGAGTATTGTTGGATGGGTGGGTGGATGGGTGAGTATATTTTGATGGAGAGTGGAAGTGACAAATTTATCATCTCACGTCTGTACTACGATCGGCATCAACATTCACACACTCCCATCCTGGAACATGCCACCTTGGCCAGTGACGTGCGTGAAGCGAAGCGTGACTGCAGGCTTACTCTAACAACGCTTTACCTAGCGCCATGTAGACCGACCTTGGCAGGCAGCTCGCGAGCGGTTCTAGGGCATCGGACGTGACAAACCCGCGCACGCAGTTTGCTGATGAGCCAACATGCACTCTATATATTTTTCACTACAACAGCAACAACTAAAAAAAAAACAAAATAATCGAACTACAACTAAGTGCAACAGCTGTTGCCTGGAATTCCAGCGAGGGAGGGAACCTAGCTGGGTTACCCAGAGATTGGGTGAAGAGTGGTAGGGCAATGAGGGAGGGGGGGACCGGATGAAGTCGTGAGAGCCTGAGTGAAGGCTGCTTGTAGAGAGAGATCAGAAACATAAGCTGACATTGAAGAGGTTCGGTCACGTGTTCAGCTAGATTGGGGAAACCCTGACTCGGTACCTATGACATTTACATCTCGTGATGAAATAAACAGTGAAACACTAACCAGACTGAAATTATGCATTTTATTATCTAGGAAGTTCAGTAAATTAGTAAATGCGCACACACATACAGAAGCACACTCGCATAAAATCAACTACACACGCACGCATACAGAAACAACTCACAAAGTCAACTTTACACGCACACACACATACAAACTACACACACCCAATACAACACGTACTCGTTTCAAGACAATTTCAGGCATGAGCACATTTGTAACTGATTACAGTCTGTTCAACATTCCAGGGCCCTTTGAAAGGGGTACAATATTTTTTTTTTTTGGATTCCCTGGTGCAGTAGGAGGATTAATGAAGAAAGAAGTGTTTATTAATAGAACTTATGTTTGATCAGTGAAAGTGACGACTTATCAAGTGTTTGATCTGTTAGCAGCAGTTAATCTCCAGTTAGCAGAATGCATTTTATTCCACACTACAACATAAACAAAACAAAACACTGCAGCAAAACAGTAACACGTTCTTTCACCCCACCCAGACAGTTCATTCCGAGAGTGTTGAATTGAGCAGAGAAGTAATGTTTGGGGGGGGGGGAATTGGGAGGGGGGGGAAGAGGAGCATAATGGTTCGTCTTGCTAGCGTAGTGTCTCGACACAACCCGAAACAATCGATGCTTCCGAAGAGGAAGTTACGGCAAGTTCGAGCACTCTCGTCAACTCATCGGGGATCGGCAAATCTGATCTCATTTGGGTGTTCTAAATAAAATTATTATCAATTTGAATGTGTGGTGCACATTAGGGCTAATTGACCAGTTCTGGACTAAAATAAAATGCGGAGTACCGAGTGTTTAAATATGTCCGCCGGCCTTGTTTTCTCTCCCTTTTCTGAAACACTAACTTATCCTGAGTCACCAAGCATAAACAAATCAATCGCTTTGTCAGTCAATCAAACAATTAGTACCGGAATCAAATAAACAATCAGCCAAGAAAATTTACAAGTAGTCCAAAGCGATCACTCACTTAGAAAGATAATGTATCCTACTTAAGGGAAATAACTCATATAGTAAATTACATAGTACAATGTTACTTAAAATTGTTGAATATTTTATATGCGTCCAAATCAATCACATACATTCAACATTCCATTAAATGCAAAAAACGAGCGTCCAAGTATAATGTAATGTTTTATTTGAAAACAGCATAGGCTTTACAGTCTAACTTACTTTAATGTCCAATTTACTCTTCTGTCCAGTGTGTTTTACAGTCCAATTTACTTTTCTGTCCCGTGTGCTTTACAGTCCAATTTACTTTTCTGTCCAGTGTGCTTTACAGTCCAATTTACTTTTCTATCCAGTGTGCTTTATAGTCCAATTTACTTTACTGTGCAGCTCATTTCACTGTCCAATGTACTGTCGTGCCCAGTGTACTGTACTGTCCAATTTACTGTACGGCCCATTTTACTTTCTTGTCCAAATTACTTTACTACCAAACATACTTTACGGCCTATCCGAATTTTACTGTTGAACTTTGTAACAGTTTCAATGGCTGCTGTTCTAGGGCACTTGGCTATTTGTCGATCCCATAATTCACGTTTAAGAAAAGTTTTTTGTTTTTTTTAATTATAATTAATGTCAAGCAGGAGTTACCTTTTCTCAGTGACAGATTCAAGCTATGACAGTGATAACACCCAAGAGGGTTGCGGGTTAGGTGTGGGGGGGGGGGAGAGAGAGCAGTCGCCCCAGGTGACAGCCAAACATAATGTATTTTTCGTTTACTGAATTTTTAAAATCATTTCTGAGGAGGAGTGCCAAAATCTGCCTCGCGCATCTTTTGGTTACGTCTCTGTTACCCATACCGTCCAACCAATCATAGAGATACAAACGTGTGATATACAGTCCAATCAACAATAGAGATTCAAATGTGTGAAATACAGTCCAGTCAATCATAGAGATACAAATGTGTGAAATACAGTCCAACCAATCATTGAGATACAAGCGTGTGACATACATTTCAAACAACCATAGAAATACAAACTTGTGAAATACAGTATAGTCGTAGAGATACAAACGTGTGGCATACAGTCCAACCAGTCATAGAGGTACAACAGTGTGACAAACAGTCCAACCAGTCATAGTGATACAAAAGTGGCGAAATACAGTCCAACCAGTCATAGATATACAAATGTGTCACGTAGACGTTCATCTTTCATCGCATGTACAAACCATTCACCCTGTACATCTTCAAACAGTTGATAACAAAGTCAGTGAAACTACAGATTCCCTGGTGCGAAAACCGTACACGGCACACCCATACCTATCCACAGATAAACTAAAGCTCACGGGCCAATGATTTGCATCTTCAGTGCAACACGAACACTGTAGAGTCACAACTGTCACGGGTAGCAGGCAACAGATTGCAGAACTGAACAGGAAACTGTGCTGATTACGTCCAGAGTACGTCCCTCAACGTATGTGCGACGTAAAAAGATAACCACAATCTAAAGCTGAAAATTAACCCTAAGGATAAAAGTGAGCAATGCGACAAAGCCTGACATGCAAGAGGCAAATAGTGCGTGCGTGGTGGTGGTGGGGGGAGTGGGGAAGGGGGAATGAGGGCCGGAAACAGTTTAACTTAATTGTGCTTGTGTTTGCAGGAAGGCTAACTTGTCATGCGGAGTTGAGACTCTTGTTCGGTTTACGCAAATAACCATCTAATAACTTGGAAATGGTATAATCGCCACAATTGCCTTCTTTGTTTCTGACAATTATAAATAGAGCCCGACCATGATTTCTCGCCTTGAAAGATTCCTGATTTAAACCCTCAGTGGCCCGTGGCGTACTTCTGTATATTTGTACGAACAATGCAGTACTTTGAACGAAGCAAAGGTCAACAAGGCCGAAGTGCGTGGAGGAAATGACGTCTCATCTGTTCAGCACTGTGAAACTTTAAAGGAATAACCGAGCCCAGTCGATCGCCAATCCTAATTTAGAAGATTTTTAGACTTCATCTCTACAGAAGTCCGGGAGAATAGTAAGTATCGGGCAAGTGACAAGTTGTTTGCCCCTGTATGTGTGTGCGTGTGCGTGTGTGTGTGTGTGGGAGGATAGATTTGAGATAGAAATTCTTCGTAAGTTTACTGAGTTAGGTCAGTGACCTTGATTATGGTTTAGTCAGAGGTGGCAGCAAATGATAACCACCCCCACCCCCTTACCGTCTATGGCGGCATTGCCTCGAGTTCCGGTCGGAAATGTAGGGAGCGGATATTAGGAGGAGTTCCAATGTCCCCCCTCCCCCCAAGGTTTTGATTCCCCACCTTTGCTTGTATATTTGTGGCATTATTTTGGTGGGTTTCGCGTACGTGGTGTAGTCTATAGACTATTGTTCTGTGGGGTAGATAGTAGAAAATTAGTAATATTAGACATTCTAAAATCTTAATATTAGACAGTATAACAATAACTAATTTTAGATAGAATAACATTAGATAATAGTAGACAGTATAACAATAGTTAATATTAGACATTCTAAAAATATGTAACAGTATTACAATAGTGTGACACAACGCCACCCGAATTATTGGTTACGATTATTATTCATCCGTAACTAATTATAAGTGATGAGAATCTTAATTTATGTTATTAATAATTCTCTAGAAGAGTACACGAGAGAGACAGAGAGAGAGAGAGAGCAAGTTAAACACATGAAACAGAGAGAGAGAGAGCAAGTTAAACACATGAAACAGAGAACCAACCATAAAGATAAATATTCCTATCAACCAACCATTCCTAACCAATCGCTTTAACAACTTCGGTGTTCCACTGAATTTTTCCCCAACTTACATCTTTTTCCTTTTTATCCAATAAGGAATCTACCATTGTCAACACATTTCTGGTTATCTGTATAATAGATGTGCCTGTCTTGGTACATAATAAATATATTGATTTTGATTTTCCATTATTTTATCCATAGATTTAATCATCATACATATGCAGACTATCCTAGTGTACCACTCCTTACTACCTGTCACATAATGGCTTATGTAGCCCACACCAACCCCTCCTCTAAAAATAGACTACACATTAACAGACCTTCTAGAAAGGCTGACCCTTATCTTCGAGCTGAAAACATACCTGAATGTTCCAGACAACTCACTACACTAACCAATTAAAGTGCATCTCAGCCACGTGAATGAATGTACCGGGAACTCACCTGTAAATCGTTAGTCGCATGCAGCTGACCATTGAGGCTACACATATTTTGGCTCACGGCGTTACAAGCTGTAATCACACCAACTTTATCACCAGTTATCAACACAGAAGGAAATCACCCTCTCCATATATCACTGCCAAAAGTATGCGGTTTTGCTTGCTAAACTAATATTATATTCATGTTTATCTCTTGACATTAACTTTATTTAATATTTAAATGTATGATTACCATGTATGTAAGAATGTTCTGTCAGAGTACACATGAGGACAATTTCTTAGCCCATGTCTACTTTATTGGCAGATCAGCACTTGGTCTGAGACTTATTTGAGACTTTATCTTGGATGTTGGTTTGACAAACGTTGAGCCACAAGCCACACCAGGGCAAGATGACCCATGGGCTAAAGACTAGTTCAACAGATCATGCGCTGTCTGTTAACATTCACAGAGACCCTAGTCTACATGTAGCTACGTATTTATAAAGTCACAACTGTAACAGCTTCAGACAAGTTGTAGACAAACTCTACCAAAGTACTTTAGTGTTCACTCAGAAATACTCAGTGTTCTCTTATTAACTCAGTTATAGTTTGCTCATAAACATGAACCAAATACCTACTACAGTGTCATTGGACTCAAACATATATTCTCTTTCAACACCACATTATAACTGTTGAACTATTTGCTATATGTAACCATGCTGTCATATGTTATTTCTTGTTGAATATATATATAAACTCTAATTGTAAATGTTGAACTATTTGCTATATGTAACCATGCTGTCATATGTTGTTTCTTGTTGAACATATATAAACTCTAATTGTACATGTTGAACTATTTGCTATATGTAACCATGCTGTCATATGTTATTACTTGTTGAACACAATTATTATTTGTATGTAGACCACTCTGTTACAGTGACTCACTTACATATCATATGTTAAAGTCTATCACCTGTATTTACTTACTATCCTGGTTATATGTATCAGGGGGCTCAAGCTATCTTCCAGAACTATCACTCCTCTTCTTCTAGTCCACTTTATCAATCATTCATCTTTCTAACCACGTGTGGCCAGCCAGAGGGTGTGTTTAGAGGATTAGCCCAAGGTTACCGGCGACCGGGGTGGTCGACAATTCACATATTGCCCATCTCCCAGCAAAACGTCACACTACCCATAAAGGCCTTCTGACGTAATAAATTATCCCTTAATATTTTGCATACTGGACTGCTGCTATTTATTCATTTTCCAGAAGATCCATTTATAAGAGTTAGTCATTTTTCAAACTGATGTGGCCAGATTTAATAAATCAAATTTATTTTGCTTATAGAACAGTCGTTTAGCATTTTCAAAACTGTAGCATTTGCACACCTACTGATTGTCCATTGAAAGCAAGATTGTCCATGTAACTTTTCATACCGAGAAAATGCTTTTTACAACAGGAAACTTCAAACACCGAGAAAACACTGATTACAACAGGAAACTGTAAACACCAAGAAAATACTGATTTCGACATTTCTCGAAGACCGAGGAAACACTGATTACAACAGGGAATTTCAAACACCGAGGAGATATTGATTACAACAAAAATCTTCAAACAGATAATAGTGATTGCAACCGGAAGCTTTACACATGAAAAATGTGATATATTGCTTTACGAAGATGTAAAGCACATCATGTATTGATTACTGATAAAATACTGCAACAGGAAACTTTACACATGAAAAATGTGATATATTGCTTTACGAAGATGTAAAGCACATCATGTATTGATTACTGATAAAATACTGCAACAGGAAACTTTATACAACAAGAAAGCAATGATTACTCTGAGACACTTTACACACCAAATTATCCACACCAATCATCTTTTGAATGCAGAATCCAGTTGTCAAGGTGGGTTCATCCCATATATAAAAACAGCTTTATTTTGTTACGTAACATTTATTTTATTTAAAAAGAAAACTTTGTAAATCGTTTTAAGCATTCAACCAAAGACTCAAACTGTGAAATTGGCAGCATTAGTTTCCTTTACAAGGTCTTTTAGCAGAAGAACTGCTATAAACATAATATTTCTATTGCATCTTGTCGCCAAACTTTGCATTACATTGTAGGAGTAACGTACATAATTTTATCCCGGCGTGTTTTTGAGAGTTATCCTTCCTGTTCTTTTTACAAAATACATGTACAACTATTATTTTTGATCATTTCCTACCAGTGTAACTTTTCAGTAAAAATTATTTAAAATATGATTGTAAACAAATAACTTTTAATATAAATATGATTGTAATCAAATAAATGTTAATATAAATATGATTGTAAACAAATAACTTTTAATATAAATGCAATTGTAAACAAATAACTTTTAATATAAATATGATTGTAAACAAATAACTTTAAAAATAAATTTGATTGTAAACAAATAACTTTTAATATAAATATGATTGTAATATATAATCATATACAATGTAGAGGAGTAATTTTTGTTTAATGAACTTTTCTTCCTAATCATATTTTATGTTACAAATCTGTTTTATTTTACCACAACTTGTCCTCTTAATTGTTGTCATTATTTTCATGAGAAACACTTCAAATCTATTATTTAAATTGATATGTATCTTCTTTTTCTACTGTTTAATTGGTTGCTCAATAAGCAAAGTGAGCACCAAGTGCTCAGTGACTCATTTATATTGTTTGAGCATATATTTCGTTTCTCATCTATTCAGGCAGAGACAAAATGCTGATTGTACAACCGGAGCACAGTTGTTTTCTATTCTCCGTTTTGAGCACAATCGGCTAGATCCTAAGTCTATTTGCTGAATGCAAGATGCAAAGTTACTTAAGCAAGTATGATGAAGGCAATAAACTAGATACGTAAGTATGCACGTTGAACACAATAATTTAGTTACTTAAATGTGTGTGCTGAGTACAATAAACTAGTTACTTAAGAATGCATGTCGAACACAATAATCTAGTTATTTAAGTATACCTGTCACGCACAACCATCCAGTTACTTAAGTAAGTATACGTGTCACGCACAGTCGTCTAGTTACTTAAGTATGGATGTCGAGCACAATAGTCTATTTACTTAAGTAAGCACGTTGACAGCACAATGACCTAGTTGCTTAAATCACGTGTGTTTAGCACAGCAAACTAGCTACTTAAATATGCATGTCATCACAATCATATAGTTACTTAAATTTGCATGTTGCGCAGAATCATCTAGTTACTTAAGTATGCATTCGAGCACAATGAACTAGTTACTTAAGTATGCACTTTGTGCAGAAGGTGATAGATAATAGTTCAAGATAATACATTAATAAATTAATTATGCAAACTGTAGCCTAACTCCGTTTGATAAAATTTCATGAAATTTCATTAAAAAAATAATTTTAATAGTATTCTAATTGTTTTGGCAACATGGCGGGTGTTCTGAGCATTAGATTCATTCGAATACATAGCGACAGCATCATTACCAAATTGGCAATAAACAAACCAAATTATAAATTAATTACTAATAACCGTCGTGCTTTCATTAACGTTTTCTTGTTTAACCTTAAAAGGAAAATAAATAAAGATTTGACGTTGTCATTAAATGCGGGGATAATGCTTGCTAGACTACTGCTACTTAAGTACTTTACAATGAATAGAAAATATTTGTTACTAACGACATTAGTAGAACAACATGGCGGTGCTGTTAGACCAACCAAGTTGCAGACATTACCACTCCATATCTAGAGCTTTCTGGTTACAAGCGAGACAGAAAAAGTAGGTCACGCGTGACGTCACTTCTGACTGAACACGGCCTGTCTGTCTGAGTCCAAAATTAGACTTTCCTACTTCGAGTGTCTGAGGCAGGCCCATGAAGCAGACATGAGACTGAAGTGGTTGCAGTTAATCTCCGACCCCCACCCGCCCCTCTATACGGCGACGAACGGGACGAAGTCAGCTGCACCAAGATGACCGCAGTTGCTCAGGTGCTCAGTGACCCGTGACAAACACTGACCAGGCTACTGGAACGTTCTAGAAAGTAAGAAGGGCTTCCACGTGAACTGCATTGTTTATTGTTGTTGGGAGGGGGGGGGTATTTTTTTTTTTTTTGTCTGCTAGTTCATATTTGTGTGTATATTATACAATGATCCGCAATTTATGTACACCAGAAAGACATTTAGTATTAAACTTGACATAAAACAGAACGCTTTTCTGCAGGCGCAGCTCGGTTGAGTGTGTGTATGGGGAGGAGGGGGTAAAAATAATAAAACTGCAATCAAGGCCAAACTAAACTAGGTCAGCCATGCGAGACTGCACTCGACCCGACGGTTTACGATATTGAGCTGTCCCGAAATAGAACGCATACCCATACCGGGTCGTGTAAGGTTCAGGCTTCGATTTTTCTCGGGCACGAAAGGAGTCGGGCACTGGGCACTGGTGGGTGGAGGATGGTGATGGAGATTTTTTTTTTGTTTGTTTTTTGTTTATTGTTTTTTTTAGGGGAAACGAGTGTGCGGATAAAAAGATAATTTGAGTGAACTCGTGATTTCATCTAGTCTTAAATAACCCGCACAGATATATACGTGCATTGCATATGTACCTTCACAAACCTGCGTACGTGCAAATATACCGCAGTAACGTACCTCAAAGACCTTTACCGTGCATAACTATGGCACATGCATATCGCACAATTAATGTAAACATGCCTTGCATATGTACCTTCACAAGCCTGAGTACGTGCAAATATACCGCAGTAACGTACCTCAAAGACATTTACTGAGCATATCTACCTGACATGCATATCGCACAAATATACTGAACAGATATACACCACCAACATACTGCAATGTGTATATGGTACCGTACTACTCAAGTACACCACATCCAAAACGTACGGCACAAATGCACTCCACAAACATACTTCATATTGTCTGTTTATTTTAAATGAACAAAATATTTTATGTTGAATTTCTCTCAGTATCGCATATTTATTTTTAATAATTTGCACACGTTTACACACCACCACCACCACCCTCATTCCACCCCCCCACATATCTTTCCCTTCCTTCGCTAATTATTTATCTTCCTTATTTATTTTTTTTAATATCAGGGGTGTGCATACAGTGCCAGCATACCCCCTCCCACCATTCCCATGATTAATTACTGACTGTTAAAAGGTGGGGAAGATTGGAGACTAGGCCCCCGGGTCCTTAGATTTTTAAAAATAAATCAAGGTAAATATTACAGTGGATATTTCTGAACTTATATTTTGCCTCAGAGCGACAATCGTTTTTTATGCATCACGCATCAGCGCTCAACCATTGTAATGCATATCGTCTGCCTGTCACTCAGGAAATGACGTTTTATCTCGCGATTTAACTGACCTTCGTTTTATTTATCTCTGTATGACTCAAGCAAACGTTTCTTATCTGTGCTGTTACAACATCTGTTTTAATCTTTCAGACAAAGCTTTGCTTTCTCTTGTGTCTCCTTCGGTGCAGAGTAATTTTGTTTTCTTAGGACATCTTGTGATCCGTCACAAGCAATTGTTATGTCATCTGGTCTCTGTGCAAAACAATGTTATCTGCATGAGTACACGTGTTCTTTTCCTTTTCTATCTTAGTGGAGCCGAGGTTTACCTGTTCTAGTCTCTTTGTAATCTTTTCATTTGTCTCAGTTTACTTTAGAGTATATTTTTTTTTCTTCCTGTAGTGTACGTTTAAATTAAGTTTTATTTTTGTTTGGCCCAGCCATGAATCATCATATGTGTTCTTTTTTTTTTACTCAAGCAAGCATAAATTTATCTGTCTCCACAAACATCTTTCATATATGCAAGTGTAACTCCTTTTACGATGAATTTGTTACTTTTAATGATTTCTTTCTTTTTTCCAGTGACATTGCAAGAGAAGATCTCATTATAACAATAACACTGACATTGCGAGCATAAACCTCATTATAACAGTAACAGTGACACTGCGAGCATAAACCTCATTATAACAGTAACAGTGACACTGCGAGCATAAACCTCATTATAACAGTAACAGTGACATTGCGAGAGAAGACCTCATTATAACAGTAAGAGAGAAATAACCAGGCAACGCAGGACAAAAGGAAGCAATTAATGCAACGCAGACACTAATAAACGTTCGACAAAGGGACACAAATCATCGTAAGATACACAGAGAATGCAAAGCAAAGGGACATAAGTATTTGCAACAGACACTAGGAAATGTACATCAAACGGACACAATCATAGACACTAGAAACTGCATGACACAGGGACGTAATCTTTGTAATAGACACTAGAAAATGCAAGACAAAGATACATATGCACTGCAACAGACACTAGAAAATGCACATCAAAGTGACACAATCATAGACACTAGAAAATGCAAGTCTAAGGTACACAATCATGGGCTGTTCATTGTGGAACGAGAACTTAGACCCGACCAAAACGTAACAGTCTAGGGTTCCATAGTTAATTTGAAAAGAAGTTGCTCATTCGCCCAAACAAAACTGCAAAATTAAGCTCGTCTCACACGTACGAAAAAAGAGGAAGAAGACAGCTATAGTGAACAGTGTTTCCTCTTTGTCAGTCTGATCATGCCCTTTCCTTCATTCGGCCCTGTCTGTCACTGCAGTCAATCAGACACACTCGCTGAACCACTAACGCGAAAGTACCTAAATACCCGTGCAACGCAAAATAAAGCAAAGTGGTTGAACCTTTCCCCTCTGGGACCTCTAAATATTCTGATCGAGTTCTAATTTAAATCAAATTAAAAGCACAACAAGGAACAACAACCAAGAAGGAATTATAGTGTGAGAAAGTGATTCCGGCTTTCTTTCAAAAGTTCAATTCATTTCACAAATCAGAAAGCTTTCGCCAATATAAAGCGAGTCTTAATACACTTATAAGAAAAGTACACATATAGTTATTCTCTTTTGAAATTAAAAAAAAAAAATTTAGATTCTTTCCACCCATCATGTCTTTCATGCCGCCGAGATGTGATGTATGGGTTGTGTGATTGCACATATAGCCTGTACTCCGTCTGAAAAGAAGAAGTAAATGCAAAATGGGAGCGGGCAACGTAAGAACCCTAATTCCAATAAACTCGAAACCTACGAACGTGTCAAAGAGGTGGTGCAGTTAGAGAAATTATATGAAACAATCATCTTTTCATCACTATATAAGCGCCTTGACACTGGTGCGCCGATGACGCGATAAAGCCATTCAAGCTACAGACGGCAGAGGAACAGTGGAACCCAATACCACGTCAATGAATCTGGGGAAAAACATTACTTCTTTTGGCAACTGACAGATATATATGTGTGTGTGTGTGTGGGGGGGTTCTAGATGTCCCATAATGACATGCGTGGCGTAAGCTATCTAGTCTTATGAAACTGTGCGAAAATAACCATATTATGCCAACCCTGGCACCGTGAAGCTTGTCTGGAAGGATTAGGTGGTTGGCTGTCGCCGGTCTTTGGTAACGAGTCGTTTAGGCAGTGACCTGTCGTTGTTCCTTACTGACGTCAAGAGGAAAAGAAATGAAATAATCAAGAAATTGTATGCTAAGAAACTAAAAGCACTTAAATCTTCTAGAGGATGCGTGCATGCAGGATTCTCAGAATATATAAGAGCCGGTCACAGGCGTACCTTAAAGTAGGTTAGGGCAGTGTTGTGTGCCACTTTGTCTCTGGATGTGTGAGCAGTTCGTAATGGTGGCATTTTGATCAACCGTTAGTGTTCGACTGTTTGTGTATGAAACATTCAAGCTCACTGAAAAGTCTCGAACTCTCTACATCAAATTCTATAAAACGCATTGTTTTTTTGAAAGGAAGACATTATATAATGCCTAGTAGTTAAAACAGTTCCTGTAGGAACATTAGAAGACATTGTGGCGTAGTTGATTTGCTGTGTGACGAATTGTGCTCCGATAAAACAGAATAAATATGTGGATATTATTTGAAGAATATGAGTAATTTAGTGGAGAACTAGTCATGAAGTGCTGAAAAAGAAAAGACTGATGATTAATTGGGAAAGGCTATGTGACGTGAAAGAGTACACATCGTGTGCAAAAATTAGTTTATTATTTTAATCGAGACATCACGTGATGTGTGTCGCTGGTGACATTGACATTATTTTTTTTTTAATGTTTCTTAAAATTCAGTGCGATTGCTTTGTTGTTGTTGTTGTTGTTTTTATCATGGCTGTTGGTGACTTATTTAGGACTGGTGTACATTTTTACTTTTCGCAGTAAATTTGGTACTCTTGTTTATTATTGGCCATCTGACCTTTCGTTAAACTGCAAGGGAAATGCTAGCGTTCGTGAAATGTGGCCAACGGACCGTGAAGCTGTTGAACAAATGAAGACGTGTGAGGAGATAGTTAATTAAGATGAACTAATTATTGGGCATTTGATGGAGAGAATCATTGCAGACCGTTTTTGCAAATTGCTAGAGAACTGCAAAGACCAGTAACAGCTAATTAGCGCCTGGCTTTCTTAACGAACATGTAAGGTAGAATTGTCAATAGCAATTATGACATTAGTAATTAAAGAATGATATTGATACATATTAACACGTCTAAGATATGACCGTCATAGTAAGGAAGTCTGTTTGTAAAAACTTTTGCAAATGCTTGCATACTTCACATAATTAATATACTACAGCCTCTCTCTGCAACTCTCCACGTAATTCTGTTAGTACATACGTATGGGACTTCATGACATTATAATCTTAACATGTTTGTACATTACTAAACCCTAGCCCCCTCCACGTAATTCTGTAAGCACATACGTATGGGACTTCATGACGTCCATAGTCTTAACATGTTTGTACATTACTGAACTCTAGCCCCCTCCGAGAAAAAAAATTAAATGACTTAATAACCCATTTAAGTAGCTAATCGTAGTGAAAAGGTAAGTGACATAAGGAAAAAAAAATTATTTTTTTTCGTTTATAGTCTGGTAAACAATCACATAAATATACGTGTACTCATCAAATAAAATTAAATATGTTTATGTGTAAGAGAGAGAAAAGTTGTGTGGTGTGTGTGTGTGTGTGTGTGTGTGTGTGTGTGTGTGTGTGTGGTGTGGTGTCTTTCTGTGCGTGCGTGAGCATAACATCAATAGTTCTCGAAGGAGGTCACTCGGTGCGGCTCAAATGCTCTACGTTTGTGTTTCGTAAATAAATACAATGTAATAATGAATGCCAATAAAAAAAAAAAAAATAAAATAGATAATACTCGTGGGTTACAGAAAGGTCGCATCGCTTAGAACAGTCCAAAGGACGTTCTATTTCTGGTGCAGAAAATATTAGCACTCGTAAAAGACATGCAACAGATCACTAAATAGTGACGTCTCTAACACACACACACACATAGCCCACCAGCACCACCCCGCCACAACTACCACCACTACCACATCAATGTGCCAGTCAATAATTGTGTTCAACGTGCAGACCACAAAAGGCAGTTTCCTTCTGACAACGACGGTCTGGGACAATCAATAACCTTGAACAAAAAACTAACAACTGTATCGCGTGAACAGCCAGGAACAGCGTGACAACTAATTTTAAAGAAAACAAGTCCGTAATAAATCCTCACAACGGGTGCTAACCACATGTCGAGTCCTAAGTTCAAATCCCTTAGCCCGCTCAGAATTAATTTCTCACCCATGTCATTTCTTCCGAAAGCTAATAAGCCAAACAGGAGAGAATAATGTCGCACAGAATAGCGCTATGTGTTACCACGTGACCAGTAGAGAACTGACACGTACAAGTTCAACGTTTCCAACAAAGCCGGGCCTCCACCTGATTCGACTTGAAGAAATGGCGTGTAGGTGGGGTTGGGTGGGTGGGGGGAGAGAGAGAGAGAAGAAAAAAAATCTTTAAAACGTTAATTATAAAGAGGTTCAGTAACCATCGACATTCTCAGCACAGCCAGACTCACGCTGACGACATAATTATCCTATGTTAATTATAAAGCGGGTAATTAATCATCGACAGTCTCAGCATTAAGCCAACGCTGACGACATAATTATCCGACACAATCGACATCTCCTTCCAACGGGATTTTTTTTTTTTCTCCCAATCAAGTAACGACGTTATACCTATTTCGCGCACTTAACATCCTCCGAGGAAAGAAATAGTTTCAGATTTAATGTATCAAAGTGCTTTCTGAATTCATAGATGTGTAAGATTAGTTGTCTTTCAACCAAGCAATTTCTCAACAGTTCAGTGCGGTGCGCTCCACTCCTGGACAGGCCATGACCCGTCGTGCTCTCACGCGACCTTGCAATGACCTGCGCGCCCTCTACAAGCGAAATCTGTTTCATTTGTTGAGGTGATGCAGTTACGTGTCCTGGGCTGAAGTCAGCAACGAAGCCAATATATGAAGGTGTCTACCGGATGTTATAATTAACCATGAACGGAAGGGGAGTTCAATTTGTTAGGTCCATCAGAGAGTTCCCACCCCCCACCCCCCAATTACATGTTTCTTGTAATTTCTATTTTTATAATGTTTTCCCCGTTACTAGTTTTTTTAAAAATTCGTTCCTACTGTATTTCATATTTGTTTTTAAATTTATTGTCTTAAACATATAATCTTTTTCTTTTTTTGTATGTGTTTTGGTGTGCGTTTTGTGTCTGTGGTTGTTTGTAAAGTATTAATACGTATTGCTGGTGAAGTTTGTGCGCGAAGCCTTATGCACATCTAGCTTTTGAATTCAAACCTACTGTTAAAGCAACGACCAAATACAGCCTAAATTTAAAAGAAAAGGCTTTACGGGTGACTTTTTAGTCATGTTTAGTTTTGAGTCCGATGGAAAGGACGATTAAGCGGGGTACCGTGTGCTGCTTGCTTTATTCCTGTTGTTGTTTATTATACAATAAAGATTTTTTCTGACGAGTAAAATGATACACAAAGCTTGGAATGAGGACTTGCAGTGAAAAACAAAAATAAAATATAAAAATTAAATTTAAAAATGCACGTTTTGATTTCTTCCCGCAAACACGATACTCCGTCTTCACTTTTCCGAAACTTAAAAATCTCTCCCAAGCACTTGCCAGCGAAATCAGCAAAGAAAGTTGTTAGAGAACGTGGAAGCTGGCATTAAACAAATAAATATCGCCATGGTGACGTAGGTAAACTGAAATCATTTGGCTCACTCATGTCTGCCCAGCATCCTCTTAAACATTCGCTAAATACAGCAGTCAAGACTGTGCGTGTGTCACCAGCGATGACGTGCACTGACTGTATTTTTATTCAAAGTGTGTGCAGCGACCCCTGTCGTCATAGCGTGACGTAATCGTGGCAACTATATGTGAAAATCAGCACGGTCAGTGTGTGAATGGAAACCGGAAGCGCTGCTTCCATTGCAATGTCTCACGTTGCTCTAAGTGTGTTTATATTTAGAGCTGGGAATTTTTTTACAAGTGTGACACTTCTCTCGAAACAAATATATATATATATATATAAATATATATTAGTTTTCACTAAGAACATTAAAACAGGCACTCTTTACCCTACTCGAAACTGCTGTCTTATTTTCGAGGACTGAAATTTGCCTCTACAGTCATTAGAGTGCTGTGTGCTATTTTTAGAGGAAAATACGCGATGCTTGCGTCACTGACCTCGAAGCGTGACGCATGTAAACCAAAGCTGTTTATGAAAAGGGTGTCCATAAAATCCTTGAGCTCTTCAAGACTTTGATAACTTAGGTTTTGTAGGAGAAAAAGAAAACCTATAAAATGCTTTGGAAAGGTAATTTATTCTTGTTTTAGCGCGCACGTTGTATCTAATATTTTTCAGATTTAACACGAGCACTGTCATGGCGGATACACACAACGTTTCAGAGTACCAGGGACAAATTCTCTGAGTGTCGGCAATGGCTTTTATTGGCATCATTTTTCCGATACACCGCCTACAGAGTTTTGAGGGCTTTAAATACTTGACCGTAGAAATAGAAATGTCTTAAGGAGACCGATCGGCTTGAGCGAACTGACCGAGTGGCCGGTCCATCTCTACCGAATCCATTTGACTGGGAAATCTTCATTTAAAAATTGACGAACGTTATGAGCAAATTGGTTAGGGTGCTTCATCTTGCTGAAAAACTGTGTTTATGCCTGCAAGTTTTAATGTTGTCAGTTCGCGAATAAAAATAGTTCTGTAACTTTGCCTGGCAACTGTCATCATGCCGTTTTTTCACATTCAGAAAGGCCAATTACGTATGTTTGTCCGAGAGACGCTTTAGATACTGACTTAAAGGGGTGTCTTTCATCAATTTAATGTACTCAGACTTCTTGCTGTGGATTCTCTGTCCACAAAATACACTAAAATTTAAAACACTAGAATACACTAAATTTATAATGCACTCTAGACTCTGTTTACATCACATATGATCTAAGTTATTAAAGTTTTAAAGTGCACAAGGATATTATGAACAACCCTTATATTTGAAAGCATGCGTATAATGTGTGTGTGTGTGTGTGTGTGTGTGTGTGTGTGTGTGTGTGTGTGTGTGTGTGTGTGTGTGTGCATGCGTGGCGCGCGCGCGCGCACTTAGCCGTGGGGCCCCTCACATCTTACATAATCATAAATCAAATGAGAAAAATCATCCATGCTTCAACGAAACCAAATACATTAAATTCACGTCACGTAGGGTTGGGGGGGGGGGGGACAATGACACATTGCACACAAGTAATGATTCAATGTCTACGAATGCAATGTTGCCGAGTTTCACAGATAAGTTTTGCCGACGTGTTCTCTTGCTATTATTGTCTCGTCTGATCTCCACTTTAGCCACGACACCATGAGTGCTAACAATGTGAAGAGAGTTTCAGTAAAATAACTCGGCATATCATTATGGCATGCTTAGTCACACTGGCCATGGACTTAACGAGAGACCGCCGAACACTCACCACATCATCCACACAACAGCAAAGTTAAAGCAATACCCGTGCATAAGCAGTCTTAAGGCTATAGTTCAATAAATATAATCATCGAAACAGACTCCACCCACATATAACTGACAACCACATAGACAGCCACATATAAAAGACACACCCACATACAATAGACGCCCATATATAACAGACACCCACATGTAATAGACACGCACATACAACAGACGCCCACATACAACAGACACCAATGTATAAAAGAAGCCCACATATGACGCCCACATACAACAGACACCCATGTATAAAAGAAGCCCACATATAACAGACGCCCACATACAACAGACACCCACGTATAAAAGAAGCCTACATACAACAGACACCCATGTACAAAAGAAGCCCACATATAACAGACACCCATGTATAAAAGAAGCCCACATATAACAGACGCCCACATACAACAGACACACTCACACAGCTTTTCCATCTCTGCAGCGCAGCACTGATAATTACGTAATAGCAGGTACCTGTGTCTGTTTGACTAAAGATAGAGAAATATTCTTTCAAATAATAAAGAACAACAATTATTGAAATACGTTGTTAAAACATTTAAATAGAAAATACTTAACAAAATGTTTTAACACACTTAGGTCAAGAAAAGTTTTGGAAAATAAATTAATTTAGGAGAAAATTATTTTCTTTCCTTCAGAGAAATGGTAATTTATCCCAGTGGCACTATAATTTGAATTCCCATTGTACAAACATCGAAAAACAATTGCATTTTAAATGTACAATAGTATTGATGGCATTATATATCACAATGGTTTTAAGCTCTTTCCCTCTTGCCCTCATAACCACTCACACGGCAAAAGAATTGCATCTTAAACTTACAGTAGGGTTGATTGCATTATTTCACAATGGTTTAAAACTCTAGAAATGGATGTCTCAGTGATACAAGACTGATTTCTTGACCAGTCAAAATATCTAGAACAAAAGTACAATTTGTACAATTATTTAGTTTGAAAAGGATAGCTGAAGGTTCCAGATTTATGGAAAAGGACAGCTGAAGGCTCCAGATTTATGGAAAAGGTCAGCTGAAGGTTCCAGATTTATGGAAAAGGACAGCTGAAGGCTCCAGATTTATGGAAAAGGTCAACTGAAGATTCCAGATTTATGGAAAAGGACAACTGAAGGTTCCAGATTTATGGAAAAGGTCAGCTGAAGGTTCCAGATTTATGGAAAAGGACAAGAAGAAGTTGTGACTTGGGTGGAGCCAGTACTTTTGCTACCTTAGGTAAAAGTTAATTAGTCAAAGTTAATTACCATAGGTAAAAGTTTAATAGATACATGCAGTCTGTTTTTGATGGCAGACTTGCACTTCTGCAGTCTAGTGGCCCAAGTTGGTTAACTAAAGGTATGTTGGGTTGTTGTTGTTGTTGTTGTTGTTCTTTGCAATGTTCAATACTGGTTACGTGCAGTCTGGTTCTGCTGGCAAATACTTTGCATTGTGAAGTGCAATAACAGGTTCGCGATTGTTGGCTGAAATGTTCATTGTAATGCTCGAGGTTGGCCGTAATGTTCATTGTAATGCTCGAGGTTGGCCGTAATGTTCATTGTAATGCTCGAGGTTGGCCGTATGCAGTTCCGCAGACAAACAGAAAATGCACAGCAACGCAAATAGATAGTCAGAATAAAGTCTAGATTGTCAAAATGAATTCAAACTTTCTATTAGATATGTGACATATACTGGTCCACCTTCTCAAGGTTTTAGTCAAAATTATGATAAAATTTCAAAGCATAATTATATTTCTTTCAACTCTTGGGTTTTCCCGTCCATTAGACCAAAGGTGCGGTCTTTGTCTCTGGATTTATGTTTATTACCCTGGCCGTTTGGTATTCCACGATCTACTGAGTTTCGGCCCTTGCAGGGAAACCTAATATCTTAACCCTTCTAAACAAGGTCCCCTTGTTGGTAAAAATTAGTATCGGTCATAAGGTCAATGTACTAAAACTAATGGGAGGTAACCAGATGGTCCAACATTTCAGTGAGAGAGATAAATAAGGGAACCAAGGAAAGACTGAGAACATCATGAAGATGAAAGGTCTCTTGCGAATTCTGGGGTGAGTGTGAGCGGAACACAAAACTCAGACAGAATACTAGAATCCACTCAACATTCTCCCACAGTTAGTACAAAACTACTTCTGTGGTAATTCCCAAGATCTACGTCAAACTGCAGGCAAAAGCTTGGATCAATGTGGTGTCTGAAGTTTATAATTGAGAGGTCAGTTTAATGTTGCTCTTATTCAGCTATTAAAACTAATATTACTTGTTTTGCAACTTTATTATATATACATATGCCTACTGTATTTATATTTTCATGATTAATTGCTTCTAGAGTATTGCTTAATGTATTTATATTTTCATGATGAATTGCTAGAGTATTGCTTAATGTATTTATATTTTCATGATGAATTGCTTCTAGAGTATTGCTTACTGTATTTATATTTTCATGATTAATTGCTTCTAGAGTATTAATGAGTGTGTGAGAAAATTCGTCTCTCAATTTTCACGTCGTCTCGAGCTCAGCTTCTGAATGAAAGGCATGCATATTGTCCTTGTGATGGTAGTAACAACATCTTATCAGGACAATGCACTATCCACTCATTAGACTGGCAAAGACTATTAAATCGGCATACTAGCCGTGGAATTTGGCTGGACCATCCGCTGATCACTGCTTACTTCCTGAGTCACCACAGAGAGATTTTCACCCCAACCCCTGCTGACCCAGATGACAAAACTGCTGGTCTGCCCACCAACAACAGTTGGCAGGGTTCAACTCTCTCAGTGAAGATGAGTTAAAAGTTTCAACAAAAGGCATTGTGCTACACGTGCATAAATATTTTTTATGATGAAAACGAGTTTGATAATCTAATATCCTAGATATTCTACTTACATTTTATAACCAATCGTTTATTGTTATTAAGTTAACTGTTTGTTAATGACAAGTAAGTTTTTACTTTGTCTTTTAAAATTACCTATTCCTCTTGTAGTGATTTAATTAGGGAAGAATGTGGGGAGCTTAGTGTCAGAACTAATGTTTCATGATTCTGTCCAGGGGTGCACAAACCGCGGGCCGCATGCGGCTCAAGACAGGGCTCTATGCGGCCCGCCCGGAGGACTTTATTTTATTAGTTGTGTTGTTTTTTTCCTATTGAGCCATACATGTGCAATCTGACTTGCGGCCCTCCCCGCACTAAAAAGTTTCTGCACCCTTGGTCTATATTGTGCGTCCTTGTACCAATACACGTAAGGTGGTGAGGATGTGACCTGAAAAGTCGGGTTAAACTTCAGTAAACTCCTCCTTCAGTTAACTAAAAAGGGACTTAACTCTTTGTTCTGTCATTCCCTCCCTTCGCATAGGCACTCTTCGATATTTTTTTTTATTTTTTAAATTACATATTGTGGAATGAGGAATTGTTTGGTTGGTTTTTCAACTGTAAGCTGGCTAACTTTGCAGTTTTGATTAGCCAACTTTCCCGCAATAGCTAATTATTACTTAATAGCTTTATAGCCTAAATTAAAAATGGAGAGTTATCTGTTCACTGATGCAGAGTTTTGGGTTCAGCGTTATTACACGCTAAGCATGTTTTGATTTATGTCTGCTCTTAGCCGCCTATTTCACACTGACGGACGGATCCAAGCACGTTGTAGAAGGGGAGTTAAATTACCGTCTGCAGAGTATTATTGTCAATTAGTTTCACACTCTGGGCCTTTTCTCACTCGGTTTTAAATCACAATTTCTTTACCATATCACTCAATCTCACCCCATCTTACACAGACACACACACGCACACAATACGTACGATTCATATTAAGTTAGCCATGTGGGGGATTTGTATAGCTTAAAGGGCTTGAAGAAACACCCTGAAATTTATACTAGGTGGGTGGATCACTTTTGCGCAATAAAAGACAAAAATAAACTTACAGGCATATTTTATAACGAGAACCAAAATAAGTCTCAAATTCCACATTATGCGTTCAAAATGGATGATAATACATTTTGCCTATTAGACAGTAAAGTTTAGTTTTTCTCGTTAGAATTCCTTTTACAAGATCCCTGATTTTTAACTATAATTAGCGACATTGTTGAGCAAGGAGATCTCGTCGGCATTTTAATGAGCTTTAAAGAGTTTTTGACACCCACTTTGATACAAGAGTGCGTTAATATGCGAGTGAAGATTTCTGTACTGTACCTCATTCCACGTCCGAATTAAAGCAGACACCCACTGTTAAAACAGAACGCCCACTACAATGCTCCTAAGTTTCTCAGTGTTATTTATAATGACACGTTTTAGTCACACACACACACACACACACACACACACACACACACACACACACACACACACACACACGCACACACACGTACACATGAACACACACACACACATCACACACATATATATACAACCACACACGCACACACACATGTATATATATATACAACCACACACACACACACATGTATATATATACAACCACACATGCACACCTACGCACACCCACATATATATATTCACATGTTTGCATTATCTATTAAATCCTTCTACCTTGATTGAGTGCAGTGTATTATAACAGGATAATGAAACTTTACAAAGCTTTAAAGGTCCTTCCCCCCAAAAAAAAATCTAATTTGCTCAAACTGACGTCATCTGCAGCGCTAGGAAGTCAACACAGAGAAGAAAATTGGTCTCGATAACACTAATTAATGCACGTTAATTAATTCTTGTCGGTTTCAGATCTGGGAAGCGCGAAATGGAGGAAGTAGAGACGGAACGTTACGGAGCAGAAGTAGGTCAAGTTCCAGGATTAAAAGAATGAGGAAACAGGAAAATGTGGAAAGGGTCAGAGGTGATGATGACTCGTGAGTAGATTACTCATTATGCCTCAGTACGCAGTAACGCCTTGTAAAATAAATAAATAAAAAAACAACAATGGCAAAATAATTGTCGAAATTATCAGCAGTATGTGCCACAAAGTTGCTGCACGTAACCTACGTGCACACAGCACCACGTGACACAGATTTGCTGCACATAACCTACCATCCCGCACCATTTGGGACAAATCAGTGTTGGACCCATGTTGTGCTTGTTTGTTGGTCCAACATCTCAAGAGAAAATCGGTTCAACGTTGGGTCAACGTTGTACATTTGTCAACACACATCCAGAATTAACCTAAAGTTAACAACTGTTTACCAATGTTGGCCCAACATTTTGTTTCAATATGTGCACAACAACCAAAGCTTTTCCCAACCTTATTTTATTGTTCCCGACGTTTATTTCAATGTATGCACAATAGCCAACCCTTTCCTATCATTCCCCCAACTTTCTTTTACCGTTTGCCAACGTTCACCTAACCCTTTTCCAACATTCCCACAACTTTAGTTCAACCTTCTTTTACCATTCGCCAACATTCACCCAACTCTTTCTTTATTTTACATACATGCATTTCAGCCAACTCTCTGTCAATCATCAGAAATGTACGCATGAGATTCAACTATTTTTATTAATCAAAGAAAAAGGGACATAAAATGCATTAATCTGTAAAGTTTTCAGTATCTTTTAGAACATGCAGTTAAATGAACATAAACAATCCACAAGATAAAGGTATACATAATACATTTGTAGCGTAATGTATACAGGTAGAGAACTGTAGTATATTGCAGCATTATATCAAATTAAAGCAATCATTTGAATTGAAACATTCCAGTCTTATTAGAATGCCTCAAAAGAATACACTGAAACAGTTTTAAGTCAATTGAAGAAATAAAAATATTGTTTCAATATTTATTAAAATTTCAGTTAAAAAAGGCATGGTCTAATTTTGAGGTTTTAAATAAACAGCAAATTGAGTTAATTATACATTACAATATGCACGAGATTCAATCATTCTATTAATCAAAAAAAAGAAAAGTGCATGAAATTTATTAATCTGCATAAACATTTCAATATCAGAGCAGGTAGTTCAATTAACAATCGGGGGGGGGGGGGGGGAGAGAGAGAGAGAGAGAGAATCGATAGCAGTTTTACGTCACCACTGGAGCTTGAGTTAATCATTTCGTCATTAGACGTTCTTTGTAAATTTAAATAGATTTTGAAGGCGGAGACAGTTTTCTTTCTATATATATTTCATGACCAGTGTCCTTCACAAATTAAAATATTTACCTATGTTAGCCAGTACAACAACACACAGATTAGCCGTTGGTTACCAGCATTCTACCAACGTCGGGCTAACAAAGTGCGCTAGCTGGGACAGTACCACGTGACACAAAGTTGGAGCATACAATCTACGTGCCCATAGCACCACGTGACAGAGTTTGGTGCACACAACCTAAGTGCCCACAACACCACACCATGTGACAGGCAACGCAACCGTGCAGCTTTGCAATCAGGTAGATTATCCGAGCTGGTCTCACTTGAGGCAACACAGGTTTTCAGTTTCGCGTACTTACTGGAAGGAGATATCCCCTTTGCCCCCTGGAAATCCGAAACCATTCTTGTCGTGATGAAACGTTCTTATCTACCAGTCCCCTCTCAAGTGGACCGGTCTGCACATGTCCAGCTTAAGTAGTAAACACTCGTTCACAGAAGCATTTCATGAATAATATTTTATCGAAAGATATTTAAAGCTTGCTCTCGGGATAGCCAACCAAAACCCATCAAAACCTTGTCTCTCATGCTGCTTTTATCCCCGAACTGTAACTCTGTTTATATATTTATTTAGTCATTGTAAAATACTTGCTTTTTGATGGATTGCTCACTTTAAAAGGTGGGCCTCGCTTTAAATGACTCGCTCCTTTAATGCTTCCAGGAATGTAGCAGTTACTTCCCGTGGCTACTGAGTTGACGAGATAAAGACTTGGACTCAAGTCTGGACAGATAATCGTACAGATCGAGCATTACGATGACGTCACTCAGTCCGGACAGATAACAGTAGGGATCGAGCAATACGATGACGTCATTCACTCCGAACATGTAACAGTACAGATCGAGCATTACGAATTTGTCATTCAGTCCGGACAGATAAAAATACAGATCGAGCATTACGATGAATTCACTCAGTCCGGATAGGTAACAGTACAGATCATGCATTACGATGACGTCATTCAGTCTGGACAGGTAAGAGTACAGATCGAGCATTACGATGACGTCACCACAATCCAGACAATTAACAGCACAGATCGAGCATTACGATGACCTCATTCAGTCCGGACAACCCCTCTTAGTAAAAAATACATAATAAGCATCCTCAACAAAAAGTGTTTAGTTTCAATAAACGCTCAACAGATAATAATCTTAACTATCCGTTCCTAGTGTCTGTGACGTATTCATTAATTAAGTTGTAGCAATATTGAAAGTATCGCAGCACTGCACGAACTTATTAAGCATTACGATGACGTCACTCAGTCCGGACAGATAACAGTTAGTCGCTTAAATGATTCTCCATTGAACATCGAGTTACGTGTAATACATATTCCCTGAATTCTGAAGCTCAAGAGCTGTGCTAATTGCGAGTGCACATTGATAGAAAAACGGGGGCGGGGGGGGGGGGGGGGGAACCCAAAACTGATGATTCACCTTTAATTTATTTTTAGCATCAGAGTTCGTGTGACCTGAATTACTCATGGTTCCTGAATCTATGTCCTACAGTCTTAGAGTCACGTACACTGCTAGCTTGGGTCGCACTTTTCGAATCGACCAATCATTGCAAAGAGTTAGGAGAGATCATATGCAGACAGCCAATCATTAGCTGTCTCAGTAAAGGACACAAAATGTTGCATGCTGTTGCTAGGCAGGCTTGAAGCCTAGTGTCTTGCAATAATTGTAGTAACGGTTGTTTGTTCTGGAAACCCAACCAACCCCCCTACCCCTAAATATTCTTCTTTGAAAAGCAGCTTAGTGTTATATTTCTAATGAAATATCTATCCTATTATCAATGAGTTGAGCTGTCCGTGGGTTTTTAATTCAGATTATGGCGGGAAACCGGATCTTTCTCTCATTGTTTCTTAACTTAATTGGTAGTTGATTCATTTAATTAATAACTCAGTGTGGGTAGTATTTTAAAGAGGATATTGTTACAGGATGAATGGATGAATGAATGAGAGAGTGTAATGACCCACTTTTCTTTGTCGTCTACTTTTCATATTCTAAGTGTAAAGAATGGACCATTACATGGAAAAGGGGGGCTGGGTTTTGTGGGCCGCTAGCAGTCTGGCGATTCTTATTGGGAGGCTTTCCAGAAAAGATCTCGCAGTTGGTATTCAATCCTTTACTGTTTGAACGTGTGGTGAATCAGACAACTTACGCGCAGCAATTCTCAACTGTAAATTCCATTTCCTGGAATCGTCAGGGAGTCGCCGCCGAAATTTCGTCTTGGGACCTGGATTCCTGCCACAGTAACTTTAACCAACTTGTCAGTTCAGTCCCTCATTGACAGCGAAATGAAAATAGATTTTTAAAAATTTAAATCTCTCACTATGACTCAGTGAATTGAATACCGGTAAAATCTCACTTTGACTCGTTATCAGTGAAATGCAAATGAGTAAAACTATTACTTTGACTCATGGTGAGTGAAATGAAAATGAGTAAAACTATTACTTTGACTCGCGGTGAGTGAAATGAAAATGAGTAAAACTATTACTTTGACTCATGGTGAGTGAAATGAAAATGAGTAAAACTATTACTTTGACTCATGGTGAGTGAAATGAAAATGAGTAAAACTATTACTTTGACTCATGGTGAGTGAAATGAAAATGGGTAAAATCTCACTTTGACTCAATGTCAGTGAAATTTAAAATGGGGTAAAACTATTACTTTGACTCATTGTCAGTTAAATGTAAACGGGTAAAATCTCACTTTGACTAATGGTCAGTGAACTGAAAACGAGTAAAACTATTACTTTGAATCGTGATCAGTGAACTGAAAACAAGTAAAACTATTACTTTGACTCATTGTCAGTGAACTGAAAACGAGTAAAACTATTACTTTGACTCATTGTCAGTGAACTGAAAACGAGTAAAACTATTACTTTGACTCATTGTCAGTGAACTGAACACGTTAATATTTGTTCTCATCTATTTATAAGGGAGTTGCCTCTTTTAATCCTTGCAGTAATGGAGTCATTGCTGAAAATCCTATTGCCGCAATTAGATATTTGTCCGGTTTTCTAATATATTTGTCCGTGATAATGAAACGATTTAATGATAATTATTGTCTTTATAAATAAAAGTGAGACTGCAGGAGGGAGGAATATAAATAAAAATCACAATTCACAGTATTTCTTTTTCAAGTGAAACATCTTTCTATGTGTTCTTTGATATACTTCTTGAATGTCTTTTAATTGTCTCCCTTCTAACCACAGCAAAGGGACGTTATTGTCCATGGACAGTAATTACCGTGATTTTACTTCAATCGTACAACAGTTAATAGTCTTAATAAGGAATTAAAACGATCTGTACAAGGGTACAGAAAGAAAAATAAACATAATGGTCTGTTATGATTGGACCTCATCCCACAGTGATTATCAGCCAGTGGAACACGCTGACGGAAATAAACTATGCAACATTCTCGTGAATATAAACAAAGAGTAAAATTTATTGCCTGACCCCATTACGCTTTATTTTTAGAATACCCTCATTAACGTATACACTTTGACTTCAGACCTCACACTCATTTAATGTATACACTTTCATTCAGACTTCAACCTTATTAGCATATACACTTTGACTTAAGACCTCACTCTTACTAACATATACACTTTGAATTCAGACCTCACTCTTACTAACATATACACTTTGAATTCAGACCTCACTCTTACTAA
The DNA here is from genome assembly GCA_028829895.1 of Sinotaia quadrata. Classification (NCBI taxonomy): domain Eukaryota; kingdom Metazoa; phylum Mollusca; class Gastropoda; order Architaenioglossa; family Viviparidae; genus Sinotaia; species Sinotaia quadrata. The sequence goes on along the minus strand of CM054177.1, from coordinate 15,034,249 downwards.
CATATACATTTTGACTTAAGACCTCACTCTTACTAACATATACACTTTGAATTCAGACCTCACTCTTACTAACATATACACTTTGAATTCAGACCTCACTCTTACTAACATATACATTTTGACTTAAGACCTCACTCTCATTAACGTATACATTTTGATTTTAGACCTCGTTTTCTTTAATGTATACACTTTCACTTTAGATCTAATCCTATTAGAGTTTATACTTTGTTTCAGGCTTGTGGGTAGGGTTGAAAGGTTAAACTTTAGAAACAATTAAGGATCTCGAGGTATGTTATGGTGTCTTCCTTTTGACAACTAGTGATGGGTTACTGTTTCCTGTTTAAGAAAATTTCGTTAATGTTAATGAGACATCCCGATACTAAGAGCTGTCAGAAGGAGGTGTATTATATATATATACATATATATATATATATGTTGAAATAAAAATACCATTATAAGGAGTGTCGAAAGTTGGCTTACTTTGGCAATTTAATAATTTAACAATTATGACTAGAAATAGGGATAGGCAAATTTACTCTGCCACAGTTACAATGACAATTCCTCATTGTTACAATGTTCCAAAGTCACGCTGACAACTTCTCATTGTTACAATGTTCCAAAGACACACTGACAACTCCTAATTGTTACATTGTTCCAAAATCACACTTATAACTCCTCATTGTTACAATATCTCAGAATCACACTGACAACTCCTAATTGTTATAATGTTCCAAAGTCACACTGACATCTCCTAATTGTCATAATGTTACCAAGTCACACTTATAAATCCTTATTGTTACATTGTCCAAAAGTCACATGCTATGGCATATGTTTAACTTTGTTTCACAGAGATGTGACGTTACTCAGTGACGTAGGAGGGGGGGTTACACAAAACAGGTGGTCTCGTTAAATGCCTCCTCTCGTTATAGTGAATATAATTGTAACATGAGCAGTGAAATTATTTTTCTTCTTAAGGCTGAAACATAGAAATTATTTAATTTCCTCGTACTGGAACCCGCAACTTTGAATTCCCATTGGAAATTCTTTCTGTAGAAATAAAATTGTCGACAAGTTAAGAATTTGTTTCTTATTGCAACTAAAACTTTTAGCTATGGAGACCTAAGAACCTTTCTATATATAAATCTAACAAAATGCATGCTAATGTTACTTTCTTCGTAAAAAAAGATTCAACATACATTTCAAATATGTAATAAAATATATTCACTCCAATTCTCGTTCGTACTCAGGAAAAGAGAATATAATTGCCACTTGAGGATTTCCAACTGAACACTTTAGCACTCGTGACCTTTCTGATCACTGTTATATCAGAACCCAGTTCTCTGACTTTAAGACTACTTCCATCTCCTATTTGACTGCACGTGTTACAGGACTTCTTACATTAGTTAAATGATCCATGGTTGATATCTCTATCAGGCGTTACTGTATCAGAGTCACGCGAGGTATATATATATATATATATGTAGCGTATGATTTACCTAGCGTTATCGCGAAATGTCAATTAGCTGGCGGCAGCAAGATTTTTAGAAAGGGCTTCCCAACTTTCTCTCATTCGTCTTTTGAGGTCCAAAACAAAGATAATTACCCAAGCAGCCATTTCCCTTAGGTGGAGGTCATTTTATCCGTTAGCTCTTAATGGTTTCTCTCTGTTAACCGTTCTGGATACGGGATTTTACGTCTGCCCTACCATTATTTCTAGACAGGGCGTCTTCCAGACGCATAGCATTTTCAATATAGCCCTTTTGGGCAATACGCCTGACTGTGTACTCGTGAGTTCTTTGATTCTCTTTCGCCCCTCTATCTAGCTCTACCTCTCACACTGACACACAGATACACACGCACATTCACACACACACACACACACACGCACACACACACACATACTCATACACAAACATACGTACATGCTTACATATTCACACATACATACATACATAATGCTCTCCAAAGTCAGCTTCCCCAAGTTAAGTAGAATGGATTCTCACACTGAACATCAGAGAAACGTTTCTACAAATAAAAGTAAACGCCTTTCTACTCCACACATTAACTTGCTCCAGTACGAGGGATAAAAGTTAACTACACCGGACGTCGCCAGATCTTGACACTTCATAGGAAGATCTCCCATGAAGGCAGTCCACCAGAACACGCGACAACGTACACAACCTGAGCACTTTCAAACACCTGATGGTTGATGCAGTACTATTGCATCTGTGAAGAGAAGACAAACCACGTGTGCAGACAGACATTCAAGCAGGGAGCCCCTTGACATTAGGACAATTAATACTTTAAAACAGTAATTTCATCTCGATATATACTTATCAACACCATTAAACAGTTACCAGTCAACAGTTAATACTATTCAAAAACCTCAGTAAACTTTTGTTGATGTATCATTAAGAGCACAGTTAGACCATTAGTAGTCTTGATGAACATAGATAGATAGATAGATAGATAGATAGATAGATAGATAGATAGGTAGGTAGATAGATAGATAGATAGATAGATAGATAGATAGATAGATAGATAGATAGATAGATAGATAGATAGATAGATAGATAGATAGATAGATAGATAGATAGATAGATAGATAGATAGATAGATGGATAAATAGATAGATGGATGGATGGACTGAGAGATGGGTGGATGGATGGATGGATGGACTGAGAGATGGGTGGATGGATGGATGGATGGATGGATAGATAGATAGATGGATGGATAGATAGATAGATAAATAGATAGATGGATGGATGGACTGAGAGATGGGTGGATGGATGGATGGATGGACTGAGAGATGGGTGGATGGATGGATGGATGGATGGGTGGATGGACTGAGAGATGGGTGGATGGATGGATGGATGGATAGATAGATAGATAAATAGATAGATGGATGGATGGACTGAGAGATGGGTGGATGGATGGATGGATGGATAGATAGATAGATAGATAGATAGATAGATAAATAAATAGATAGATATGGATGGAGTGAGAGATGGGTGGATGGATGGATGGATGGATAGATAGATAGATAGATAGATAGATAGATAGATAGATAGATAGATAGATAGATAGATAGATAGATATGGATGGACTGAGAGATGGGTGGATGGATGGATGGATAGATAGATAGATAGATAGATAGATATGGATGGACTGAGAGATGGGTGGATGGATGGATGGATGGATAGATAGATAGATAGATAGATAGATATGGATGGACTGAGAGATGGGTGGATGGATGGATGGATGCAGTAGCACTAGAAACAAGTAAGCAAACACACCGGAGAAAAAGGTCGAGAACAATTTTACTCAGATTTTATCTGGGGCAACACCTCTATGATTTTCAGTGTGAAGGCAAACACGTAGTTGACGGGCCTACACTAGTTTCTCATCCGAAGGCCTTAACACTGACCCACCCCCCACAAGCTATTACATTGTATACTAGCATCTGGACAGGAAGCGCGTGTTCTTTTGACTCACGTGACCTTATCTCTGTCACGTGTATTTTTCGCACGAGATTCAAGAGAAAGTTTAATCGAGGAAGGCTCGACGTCAAGGTTTATAACCGTGTCCGAAATGTCCAGGGCCTTACTGTCCACTAACCGATAGACTGGCCCCTTCCTAATTGTTCCAGTTGCGTCTTGTGAATGGTTCTAGTTAGTCACCGGAAGTCGGATTCCTTCCAGAGACTCGATGCTCTCTTCGCCTTGGCTACAGGAGGACCAAAAAATTAAAATCTAGTAAGCATACATCACATCACTGGATGGCCAACTTTAGCGGTTGTGTACAACTTTAGTGTACAAACTGTTAAAGATGCATCTTAGTTGAACCAAATCAGATCTTAGAATGCACTAGCCCTCTCTGTAATTCACTGTGTAGTTGTAGTATCGCGACTTTTCATTTGTAGCGGTTTGAAACATTTTAAGGATGATGTCAATTGGTAGCAAATCATTATATTTGGAGTAGCATAATAACAAATACACTGGTTCTTTCTTCTGTCTTTCTTTCTCTCTCCCTCTCTTTCTCCTTCTGGCCGTGTCGCTGTTTTTTTCTCTCTCTCATTCTCCTTTATTCCCGACCCCCTTTCCTTTTTCTGTTCTTCCTTTCTTCTCCATCTCTCTCTCTCTCTCTCTCTCTCTCTCTCTCTCTCTCTCTCTCTCTCTCTCTCTCTCTCTCTCTCTCCCAACAAATTCCGTCTCCTTTTTTTTTTTATCCCTTTTTGTCCTTGATTTTTTCTTTCACTCTCCACCTTTCAACCCTCTCTTTGTCTCTCTCTCTCTCTCTCTTTCGTTTATTCCTGAACACCCCCTCCTGTTTCTGATCTCACTCCCTCTCCGTCCTCCCTCCCTCTTTCTTCCCTATGCCATTCTTTGATCTCTCTCTCTCTGTGTCTCTCTCTGTCCCTCTCGCTCTGTGCATATCTGACTCAATTTTTTATTTCTGTATTAATGTTTTCTCTATCAATATTCTGACTGTCTATATTTATTTATATCTCTGTTTTTATCTGTCTGTCTTTCTGCCTATTCTGTCTCTCTATCTCTCTAATTTTGTTTTGTTGATCAAGAGGAATGAACTCTGCCACACTCTGACTTAAATGGAACAGTTTATAAACAAATTAAGTGTGATAATAAAGTAATACTTTCATCTACTCAATATTAGAATACAAATTTTTTTGTAACATACGGCCAAAAGTTCAATCCATTCTCCTGAAAATCATTGCAATTAGCTTACGCAGTGAAGGATTCAAGTATTTGATTCATAACATAATCAGCCCGAATCAATTGTTGACTCAGTCTTTCAGAAATGCTTATCGACAGAAGACTCAAACTCGGCTCTACATTCAATACAGCCTTAGAGTCGAGTACAAGCCTAGTACAATGTGACTAGCAGACAGTGGCGATAAGCTGTCGAGGTTGGAAGGGTTTCCAAAAGCAAAAACACTTCATCTGACCCAGTGAACTATCACCAGCAACAGCAATAACGAATCTCCATGTGAAAGATGATAATTAAGTTTGCGTCCAATTTTCTAAACAGTTTACTCTTTACTTCAGCACGCGTGAGCGATGGTAAGACGTAAAAATAAGGTTTAAAAGAAATTTACCGTAATGACCTTTGCAAGGACGCTTGCACACGAACAGAGAGCAGAGTTTTTTGTGCTTTTCGGTGCGAGGCAGTTCTACAGAAACTGTCAGCCCGAACTTGACCTGCATAGTGTTACTAACGTAACGAAGAGTTCACTTGCAAAATGTAACTCTTAATACACTGTAACAAGGCTAGTTTTACAGGTGGGGTTAAGTTTGCTAAATACTATTTGCTAACCTGCATACCCCCTTAGTAACTTCTTACCACAATCCAGGGGGAACCGTAGTCCCAGTCACAACACCTACACTGTTTCATGGCTCAACCACCCCCACCCCCACCCCGACAGACTGCTGTTCGTCATGCAGGGGAGGCTAGGACGTGAGAAAACACTGCTACAATCTAACAAACACACAAAACACTTCTCTGACGTCACAAAATACAAACAGGGACAGTTACAGTGTGACGATAAAACATACTTATCATTGAATCAGAACAACCTTCAACTAAGGATATATAATTTAATAAAAATTTTAAAAATTAAAATGGCAATTACACAATACACGCAGTAAACAGAAGGACAAAAAATAAATTCAAAATAATATTTTCAAGCAAATTCCAGAGAAAAAATATTTTTAAAAATACATTTAAAGGATTATTCCTTGATTCAGTAATGCTAAAGAAACCCTGTAATAATTACCCCCTCTATTAATCAATAATATTTAAACTAACGGCAGATAGTACATGAGTACACATGAGCCACATTTGGCTGTAATGACACAGGACAAAACAGATGAGACAGTTACAAGTAACACACAACTGCTGATTCTCAGCTCTCTGCTGAACATATGGCTGCAGTGACAAAGGACAAAACAGGTGAGACAGTTACAAGCAACACACAACTGCTGATTCTCAGCTCTCTGCTGAACATATGGCTGCAGTGACAAAGGACAAAACAGGTGAGACAGTTACAAGCAACACACAACTGCTGATTCTCAGCTCTCTGCTGAACATATGGCTGCAGTGACAAAGGACAAAACAGGTGAGACAGTTACGAGCAACATACAACTGCTGACTCACAGCTCACCACAAACTAACCTCCCAATACAGAAATCAGGATGGCAGGCACTCTGTACACAAAAGTTGTGCATGAAGGATCCTTCATAGTCCAGACTCTAAATAGACAGAAAATCAAGACTGCAAAGTCACCATTTCAGGCAACACAATTTCTGACAGTCAGCTTTCCACAATCTAATCTTCCAACACATAAATGAAAATTTAACACAGTACCTTACAGCAGACCACTCTCAATTCTCCTAAGATATCCACTTTGGTTTGAAACAATTGGGACCAAGACTTAGCCACAGTTACTTCCAAAGTGAACCACAATTATCTGATACCAAAGATAAGGAATTTTCACTCCAACCCAACTAATGGGATTGCTGGTCGCTGAGCTATATATATATATATATGCCTCGAATCTTCGACCACCCACCCGGTTCCAGAGCTAAATCAGACACTAATTAATGCTGATGTGTATTTGTGCCATGGATATCTTGGCTAATGATTCACTACTGGCTGACCATGGATCTTAACCCCACTCACTCTCAATGCCTGTTCATGCCTCTCTTTGCACATCAAAAAACAAAAACCACACTGAAAGTAGGAACAGAATAGTTTGCTTTATTTAAGTGTGCCCGAAATGACGTCATAATGCTTACATGCAAAATAATACAAAATATGTTTCAAAGTTTAAGAAAATACACAAATATTATAAACTGAGATAGTCCATTAAGATAAATCTTACAAACGTCCATGAAAGTATGACGTACGAACATCCATCAAGGTAATCCTTTTGACATCCTTCAAGTTAATCCTTTTGACATCTATCAAATTAATCCTTTTGACATCCATCAAGTTAATCCTTTTGACATCCATCAAGTTAATCCTTTTGACATCCATTAAGGTAATCCTTTAGACATCCACTAAGTCACGTCTTGAAGAGATCCATTCCAATTAGATTTACAAACACCAGTTACAATAAATCTTACAGGCATAAGTTAAGGTGAGTCCAACAGAATTCATTAAGACAAGCTTTAATGACATCCATAAGATATGTCTAAGAAACGTATATTAAGATAGGCTTTACAGACATCCATCACCATTGAGGTATACATATATTTTAGGACAAGCCTCAGAGATATCCATTTAGCTAAGACTTAACGATATCTATTCAATAGGACTTAGAAACTTCCATTAAGAAAAATCTTAGAGATATCTATTGCTGAAATCCCACAGACATTTGTCCTTGAAGATGGGTTTTATACACTTCCATATAATAGGTTTTATAAACACGTTCTGCGATAACCTACAAACATTTACCCATGAAGATACATTTTATATACAGTAACTGAGATAAGTCTTATAGACACCCATAAGGTAAATCTTATCGACATCATTAAGGTAAATCTTACAGACACCCATTAAGATAAGTCTCTGTACTTTATGCCGACACTCACATCGTTTCGGTAACGCTCATATCGTTTCGGTAACACTTTGGTAAACATCCAATCGCCCACTGCTGTTCCCTATCCAAGTGCATGTTTGAGCACTGTCTGACGTCATCAGAGGGATGTCGTCACCACCGTTACTGCCATACACAAGCAAGCAAATTTAACGTAAGTGGGGTTTTTTTATGTTCCTGTTTTACTCTAGTCTACCTTGCTCCGGATGTATCACAGAGCTAGATAACTAGTTCAAAGATTTATAGCAGATATATGCTGAAAGTAAACAAAAATATCAACGTAAATATTTCTTAATGCTTTGTAGGAGCGATCCAAGGAAAAACATATGCTAGAACCAAAGACCACGTGTTAAGCACGTGCTGAGTGCAGCTGAAATGATTCCAGTACTGAAAAAGTATGCAAACAAAATGTCAGCAGAAAAACAGGATACTCAGAAAGCATAAGGCGGGTACTTTGTGTGATTATGTTTTTGTTATTACTAGCAAGACGTTATGCAGCTCTCTACGTGTGTCTATTACTAATGATAAATTGTTGTGTGTGTGTGTGTGTGTGTGTGTGTGTGTGCGTGCGTGTGTGTGTGTGTGTGTGTGCGTGCGTGTGTGTGTGTGTGTGTGATTTTGAGTCAGTGCGCGCGTGCGTGTGTGTGTGTGCATATGTGAATGCGAAACTATCATAATGCTACCGTTATATATTGCCTGGAGAAAATATCTAAAATATAATATTTCACGTAAATAACAATCAATACACGGTAGCTTCACTTATGGTAACATTTCTCGGAATCAAGGCTGAGATCACGTGACAACAAGAAAGCGGGTTTAATTAAGTGCATTTCTTGGTTCTGCGCTCCTCAAATCGTGACCACACTGCATTAAGATCAGGCGCTAATTGTGTGTTTGTGTTTGTGTATGTGTTTATTTACTAATTACCCACCCTAACCAGCATCCGCATCCAGAGCAACGAAAACTGGCAGCCCTGGACTCCGGCTGTCCTCATTCGCAGTACAGGAAGCTGCCGCACCAACTACATCAGTAATTACATACAAATATATTGCAAGCCGGAGCTGCACCCGGATGGGTTTTCCAAGAAGCTATTATTAGAACAAAGGGTAATATTTGAAAAGAGTTACCCCCCGCTTATTTTTTTTTTTTTTTTCCAGTTTTCACAATCATGAGCGTTTCAGTTTCACGCACTAATCTACAGGTGATAAAGTCAAATCTGTAATATGAATGATTAGTGTTAATAGGAACTGGTTTTAACATCGACTAGTATTAATTATGACTAGTATTAATAATAATTACATTTTATAATGATTCGTTTTTTTAAAATGATTAGTCGTAGTACTGATTAGTTTAAATGCTGAGTGATTTTAATATGAATAGTTTACATTTTCAATTTTTAATTAAAATTAGTTTAATTTTTCACTGGTTTTCATAATAATTAGTTTATTTTCTGTTTTCATAAAGATTGACATGAAAGACAAGGATATTGCCAACTCAGCAAATTCATTTTGCACTACATGTGGAACAACAACAACATGCCTTAATTAAACAGTGACTTACTATACAATGCCATAATTAAACAACAGTGAGTTCTTAGACATGAATTTGTTAATTTATTGTCATTAAATTCTTTTAAAATCCGAGAGTGATTACGCTAAATCATATCCTGGAGACGCACAGTAAAACTGAATACGGGGATTACTTATTACATTAATTATACTTATAACATTAATTGATACTTTAAATATTAATTATTTCTTAAAACATTAATTATTACTTAAAACATTAATTATTACTTAAAGCATTAATTATTTCTTAAAACATTAATTAATACTTAAAATGTTAATTATTTCTTAAAACAATAATTAATTATAACTTAAAGCATTAATTATTTCTTAAAACATTATTTATTACTTACAACATTAATTATTACTTAAAAGATTAATTATTACTTACATTAATTATTACTTACAACATTAATTATTACTTATGTGGAAGGGTGGATGTAGGTGTGTACAGAGTGTGTGCGAGAGCGTTCGTCGGTTCGTCTTGGTTCGTCAGGGTTCGTCTTTAGTCGTCTTTGGTCAAGAGAGGAGCGTGGTTGGCGGTGTGTCGCCGAAATAAAGATCATGAAAATGTAAACACGTGTTGCGTGTTCTGCCTCTCTCCTGCTGTGGCTGCCGTAGCGGTATCGTCCCATTGCATCTTCATCGTTTCAATCATCGCCTCGCACCCTGGGGTGACCCATAACAACAACTACAACACCTGACCCCATCACACTTACAACATTAATTATTACTTATATTAATTAATTATTACTTGCAACATTAATTATTACTTACAACATTAAGTACAAATGAAGTGTGCAGGATGAGCATTGTCAAATTGTATGCTTAATATAATGCTTCTTCTTTACTCACAATTACGCCACTTTAGTGGTAAAATTTTGAATAACAGATTTTTTTAATATTGTTTTGTTGTTGGGTTATTTCGGGGGGATTTTTGCTCGTTTTGCTATTTTTTTTATTTAGTTTTTGTTAGTTTGTTTATTTCTTTAAGTTTTTGTTAATTTTTTTTTTTTGGTTTGCGTTTATTACTTGTTAGTGGTTCTTTTAGCTATTTCATTTTAATATTGGGTGTAGGTTAGTTTGTTTATTTGTTTGAGATTATAGCTAGTTTGTTTGCGTTGTTGTTTGTTTGGTGTTTTCTGTATTAGTTTCTTTCTTTGTATGTTTGTTTATTTTGTTTTTTATTAACTTGTTTCAGGTTTTTTATTAACTTGTTTCAGATTTTTTTTAACTTGTTTGAGGTTTTTTATTAACTTGTTTGAGTTTTTTTTTTATTCCTTGTTACTTTAGCTTGATTGCTCAATTACCACGTCGTAGTTTATTTTAAACTAGACACACCCACTTCTCTCGCCACCAGGATTTCTAGAAAATAATACGCTCTTCTGAAATGACAAACATTTTTTTAATTCACCAGCTAGATTTACTGAGAGCTCCAGCCTACGCCAATATCACGCGGGAGCATGGCATTGTGGGGGTTGGTTGGGAGGTGAGGCTCTTAACTGAACTCTCCTTGTCCACTTCAACCTCTGTGCCTCTCTGCGTTGACTGTCTTTTTTTTTTTTCCTTTTCTTCAGTTGCATGTATTTATTTTCTTTGGTTGTCTTCGTCACTTTGTAGTGGCTGGTGTTCTTTGAACATTTTTAAGGCAGCGAGAGTTTTTTTTTTTTGGGGGGGGGAGGGAGCCCAGGCTATCCATACTATCACAAAATGATCTGTCGACTGTTAAGCCGACCCGAGCTGAAGTTAGATGCAAGGGGTGAAGTCTATTTTTGGCCTGCTCCGGTGCACCTCCAAGGAAAGCCCTATGACATATGCCAGTACTACGTCGTGTCAGGTTGTTACATAGACACACATGACATACACCATTGATGTTTGGGTGGGGCCCAGTTTTATTGTCATGCCAAGGAACGTTTTATTGGCGGTGTGTGTTGTGAGTGAGTATCATGAATGTGAATAAATGGACGAACAGACGAACGGTGCACAACACTAGTACAAATTCTTTCGTCCCTCTCAAAAAAAAACTATGAATAACAAGAGAGTCGAAAGATGGTTAAATCAGGTTTTTTATTTCCTGATTTAAAAGGGACACTACTCTTTCGCACAGTGATTAATCATACATTCAACTTTCCAATGTCATACACTCTGTAGGAAATAAGGGGGGATGAAAATGATGAAATTCAAAATATAAAATAAAGTTTAATTACACAATTCTTATGCGGCAAATGGGGCCGCTTTAACAATAGTTCACATATAAAATAAGCATTAATTTTAACATTAAAGTTCGTATTTCGCAAATGATATAATAGTGTTCATTTTCTTAGAGTCCTAGAGTTAAGTATGTGCGCGTTAGCCTTGCTAATTATTACTCACTATTAATGTCAGAGTTCCAAGGAGATGACGTAATCTCGCACGTCACTAATAAGGGGCACTTCAAAGTGAAGACACGGCTCAATTGCAGCGTCGCATTACAGGTGAAGATTCTGCAGAATCTAGGCACCACTTTCAGATTATCACTGGGGAGAAATCTGAAATTTAGCTGACTGTTGTCGGCCTCGATAATTGTCGTTGTTTCTTGGTTGTCGTGGAAACGGACACCCCAACGACGTTTAGCATTATCGGATGAAGTCGTCCAGTGGGATGTGTCATCGCATCCTATTGAGTGTAGAAATCCGGATATCTGTAAGATTATCTCGGTGCTAGCCTCTCAACAGCGGAATAGACTGCCAAACAAACTCAGACAGGGGGGAGAACAAAATTGGTCCCACGTGTCTTAACTGCATACAACCAGCGTCGCATACATCGGTTTTTCTTAACAGTGAACTCCCCACTTTGCCAAAAATTATACTGAAGTAATTTTGCCTCGTTACTCAATATATGGCATCAGATGGATAGAAAACGGATGGAAAGTGATTTTTGCAGCTTTCCTTTATGAAATCTCTGTACATGAGATAATTCATACGTGAAGTTAGACTGGCTTCAGACGAATCGACGTTTTCAACATTGAGAGTAAAATCTTCCTTTTGCCTCTTATATAGTTTCACTGAAGGTTTCCAAAAACTTCCAGAAGCTATGCCTCATGACTCAATTTGCCCTTGGATATTTAGTTCTGTCCGTGCTGCACGTTTTTCTGTGGTCATTTCTAATGCGCACTGGCCTTTTCTCTCGTAAACAACATGTGACCAGTCATGCGTAATTGTCCCAATTGTTCAATATACATATCCTTCACAAACTAATATATATATTCAATATGATATAATAACACACACTGTGTCACGAACGTCTGTCTACTAAAGAGATCTTAGGTGACCGTTACTGGAAGTTACACATGATACATATGAAAAATAACAAAACTCGGGTTACTTCAACTAGTTTTGTTAGCGGTTTTTTAAAATGAAATAAAATATAATTTCTGTTCCTCGTTTCCTGTGACACATACCAAGTCTGACTTATAGATACATACACCCGGGAGGTTCACCCCCTTCTCTGCCCTTGATGTTTCGTTGCTATTACTGATGTTTCTTGTATTGCGCGCTTTGCGTTGCACCTCTTGGGGGGGGGGGGGTAGGGAGGGTAGAGGAACCTTTCAATCGTTGTGTACCCCAATGGAACTGTTAGTTGTTTGTCCTTTGTAGTTTGGAGGATGTTCAGCACGTTTTGTCCTCCTTCGTGCTTGAACCATTATTTCTATGTTCACTCATTTGATTACATTGTACATTATGCTTGTGAATTGTATTGATGATCTATTTCTTGTGCTGCGTTTATATCAGGCTAACAGATATCAGTGGAGTATTTGTAACTTGAAAATGTGTGTAAGACAGAAAGGAGTTTAGAGATGAAATATGCCTGAAACTTAGTACTGCTTTAATTTGACTTTTGCGGAAAGAAGCGAGCCTTTTTATGTGTGTGGTATTTTGTAACCTTATATTCTCTTCAAACTGCAATGACTACTGTACTCTACCTGGTCATGTTGGCATGTGCATCCAAACTGTCATCGAACTTA